>JAVSCE010005562.1:0-343562 GCA_032199065.1 Smutsia gigantea | reverse complement strand
TCATGCCATACTGATGGAGACATGACATTATACATTTGTCTAAGCCCACAGAATGTACACCAAGAGTGAACTTGTAAATTATGAACTTTCAGTGATAATGATGTAGAGTGTAGATTCATCTATTGTAACAAAAACAACCTTCTGATGGAGAACGCTGATAATGGGGAGGCTATGCATGTGTAGAGGCAGGGAGTATAAAGGAAACAAATCTCTGTACCTTTCCTTCAATTTTCCTGCGAACTTAAAGTTGCTTTTAAGAAGTAAAGTGTTAATAAAAAGTAGCCAAAGGAATAAAGGTTAAGTCAATGCCTCAGGAAATTTAAAAAATAAAGCATTTTAATCTGCTTTCACTAATTAAAAATGGTGGGTACAGCGTGTATTTATTCAGGTATGTTCACTGAAACATTTGTGGTAGGAAAACTGGCAATATGTCAATAAGGAGGATCAGTTAAATATATTTTGGTACTTCAAATGATGAAATATAGTTCTTCAGCATCAAAAGAATGAGTTAGGTAAGTGTGCTGATAAGGAAAGTGTTTCAAGGTACATTATCAATATTATTAAGTTACTCCCTCCCCCCCCCAAAAAAGGCAAACTGAGTAACAGTTGGTATAGTATGATTCTTTTTGTAAGTAAAAAAAAATTATATATTTACATCAGTATATCTGTTACCTCTGGAAGTTAAGCCACTGCTACTAATAGGTGTCAGTGTACAATGTAAAAGTACCTGTCCTTATTGTTTTATTCTTCATATTTTAATATCAATGAGAGCTATGTGAGCAGTAAAAACAAGGGTCATATTTTGTTTCTTTATATTTCTCTATATTTAAAAATCTAATTTTAAATATTACATATTTTTAAACTTAATGTAGGCAATTTATTTAATGGGATTTGGTTTATTCTTATTCACACATCTTTAGGGATAATCTATTTGGAAGAATCCTGAATTGGTATTTCAAAAATTTCCTTTCTATAATACTTCCCAGTATACTATCTGATTCACAAAGTTCTCATTTCAGTCAAGTAGAAGTTTTCTATTATCCCAATAATATAAAACATCACCTTAACTTCAAATACCAATATAATTTAGGCAAAGTACTTTCTTTGGTTTAAATTTCACAAATAATTGTGTCAGTCCTTCCGCATTACTTGTATGGAAAGATACAACGTCGTTAAATTGTTAAATTAGTCGAGGGATGTTAAAAAAAGAAATATAGTCCTACTTCTGAGTGTTTACCCAAGAAAAATAAAATTATTTTCATAGGGAAAAACCTATACATAAATGTTAATTGAAAATTTATTCATAATGGAGTGAATAAACTGGAAACAATGTCAATACTCTTTAATATGAATTATGGATAAATGAGCGTGAATGGATAAATAAATTGTGGTACATCCGGGCAATGGAATACCAATCTGCAACAAAAAGAAAAAACTACCCACAAAACAAGATAGATTAATACAAAATGAATTGTGCTAAAATGAAAGAAGCCAGCTTCAAAAGGCTATATTCTGAATGAATCCATTTATATGACATTCTCAAGGAAAACAAGAAACAGAAAAAAAATGACCAGTTGCCAGGGTTTAGGGGTAGGGACTGGGTGTTCACTGCAGAGGGGCCAGAGGGAACTTTCTGAAGTGATGAAACTGTTCTATTTCTCGATCATGATGGTAGTTACACAATTGTGTGTATGCATCTGTCAAAACTTAAGAGTACTCTACACTAAAAAGATGGATTTAGTGTAATGTGCAATACTTCAATAAACTTGGCATAAAACAATAAATATATATACTACACACACACACATTTTGTAATCTGAGATTAGTGGATTGTTTTTACATATTTATGATTATAGAGTAGTTCTGGACTGTTGCACTTAAACACCGTATATCCCAGCATTGTTAATAAAATAATTTTAGTGCTTCAATGGATCCTTTTCAATTATTTTGGTTTCTTAGTAATGCATGCAAAACTATTTGTATGTCTGTTCCTGAATTCTTTGATGCACATATATATTCATAGGGAACTACAATTATGGAAACCAAAGACTAGAAGCACTATCATGGTCAAATAACCACAAATTATCAAGGCTCCTGGAACTGAATTCTAGACCAGCTACCACTCAGTTCATTTTTTCTTTACCAAAGCTGATTTTTTTCTGAGTCAGTTCAAGTCATTGGTCACCATTTAGTTTGCTCAGACATTGGCTAGAAAACCATAATCTACCATTGAGTAACAGGTACAAGTGCGTACAGAATAATGTACTTTGGCACTTTGAGATGTGCCAGCAAACTTCTTTAAAATTGTTACACATTTGATTTAGGCAGAGTTCTTTAGAAGTCAGATTCATTTTTGGTCACACCTTAAGTACACCTGGGTGTGGTTTAAATTTTGGTTGCTTTCCAAAGACTGTTCCTCTTAATACTTGGGCTTGAGAAGTGTTTAAAAGATCATAGTTGCTCTTTTTTTTTTTAATTCTCAGGATCACTTTTTATATATAGTTAAATTTCAATGAATACCACATTTATGAAAGTAATCCCTTCAACCAGGTCCATGACTGAGACTACAATGAATTTCGAAGAACTCATCTGAACCAAGGGGGAAATCTAAAATCTCAGGCTCCTATTCTGAGAAAAATAGATAAAGATATAATAGGCTTTTAGGAAGGCAGAGATGGAAGAAAACATTTCTTGTCATGGAAGTAAATTTCTTAAAGTGTTACTTTGCATTAATGTTAAAATAAACACTTGGATTGGTTTAGATCATCTTGGAATATTCTCAGTCATCCCATTTTAAGATAATCTAAAATGGGATGTAAAATAAATTCAATTAAATTAAATTAAATTAATAAATAAATAAAATCTTTACTTACAGGAAAAAAGGAGACTTCAATTCTGTATGACATTGAACATGCCATTTAATGCCTCTGGACTTGTTTCCTCATCTGTAAATGGGCTAATTGAGGCCATAATTCCTTATTCTCAACTGCAAACTCCATATATCTCTGAAAAATTAGTAGTTTTTCATAAATCACTTGGCTGCAAAAATCTAACCTAAACTGACATGAGGCTGTTTATAGTCTTTACTTCCTTATTGTGAATATCTAAATGTCTTATTACCGAAATATCAATTTGTCTGATAACAGTTTCATAACATAGATAATTGGCATTATATCACTTGTTTAAATTTTGAAATATTCTGAAATCTAAAATATCTGGCCCTAAGAGTTTTCAGTAAAGGATCATAGGCCTGTGATCTTTGTTCTGTTTATTTCAAAGCTGTTGCAAAGGCCAAATAAGGTAATAGACTGAAAAAAAAACCTTGACAAAATTGATGCTATGCCTTCTTTAACCATAGGAAGCCCTGGAGATGGTGCTTTCTAGGGCTCTTGCTGTGTGGAGGCTCTCTCCTCCTGTGCTAGAAGTGGCTTCTACCTGTCTTACAGCTTCTACTCCAGCCCCACATCTATACTGTCCCTCTCCTGAAGGACCTCTCTTAAAGACTGCTCCCTATAATTAGGGGTCCTTCCCAACCAGCACCAGCTGGAGTGTCTTTTGTTCTGTAGCTTTGCTAAACTCAGGCTGGTAATGAACTGCCAACAGACAGTGGAGAGAAATCAGATCAAGAGGGCACTTAAGCCCTTGGGGTGCTTCTGAATGCTCTGTAGGCATCCTGCAGATGACTGTCATTTTTACTGCTTGAAGCCAAGCTTGTGTATATGTAATGCGGAACTGAAGTCTCCTTTTTTCTGTCAGCTTTTAGATTATCTTAAAATGGTATGATTATGAATATTCCAAGAGGATCCAAGCAAGTAACCTGTGCTTGTATGTGAAACAGTATGCCTACTTCCTGTCTCTCTCTCTCTCTCACACACACACACACACAGCGACACAAGCTTATTCAAATAAATATGTTTATTCACTTAAATTATGGTTCCTTTCTTATACCAACTGATTCATTTGATGTAATAGCAAATTCATCACAGGTTACTGGGCATGCTGACAACTCCTTAACTTAAACATAATGTGTGTCCTTATAACTTGGGGTTAACTAGGATTGAGAAGTGGTAAGCTTTCCTTTTACTTGCTTTTCATAGCTGAGGTCCAATGAGACATTATGCACAACTGGAAGTTGAGAGTGGAGAGGGAAAGATGAAAAAGTTATTTTACAAAGTATGAAAATACACACACCAGCATTTCATCTTTTCTTAAAGACTATTAACCAGAAAAAGCACAGAGAATTTGGGAATGTTTCCATTTGAAGACTAAGAATATATCCCCTGCAAATGGGAATACTACTATTATTATTCACCAATGCCACACCAGTTGTAGCTCCCCTTTAAATGCCAATTAATAGTGCTTAAAATATAAATGAAGATACAGACCATGGCTCCAGGCATAAGCTACCCTTTGTCTATAAAGACAGACGGCATGACTGGTAACCATGAGTAACATCAGTCACACATGTTCCTCAAGGCTTTGCTGCACTGTCAGAGACAGGTTGATATGGCTCTTTCCATGTTCTATGTATGATATTCATTTGTGAAAATATGTTTGAGGAATACAAGGCTGGGATCACAGAACACAAGGAGACTAATTGGTGTATCCATAAATCACATCCATTTCCTACTGCTTCTTGGTCCCAGTGGATCCATCTAGTCAAGAACAATCTCTAGCTTCTCCCTCTACAGACACTCTTTGGGCCTAAATTGGTACAATCTTCCTGAAAACAATTTGACAACATGTATTAACAGTCTCAAAAAAAAAAAAGCATGTCCTTCAACCCAGTAATTTCCTGACTAGGACTGTCTTGCAAGATGAGTCATGAATTTGAGCATAGAAGATTTATATACGAAGAGGTTTATGCCAATGTTATATATGAAAGTGAAAAATTAAAGACCACATAAAATTGAAGCAATGAAAAATTATTAAATAAATGTTTACATATCCATGTCATGGAATATAAAGTACTCAACAAGAAGACATTCTAAATTTTAATAGGAAAATACTCACAGTATCAAGTTTTGTTAAAATATCTGGTAACAAACTTGATACAGAGTATAATCCCAGTTATAACTAATCACCAATGAATGATCAGTTGAAAGTAACAAATTAAAAAATAACAATAAGACAATTAAAAGGAAACAGACTAAAATGTTAACAGTTATGATTGCTGGGTAGTAAGATTACAAGCGATTTTTTAATTTTACCTTTTATAGGTTTCTACAAATTTCCACAATGAAGAAATTCCTTTTGTAGACATTGTTTTTAAGGGAAAAGATTAAAATGCTAATGGAAAATTTACAATGTTTTACAATAGGAATATTTCACAGTTAAATAGCAGTTTTAAAAAGCTAGTGTGATTGCAGTATAAGGATATCCCTTTTAAGAAGGACTGCTTCTCTCATTGAGGCCAAGTCAAAACTGAATGGGTTAAACTAAGGCCTGCCAAGAGGTCGGCTGAGGACGCTACAGCGCTCCGAAAGAAGACTGTTAAGTTATTAGAGTAAATATTCTCAATGACATCTTTTCTGGCTAAGAAAAATACATATATTTTAATGAAGATAGAAAACTGCAGAAGCTGCAAAGAGTCTCATGTCTAGAAAACTAAACCCAGTTGGTAGGGTAGCTCATTACCTAGCAACCTAATAAGGGGTTCATAAAGGTGGTATTTAAGTCCATAGGTCATCAGCATCAGCAAACACTAATTTGAATTGGAAGCTTTCTATCAATTATTATTACAAATCTTCAAAGACTTGCCAAATAATCCTTCTTTGGAATGAAAGCTTCTAAGATTACTGCCTGGTTGGAAGCTAGAGTTTTTGTCTCTGTTTTAAATGCTCTTAGACCAGGGTTTCCCAAATCTGCTTGTTCATAGTATTCTCTGGGGTACTTATAAGATATATGGATTTCCTTAGAGATTATGATTCAGCAGATATGGGATGGGGCCAAGGAATCCATCATTTTAACAAGGGGCCTAGATGAATTTTATGACCAGCAAGTTTGAGAAATTTTATTATAAACTCTCATTTCCTTTCTAGCACTTCTTGTTAGTTCTAATTACATGCTATCCTTACTTGTTGGATGACTTGTTTAATGTCTGCCTCTAATACCAACGCTCTATGAGAGCAGAGATGGTATCAATTTATTTCTGCCCCTCCAGGGACTGGGATGGTATCTGGCATATGTGATTAGGAGCTGAATAGCTATTTCTTGAATCAACCGATCAGTGAATCAAAATTTATTTTGCTGTATCTGATAAGAGTCCAGTTTAAGTCTGAATCATTCTCAGGATTGTAGGAAAAACCCCACATCAAGGAAGCATAATGTGAACCTAAAATGCACTGTACTCTGGCAGGGATGTTTTGTGACCTTAAGGAGAAGAGGACATTACAAAAGAGGACATGCTGACTGCCAAATGCATGAAGACATCCAACTCACAGAGAAAACAAATATTCTGTCCATACCTACCAATCTATATAGATAATATCTATTATTTAGGTAAGTGTATGGCATGCTGATCTGATATGGGGGAAAAAAATACAGGACAACTTCCTGCCTCATTTGAGGCCACTCCAGGGGGATGTGATTGTTAAGCAGGTCAAGGGCCAGTATGACTGAACAGGGTTCTACTTTCTCCTAATATTTAGGCTCACCAAGAACTATAAGGGCAAATAATGTTATAGAAATCTGGGGTGTACAACTCCTCCCTTAAACTTTTTTCTATTTAAAAAGAATTAAATTATAGATGACTACTGAATATTAACTGGTTGAAATATGGCATTTGTGTAGGTATATAGGAGTATGCAATAAGCTTACTGTGGAAGCACAGTAAACCTTCGCATACATAGGCACTGAGCAGGTAGGTGTCTATAAATAAATACTCACTGAATCACTTTGTCAGGCCATACTAATTCTGGAGAGTGAAATACATGGAGTTTTCTAGTTGTAGCCTATCTACTCTACTACCTCCACCAACCCCAGTTGCACAGTCCATGGAGATGATCCTTCTGCCCTCAATTTGGACCAGTTTACTCACTTAAGAAACCTGTTCCAACGCAGTTCCTACTGGGACATGGGCATCAGATGACTGAAGTCACGGTTGCTCCCCACTCTTGAGACCTGGCTAAGACTTCACCAGCCATTCACACTCGACTCATCAAAAAGGCCTAGCTGGGGGTTAGCAAATAAACTGCCTAGGGGCCAAAGCTGAAAAGCCACCTATTTTTGTAAATAGAGTTTTATTGGAACACAGCATGCCCATTCATTTGTTGATGGTCTATAGCTGATTTTGGCATTACAACAGCAGACTTGAGTAGTGGTGACAGAGGTCATCTGACTCACAATCTCCACTGTCTGGGCCATTAGAGAAAAAGTTTGCCTACTCCTAGCCTAGATGCATAGGGCCAGATAAAAATAATTGTTGTAATAAAATTCTTATGTGGCATTTGCCATATGCCAGATAGTATTCTAAGGTCTTTGCAGATGCTGACCTATTTAGTCCACTCTGCAATCCTATGAGGAAAGTAAGGTACAAAGAGCTTAAGATAACACCGCCAGTGATGGCCCGCCTAGATAGGAGAAGTATTGTAACATAAATAGGTGATCACTGGTTTTCAAAAATGATGAACAGAATTGTAATTTGGAACCTGTACTAGAGCAGAAAACAAATCATGGTGCAGATCATAAGACCAGTGTGATCAGGGAAGCAGGTTATTGTTAATAACTACACTCTGATCAGGCATGGATTATATCTGTGTATGGTATGGGGTTAGATGGGAAAAATAGTGTGTAAGAAAATTAAAAAAAAAAAAGAAATTCCCCCAAAAAATTCTTTCTTAAAAAAATTTATTTACTCCAAAGTATCTACATTTAAATTGTAATTTCTGCTTCAACATAGTCCCCTTGGCATACTCTTCCTTCATTAAAAATAATTCAAAATCTCTTAAAAATATGTATTTGGAAATTATCTTCAGAACCAGTTTACTCACATATAAAACCCAATGTTTAAATGTATGGATCCAGAGTTATAAAATTTACTTGAGTCCCAAGTGGTATTATTAATGTTATTTCACTTTATGGTCCACTTTATGCACCAGATATGGGTCCCACAGACTTTTGAATTCTTTAGAAAAGTAAATCCACGCCATGACATTTCCAAGGATTAGAGATTTTCCACAACCTTGTCTGAGTAGCTCACTGCGACACAACAGAACCTGGCCCATAGTAAATGTTCAAAAAATACTGTTGAACAAATGAGTGACTTTCTCAAAAAGAAGTTCCAAAAATGACTTAGGAAATGATGACACTGTTGGAAAATCTCTCTCGGTGATTGCTTTGAAGAAACGTGCATTTGGTTCATTAGATTTCTTTGAGTCATTTCTTTGAATGGGTGTTCAACAAATACCCACTGACAGCTAGGGATGGCTACATCACTTGTAAAGTCCAGTGTAAAATGAAAATGTAGGGTCTCTTGGTCAAAAAGCAGGAAAGAAGTGTTTTCCTTTCTTCTGCAGTCTCCTTCTCAACCTGTCATTGTGTTAACTTGCTTCACGCCCTGTGCTCCCCTGGGCACGTGGGTACTCGCAGAGAGAGTGCGGGGATTCACAGGCACTACAGCTCCTGAGCAGGACTCCACATGTGGGCACACAGAAGAACCTGCCCAACCCTGCCCTGCTCCTGCACCCAAGCCGGGGAGGGGGCTGTGGAAGGGAGTGGGTGGGAGGGCGGCAGTGGTCACTCGTTGGAGGTGAAGGAGCATACCAAGATGTGGGACCAGGTGGGAGCCTGGCGTCCAAGCCCTGGTGCATGCTCCATTGTTCTTGGACCTCACGCGTAAAACATGAACCCAAATACATATGGCTAAGCACCTCAAGACAGCAACTGGTGAGTATTAAACTCCAAATGCATGGCGTCCTCCCAGGTGTTCCTGAAGCCAGCCCTACTGAGAGCACACTGTGCTGGGCTTGGAGTGTGCTGTAAGAATGGGACAAATAGGGCAGTGCCGGCCCCACGGGCCCTTCTTTCTAACAGGGAGAGCCGACAAGGAGAGATTAACGTGCAGTGTATGAGAACATTGATAAATAGAGGCAGAGCCTGGTGGCTTCAGTCCTGGGGTCAAGGAAGGAGTTGCAAACACAGAGACTGCTAAGTGAGACTTAATGTATAGGAGGAAGAAAACCAGAGTTGGGGTTCAGACAGAGGGAATAGCACTCAAAGAACTGGGGGTGGAGAGCATGGGGCATTCCAAGCCCTGGGGCTGGCTGGAGTGGGAATACACATTTCAGCGCAGGCAGGTGGGGAGTGGGAGCTTTCTCCATTATGTTAGGGAGTTTCAATATTGTCTGGGGGCAATAGGGAGCCATTTAGAGGCATTTAAGACAAAGAGTGACTTGATCAGACCTGTGTCATGTAAAATCACTTGAGTTGCAATGGAAGGAAAAAAAGTTCCAAAGGGTGGGACATTTGGTAGGGAAAGCAGACAGGGTCAAAGGAGAGAATGCCGAGGGTGGTTTGGGCATGCTTGGGAGGCACCAGATAACCAGAGGGGCTCACAGTGGGACAAGAAAGATCTGGGATACCACAGACTGAGGCATGTAGAATTCATTTCAACATTCATCTGGTAGATGGGGACCAGAGGTACCAAACAGAGCAGGCTGAAGCCTGCTTTGAGCGTGCTGGCCTAGACTAGATTGGCAGCAGCCTCTCACCACTCATTTTCTGAAATTGTTACAGAGCTTTGAGACCTGAGAGTGGCTCTGGAGTCCAAGATCAGAGTGCCAGCTCCACACCCTTCCTTACAAAAGAACTTTAATTCCACAAAGCAAACATCACCCTGAGGAAATGTTAATGAGCAATTCCACGAATGGCCCAGGGATCAGCTCTAAAGACACCGTTTCATCCCCTTCAAAAAGCACAGGTCATATGCCTATGTTTAATCTTTCATCCTGTGCATGTAGAATGGCATCATGGGCTGGTAAATGCTGGGGAGATGGTATCCTAACACATTCCATTTACCCTACAACTTTCTGAGTACATGAAGTGTCGACCGTACTTCTTGACTCCCTAGTTTGTCTTTCAGGTGCAATAGAAGTGATTGATAGTTTCAAAAGTAATTTGGCAATCATGAATCTGATTGTCTGAACACCTTAGCTCTGGCTATAGAGGATGCAAGAGCTGGTCTGAAGAGCTTGTTGGACATGCAGAATCATGGACAGTCATACACACTTAAAGTTTAAGAAGCACAGCTCTTCAGATCTCCTGCTTGACCTTAAGAAAGTTGTCATTTGAGTTGGGAAAGCCATAAAAAGCATGGAAGGCAGAATTTTTAAAACTTGCTAAATATTGTGGTGTGAAATATAAGGGCATAACCATTAACGTCCTCAGAGGATATCAGAGCACCATTTCATTTTGAGTTGGGTTATAATTGATCGCTTTCGTGCCTTCTGTGTTGAAGACCAGTAAGTTCTACAAGGACTAGAAATACGGTCTCCACATTTCTGTGTCCCTCTCAGCACTCTGTACACTGTACATACAGTAATAAAGATTTCTTAAACAAATTAATTAAATAAACATCTTCCTCTAGTAATATGATATGGCTGAGGTTTTTTTCACAGACTGTTTTTAGGGGGATTTTCTTAGTTAAAACGTAAGGGGACTTTGGGGTCGGGGCATTTCTGGTTTTCGTATTTGTTGTGTGTGATACAAGTCCAGGACTGCCCTTCAGCTCTCTGTGGAAGGAAGGCGTAAAGCTGTCCCTGATCACAACACTAATCTGAGTCAAGGATATGAAACCAGCCCTTCAGGAAGTGAGTTGATTAAATGTTATTTCCTCAGATATGAGGTTAACAAACAAAATTTCGTAAAAGAATCAGAACACTTTAGGTTCTTAGATTCCCTAAAGTGGTAGAAATAATTGATGTCCTGTGATAAAAATAAATAAGGACCATGTGAAATTTTCTCATTCTTCCCCATCACATCGTCTCATCTTTCACACCTCATGCACAACATGATCTTAAATCAGCAGAACTTTTCTCTTTTCTTCCCCTTTCGTTGGGTGGTAAATACCAGCTGGAGCTTTGAGAGCAGTGAATAATACACCTGGCACAGGACCAACGTAACTGCCACCTGGAAATTTTCCACTCTGCTGTTTTGCTCCAGTTCAGGAGTCTTATGATCAGAAGGGATGAATGGTGGAAACTGCCTCTGTGGGTCCTCACACACAGGACTTCTAGAGCATCGGGTGCATGGTTAAGCTGCTGCCAGCTCTGTTTCCCTCCATGCCTAGCCCACACTCAGATGTGTGATCTCAGGATGGTTTCCTCTGGTGTCTCAGCTCACACGAGTCTCAACTTGGGGTCGGAAGCCAATAGTAATATCGCAGCAGGAAAAATCTGGGACCATCGTTGTGACTGAGGCCACACTGACAGGTCCGTGCATATAACCTCCTGGCTTTATTTGCAGGCCTCCACTCAGCATCTGCCTCTGTCCCTGAGGCCATTTCCTTAAGCCCAGAAAGGTGTGTTACCTATGAGCATCTCCTGCAGTTTGGGAGAATCAGTATGCCCAGGAGCAGCCATTCCTGGTGACTGATCCCCCAGCTTCCTCCACCTCAGCCGAGATCATTCTGAAGGGTGTGTTTATGTTTTACAGTAGGGTTAAGTTCCTAATATCCCTTTGCTTAGTTTCATTCTCCATCCCTGAATATGTCCCCTGCTCCCACACCACAGTTACCAGTGGCTAACATTTCCTGCCACTCCCAAATCAACTCTACTTGTCCTGGAGTTTTTGTCTCAGCGGCAGCTTCTGGGGAAATGCAAATGAGGATGGTCAGTGGGCTCCTCCCACAGTTCTTAAAATGGATTTTAAAGCCATATACAGCGTACATAATTTTTGAGTCATCCATAGAATGATGACTCAAATCTGCTACACTTAAAGCTCCTTCACTCGCAGCATCAGTATTCATCACACTTGCTTCTTGGTGCTCTGAAAGTGTTCCGCTGACTGAATGACCTCTGCTGGTAAATCGTTTAACAGAATCCGTTTCCAATCATTTTAATGTGCTCTGAAGGTTATGGCACAAGCCCCTGAATCACAATTCACAGGTGTTTACCGTAACTTTAATTCTGATGGACCAAGTGACCTTGGCCATTTAATGCCTATATTCAATTGGAATGTGCTGTGTTGTGAGATCACAGTGACTGGTACACATCCATTTGATTTTTCAGATTTATTTTTCACCATTCTTTATCTTCCCTATTCCTCAAATGGTGATTTATTATTTTCCTTCTCTTCCCTTTTTTCTCCCCCTGTTTATTTCTATCCTGTCACTTTTCTTTTTAATGACAAAACAACACGGTCCCACAGAGCAGGCAGACAGCAGATGCTACGTACCCACCAGATCCTTCTTGGATCAAGGACCTTGCTCCACATGCTAAGCCATACTGGCTCTTCAGGAATGGCCCTCCACCGAAGGAAACTACCTTGCTCAGGGTCATACGGCTTCCTGGACAGCCAGCATCCACAAAGGCCCAAACCCTGTGTCTCAGGAACAACTCTGCAGGCCCATTGCAGCTCCAGAGCTCTGTGGAAGATCAGCTGGGGCCTCTCCTATGATGGCTTTGTGGCTCACTGTGAAATCAAAGTTCCTGTGTCCAGGATTCTCACCTGGCCCTGGTCGGCTAGCTCACTACACACGTGTGGGCAATGCGTCGCTATTGATTCTATATAAAGAGCCCTGCCCAGTGCTCTGGGCAACACGGTGGCACAGTTGCAGGAGAGCAGAGCAGAGGCTGGAGTGGTGGCAGCGCCAAGGACAGCTGTGCAGACGGAGAGGCCCAGAGGCAGAGACCAGCTTGCTGCATGCAGACGCGCTCTGAGTGAACGGGATTTTAGTGATTGACCTGCCACTGTGGAAATGAAGTTGGGTATAACCCTTTTACCCCAAGAACATTCTACTGTCATTTCTCTGGTCACATTGAATCCATAGTGAACTTGCCTGGGGCTGAAACCCATTGTCAAGACACTCACCATCTCCTTTGCCCCAGCTTGCTTTCCTTACTCTTCACAAGTGTTGTTCCCAAGAGCAGCCCTGAGTGAAACTTCTGCCCCCAAATCTCGGAATCTGAGTCTGTTTCCCAGGAACCTGATCTGGCACTTCCAAATGAAATTAGAAGATCAAGAGGGATACAAATGTGTTCTTTTACATTTACTATCATCAATGCCCTCTGCCTAACATGTGTAACATGGTGTCACAGGAACTTGGCAGGTGACAGTATATATTTGTATATTCTACAACAAAAATGGATGGAAAAATAAAGTGCATAGATTTGGCTGAACCGTAAAAAACAAGTGTAACAGCACCTGACAGGTGGGAGGAGCTCAACGAATACTTCCTTATTCTTTGACCCAGTGTTCTTACAATAAAATATGATTTGCACTTGTCTTATAATTCAGTGCTTCAAAGATTTTTAATTGTAAATAAGTGTGTATTTTTAATGAGACTGTTCACATTTTAATCTATATCCAGGTAACTAACACAATTTAAAATAAATTATTTAAGTGCAGAAATTATTGGATCCATTTCATCAAACAGGCCTTCTGGATTAGTTTCTTTCCCTGAACCCTCCCTAAGTTACCATCAATTACCATATTTCATAAAATTAAAATCCCTGAGGATCATCCAGAAAGAAAGACTTTATAAGTAAGATGGCTCATGCAATCTAGCTGGCTATTCATGTGATACATCTACTTGTTGACAATTGAAAAGATAGATGGAATTGAAAAGATAGATGGAATGTAACAATGTTCACTTTGTTGAATGAGGATTTCAAAATTTACATACCTGAAAATAATCTCCACCATCATCCCTAATGGGCAGCTATTTCTTTCTTACCATCATAGTGACGGAAACAATTCAAATGCCCAGAATGCTCCCTAGGCCCTCCCATTAAACACCAGACATCTTCTCCTCACCTAGCTCCCATATCATCATTCCCATGTTTATCCTTGGAGGATTTATGAAAATCTTCCCTGATAACTTTTTCCAAATCCAGTCATATTTGGAAGTGGAGGGGAAACTTAAAGAAAGATATTCCCTACTAATTAATTAATTAAAACACCAAAATGGGAAGTGAGCCAATGACAAATGGAAAATGAGAACCAAAAGGTAAAAGGACTGTGTTGCTGAACTGGTGTTTCTGATGCATTTAAGGAACGCACATCTCTTCATGTAGCTTCCTTTCATTGCAGGCCTTTAATTGCCAGCTACTCGAATCTCCTATTAGTTAGGGTCATACTAGATGCTGTAATAAGTAGATCTCAAAATATATAATAGTCAAGCCTAATAAAAGTTCACTTCCTGCTCTCATAAGTTATTCCTGAATGGTGGGGAGGGCACCCCTGCCTCAGGTCCCTTTGTAAAATGTTCTGTTTTATGGTGTAGCTCCCTCTGCCCCGAGGCCTCCCATTCCTCAGCATCCAATCAGTAAAGGAAGAAACAGAACAAGGAGAAGACACGCCTATTTCTTAAAAGGCTTGGCTCAGACATGGCATCAATCATTTCTGCATGTGTTTCATTGGTTAGAATTCGGTTTCATCGCCACACTAATTACAAGGGAGACTGGGAAATGTAGTCTTGGCTGTGTGCCCAGGAAGAAGACACTCATTTTTGCTAAACAGCTAACAGACCCAGACACAGAGCCTTTGTACAGCTTAAAGACAGGCAAATGCCAAGGTTCTCAAACCATCCCAGGGGGATCTTAAAGGTGCCAACTGGCTGGTTGCTAGAGCCTGTCATCACAAGTATATCTTCTTCCACTCTCCTCAGAGTGCCTAATATTTAAAAATAATTCTAATCTTTCTGTAATAGTTGTGCCACTGCACCAGAGTGGACCCCACAGTAAAGTATTTTGTCTCTTCAAGACAGGATAGATGGCCTCTTAGGAACTGGCTGAAGAATTAAGTAGGTCTTTTTCCCTCTTCCCCCTTCTAATGAAACAGTCACATTGTTTGGGAAGGTTTCTGAGATCATTATCTGCTCACCTCATCCCTCTGACACCACTACTCTGGGCACTAGAATTTCAATCACAAAGTCCAGAGAAACCTAACCAGTTTTCTTTCTTAACATTTGGTCAACAAATGGAATAAACTCTTTTCATAAAATGACAACCAAGAAAAAAAAAACATTTCGCTTCACCTATTCACACAAGAAACAGTGAATCTTTTGCCTCAACATTCAAGCCAGAGCTCAAAATTTTATTTGAAGAAGATGACAACTTTGTGGTAAATGTTTTTCTTTTTGTACTCATTCGCTCTTCCAGATAAATGACAGAATAATTGGTCATTCTGAAAATGAATTGGCTTCACAAGAGAAGAGCTTGCAGCCCATACAGTATTTTTTTTCTGTTCAAAAAGGACATTCCTGAGGGAAAATGTGATCAGGTTTATATGAGTCAGACAAAACGGTCTGTGTAGGAGTCTTTTACCTTGCAGCCCAAACGGTTAACTCAGGTGCCCCTACAGACAGAACAGCAGAATAAAAATGAAGAACTTTCAGCGAACACTACCACTATAGATACTATCAGTGTTTACCCATAGTGTCTGCTCATATTTACAAATCACTTTTTAGTGTTCATGAAAGTATCTTACCTGAATTATTTATTTGGAACTAGTCACAGAGCATCATGGGTGGGTAATAATTTTTTGTTTTAATTGCTGGTTACATCCCCTAAAGCAAATCCAACTTTGTAATTAATTTAGAGTTGCTTTTCCTTAAAGAAGTAAGAGGCATCAAAATCACTTCCTCTTTCACCTATGCCAAGAAAGCAACAAAATACATAATTCTACAAAAATACTTTGCAATATATCTATTTCCACACTGTGGCCAGTGAAGAGAGAAGGGAGCCAGTAGGAAGAGAAGAAGGAAGAGGCAGGAATACAGGGTAGGAAATAGACGGAGGCGCCTTACCAGCTACATGTAGACATACAAAGGGAAAGGAAACATGAATGACAAAGGAGAAACTTGGGGGAAAAAGCAAGGGAGAGAGTGAGAAGGGAAAATAGAGGAAAGAAGAGTAGCAGAACGTGTTCTTGACAGGAGTGGGGACATTTGGACAAAGCGAAGAACAGAACCTACTTACTAGGGACAGGAACTAGGAAAAGATCTTCTCCCCTATTGTAGCCACTGTGATCAGAGCAATGCTAAGGTTGATGAGGTCAAGTCCAAAGCGGGTCTAGCTGTAGGTGGAGGTTTCTTACACTTGCTGTAGATTCTATGGAGCCATGTCTGTCGCTAAAGTGATTCCTTACAACTCATTTCTTTATGAATTTCATAGATTCTTAGATTCTTTTTTTTAATTGACATGTAATTTATATACCATCAAATTAACCTTTTGAAAGTGTATATTTCAGGGCTTTTGGTAAGTTGACAAGGTCAGACATTCATCCCCACTACTTAATTCAATAATTTCATCACCCCTAAAAGAAGCCACAGTAACTCCCCATTCCTTCCTCCTACCAGCCTCTGGAGACCACAAATCTCCTTTCTGTCTCCACTGATTTGCATATTCTGGAAATTTCATATATATGCAATCACACAAAATGTGGCCTTTTGTGTGTTTCTCCTTTCACTAAGCATGTTTTTAAGATTCATCCATGTTGTAGCATGTAGAATATTTCATTTCCTTTTATAGTTGAATGATATTCTGTTGTATGGCTACATCACATCTTTTTTTTAGCCCAAGAGAAAGAAAGGATTGATTGATGGAAAGATTTGCAATTTATTTCTTGCCTCAGAGGATAATTTATGGTCTCCAATGTTTTTTTTATTATTAAGGTATCATTGATATGCAATCTTATGAAGGTCTCACATGAGCAACATTGTGGCTTCAACATTCACCCATATTATCAAGTCCCCTCCCACACCCTATTGCAGTCACTGTCCATCAGCATAGTAGGATGCTACAGAGTCACTATTTGTCTTCTCCGTGCTGTACTGCCTTCTCTGTGACCTTCCTATATTATGTGTACTAATTATAATTCCCTTTAATCCCCTTCACCCTCCCTCCCCACCCACCCTCCCCAACCCCTTCCCTTTGGTAACCACTAGTCCCTTCTTGGAGTCTGTGAGTCTGCTGCTATTTTGTTCATTCAGTTTTGCTTTGTTGTTAAACTCCACAAATGAAGGAAATGATTTGGTACTTGTCTTTCTCCTCCTGGCTTATTTCACTGAGCATAATACCCTCTAGCTCTATCCATGTTGTTGCAGATGGTAGGATTTATTTTTTTCTCATGGCTGAATAGTATTCCATTGTATATCATATTTTCTTTATCCTTTCATCAGTTGATGGACATTTGAATTGCTTCCACTTCTTAGCTATTATGAGTCCTGTTGCTTTGAATATGTCTGTACAAATTTTTGTGTGATAGGTTTTTAATTTCCTTGTGGAATTCCTGGGTGATATGGTAACTCTGTTTAACCTTTTGAGGAATTACCAGACTGTTTTCCAAAGTGACTGTACCATCTTACCCACACCAGCAATTCACGATAGTTGTAATTTCTCTACAACCTCACTAACACTTGTTATTGTCCAACTTTTTAACTATAGCCATCCTAGTGTGTGTGAAGTGGTTTTGATTCACAGTTCCTGTGGTTTTGATTTTCATTTTTCTAATGACTAATGATGCTGAGCATCTTTTCATGTGCTTAATGGTCATTTCTCTATCTCCTTTACAGAAATATCTTTATCAAAACCTTTGCCCATTTTTAACTTGGGTTATTTGTCTTTTAATCTTTGAGTTAGGAGTGCTCTTCATATATTCTGGATACCAGACCCTTATCAGATATAGGATTTGCAAATATTTTCTGCTATTCTTCAGGTTGTCTTTTCACCTTCTTGATGCATAAGTTTTTAATTTTTATAAAGTCCCATTTGTCTATGTTTTCTCTGGTGGCTGATGCATTAGGTGTCATATCTAAGATACTATTGCCTAATTCCAAGATCATGAACACTTCTATCTATGCCTCGTCTAAGAGTTTTATAGATTTAGCCCTAACATTTGATCCACTTTGAGTTAATTTTTTGCATACAAATGAGGTAGGTGACCAACATCATTCTTTCGCGTGTGGATACCAGTGGACCTAGCACCATTTGCTGAGCTAGACTCTGCTTTCCACATTGAATTTTCTTGGCACTCTAGAGATTTGCCAGTTTCACCTAGGTTATTTTACTTGTTGGCACAAATTGTTCATAGCACTTCTTTATAATAATCCTTGTTAGTTCTGTAAGATCAGTAACAATATTACTTCTTTCATTTGTGGTTTTAGTGCTCTTGAGAATTCTCCTTTCTTTGTCAGGCTAGCTAAATTCTGTCAATTTTGTTGATGCTTTCAAAGAATCGGATTTGTTTTTTTAAATATCCTCTATTGTTCTTTTATTCTCTGTTTGAATTTTTTCTGCTGTAATCTTTATTATTCCCTTCCTTCTGCTTGCTTTGGGTTCATTGATTCCTCTTATTCTACTTTCTGAAAATGGAGGGTAGGCTATTGAGTTGTGAGCTTTACTCTTTTTTAATATAGGCATTTAGAACTATATATTTCCCTCTAAGCATTGCTTTCGCTGCAGCTTAAGGAATGGTATGGTATGCTTTTGTTTTCATTCATCTAAAAGTAAACTTAATTTCCCAGGTGGTTTCTTTTTTGACCCATTAGTTATTTATTAAAGCATTGTTTAACTTCCCATATTTATGAATTTCCAAAAATTCCTTGTTATTAATTTCTAATTTCATTTCACTGTTATCAGAGAACACACTTTGTATGATTTCAATCCTTTTAAATTTTTTATATTTCTTTTATAGCTTAATATATGATCTACATGGAGAATAGTCCATGTTCACTTGAGAAGAATGTGTATTCAGCATTTCTTGGATGTTCTATAAATGTTTGTTATGTCGAGTTGATTTATAGTGTTGTTCAAATCTTCTCTTTCCAAGGTGATCTTCTGTCCAGTGTTGAATTTTCTGTTTTTCCCTTTAATTGTGATACTTTTTGCTTCATGAATTTGGGGGCTCTTTTGTCAGGTACATATAAGTTTATAGTTAGTTGTTTTCTCTTCTTAATTCGTTGACCATTTTATCACTATAAAATGTTCTTCTTTGTGTCTACTAATAATTTTATCTTAAAATCTTTCCTTTTTGATGTTAGTATAGCCACTCCAACTCTCTTTTGACTACTTTTTGAGTGGTGTATCTTTTTCTATCACTTCATTTTTAACCTATTGGTCTTGACTCTAAAGTGTGTTGCTTATACATAGCATATACTTGGATCATTTAAAAAGACCCATTCTGCCAATCTCTGCCTATGAATCAAAGTGTTTAATCATTTGCATTTGATGTAAATACTGATAATGTAGGATTTACATTCACTATTTCGCTATTTATTTTCTATGGGTCTTATGTGTTTTCTTCCATTACTGCCTTCTTTTGTGTCAATGTCAGGTTTTTGCTGACATTACATATTCATAATGCTAATTTTGATCATTTGATAACTAAGAAATATCATCTACTCTAAGGTTACCTAGGTGACTAAATCTCATTTGAGATAGTGATTGTTCTTCACTATTCCAATAAACTGGTAAACCAAGTCATGAGAAAGATTTCATGACATGGTTTAGGGCCTAGTCACTGTTTACTTGAAAAATCCAGAATATCATTGATGATAATAAAACATCTTGAAAGTTTTATATTATGTCTTAATTCCTTTCATTATTCATTCACACCCAAGACACTGAATGGCAGCTTCATGCTAGGAAATGATATAGGCACTGGGAGAACAGCAGTGAATGTGATAGACAAGGTCCCTGTTCTCATGAAGCTTGACGTCTAGTGGGAGAGACCATCAATTAGTAAGTGAGCAAATATATTCTAAAATACATAGTGAGATCAGATCTAGGAAGAAAATAAGGTAGAGGAAAGATGTAGAGGTGCATAGTGGAGGGGCTGTTTTAGATTGGAGGGTTGTGAGAAATGTCCTCTAAGGAAGTGACATTTGAGCAGAGGAGAGGGTTCAAGTCATAAAGATCAATTGGCATAGTGTTTGAAGTAGAGAAAATAGCAAATGAAAAAACCATCAGGTGGAAGAGTACTTGGTTGGCATGGTTGAGGAGCAGCAGAGGTTTCCATGTGGCTGAAAAGGAATAAGCAAGAGGAAGACCGCTGAAAAATGAAACAAGTGAGATCCTCAGTGCTCATGTATGCATAATCTTATAGGCCTTATTCTAAGCCAGTAAAGAGTCGTGAGCAGGAGAATGACATTATTTTTATAGTTTAAAAGGATCACTCTGGCCATTGTATGGAGAATAAACTGTAGGAAAGCACGAGTGGAGGTTGGAAGAACAGTGAAGTAGACATAGCTTAAGTTGACTGCTAATGAGTCATGCCCTCATGTAATACTCCCCACTGAATTCAGGCAGAACCTATGACTTGCTTCTAATGAATAGAATATGGCAAAGGTGATGGGATGTCACTCTCTTAATTGTGTTATACACATAAGACTTCATCTTGTCAGGCCGGAATGTGAGAAATTCACCTGAGTATGTTGAAGCAGAAAACCACTTGCGGCCTATGGAGTGGGTCATGTTTCAGGGAGCTGTGAGACCTCTAGGACCTATAGGCAGTCCCAGCCAAGAGCCCAGAAGAAGCTGGGCCCTCAGTTCTATAACCACAGGAAGCTGAATTTGGCTTTCAGTTAGAGTGAACTTGGAGGTGGAGTCTTCCTTAGTCGAACCTTCAGATGAGAATGCAGCCTGCCAACATCTTGATTACAGACTGTCAGGCCCTAAGCAGGGTATTTAGTTAAGCTGTTTCCAGACTTCTGATCCAGGGAAACTGAGATAATAAGTGTGTGTGGTTTTAAGCCACTAAATTTTTAGTAGTTTGTTACACAGCAACATAAAACCAATACAACTAATTAAGATTTTTTTAGTAGTCCAGGCAAGAGATAATGGTGACTTGGACCTGGCTAGTAGTCATGGGGATAGGGAGGGGTGGTCTGATTTTGGATGTGTTTTGAATATAAAGTCTATAGAGTTTGCTGATAGTATTTGCCAATTGCTCAGACATAGCATGTCTGAGAAAAAGAGGAATCCAAGATGACTCCAAGCATAGCTCTATAATACAAATACCCAGCTTATAAAAATCAATTGATTCATATTTTGTCTATCTTATAAATCAAATCTGGTCAGTCACTGTTGACATGGTGTAATAATGCTTCCAGAAATACACTTGACCCTTTCCTAAGCCAAGCTAGTTCTACTAACATTTCATGGTTCAAATCAAATGGTTCCCTTCTGTGAAACCTCCCTCATGCAGTAGAGGTGCTTTACTTTTTGCTTTCTGACTCAGTCAGTTTGGGCTTCTGTAACAGAATTCTCTAGATTGGGTGGCTTAGAAATAACAGAAATTTATTTCTCACATTGCTAGAGGCTTGGTACCTCCAAGGTCAAGGCACTGGCACATTTGGTGTCTGGCTCATAGCTTTCTTCATGCTGTGTCCTCACATGGTGGAGGGCACAAGGGAGCTCTGTGGGATCTCTTTTGTAAGTGCACTAATTCCATTTATGAGAATTCCATTCTCACGACCTAATCATATCCCAGTGTCCTACCTCCAAATACCACCACATTGGGAATTAGATTTCAACATATGAGTCTGGGGGGACAAAAACATAGCATTCCCCTAGCACACAGCTTAAAAATCTCTTACAACATTTATCTTATGAACTGTTAATTTATGTTTATACCTCTGTGTCCTACACAAAGCAGGTATCTCATGTTTTTCATCTTTATATTCTGAAAGTCTAGAATAGAGTTTGGGACATCTAGGAAATATTCAAAAGTTTGATGAGTGAATAATTGGAATTATTCTGAAAACATCTGAAAGCATGGAATTCACTGTATTTATCTGATTCTGTCCCCTTACTCAATGTACTTCATCTCACCATATGATCAACTAAAGCAGAAGAGATATGTGGCCATATATTACCTGTGTAATAAATAGACTGTAATATGATCATTTGATAGTGTTAACTCCATAAATAATATAACTCATATTACACATACTATGTATGTATGGGTGCATGTGCTTGTGAGTGTGTGTGTGCATGTGTGTGTGTGTGTGTGTGTGTGTGAGAGAGAGAGAGAGAGAGAGAGAGAGAGAGAGAGAGAGAGAGAGAGAAAAGATTCTGTAACCTGAAAAAAATTTTTTGTATCCAATTTGAATTGCACATCCAACATTTGCCTTCTTGATTTATTAGCTAGCCCAGTAAAAGCTTAGAAATCAAGTTCTTGAGAAGACTTTTGAGCCTGATACCTCAAAGTCTCAAGAATGTACAAAAGGGATAAGATAGGTGCTGGTTCCTTTAAAAAAAAGAAAGGAATTTTCCAATATAAAAAAAATATGATATTCGTGGGCTACAGTTTGTTCAGACACACGGGTGACTTTCCAGGCTTCAGTCCAATTGTATGATGCATTCAGAAGCACTGTGCCTACTCATAAAAATGTCTCAGATCAAAGATTTTGAAAATTGTTCAGGGTATTTAACTATCCTGAGCACAGCAATGATGGCCATTTCATTCTGGGACCAGCTCAACACATAACCTAAAACACCAATGATTATAGTTTCTCTACTTCCAGAAAACACACACACCTCTTTAAGAGAAAAGTAACCTCAAAGGACTAGAGAAGACTGTCTGAGTCACTTCACTATTTGCCCTGAAGTGTTCCTTTTCCTCTTATCATTCGGGGACATCCGAACTCTTCAATAAATCACAAATATGTACTTGCTGTCACTTGAGAAACGTTTTGGCAACAAGACTTATGACCCGAAGCATGATGGAATTTGTGTCTCTCCAGTTAAAAATGGTACTTAAAGCAGCCCTTTACTTTGATTAGAGCTATTCACAGATTGGAATCAAATCTGAAATGCCAAGTCCAGAAGAAAGCCAGACCTAAAAACAACTGAAAGGGCTTTCCACAGACAAAATCAAGGAGCAGAACAAATCCAGGCTGCCTAAAAGGTCACTTAATCTAAACTTAGGTCTTAGACAAGTAGGGAATACCAAATGATAACGACTGATATGCTTTTATCAGTCTGGGTTAAAGCCATACAAGAGACACTACAAAATGTTAAGTCTCAAAATTTGATCTATGTAACTTGTAAACATTGAAACCACCCTTGCTGAAAATAGATAAGAATCAGATAGTTTTTTGGAAATATATATGTTATATCGACTAAGCCTCTCATAGCTCTATCTGTGACTCTGCAAAGGGAGTTTACCATTTAGAGCCATAAAGAATGCCTTTTAAAATACACATGCTTATGAAATTGGGAAAAAAACCCAGGAGGTAAATAAATATTTATTTTGTGGTTACAAAGCCATCTTTCAGAGCCAGAAACCATGTATAAGAACTTTTCTTTTGAAGTAAATCTCATAATTTCTGGATAAAAAAAAAACAAAATATAAACAAAACATACAGTATTGTAAATTAGTAGCCCAACATGGTTTAAGCCAGTGAACTATGCTAACTTCTTCACAGAAGTTTCCATGAAGATGTTTATACACAGAAAGGAGATTTTTGAAAATTGTGTTCATGATGACAGGAAACCAGAGCTGGATAGCCCTAACACTTTGTTTGCATTTAATAACTGTTAAATTTTAAATTATTTAGCAAAAAACCAATTTGCTGACAGCCTTTTCTAGATTGATAATTTTTAAACATAAGGTTGGCAGTTTCCTGTCCTTGAATGCTCAGAGGATGGCTTCTTGTAGCTCTTGTGGGCTTTTTGAGAGCTAACTTAAGTGAATTTATGTTTCTTAGGACAAAACAACTGCCTAACTATACTAACTCTGAGTTTGAAGGACACAACAGTATGATAGGAATTTGGTAGTGTATTCTTCTGGCTGGTTACCCTAGATTCAATTTTATTCAGGGAAATTCCTTAGAGCTACAGGGTTTCCAGCCTTCAGAGTAAATAAAGCTTTTACTCCATTAATAATTCTTCATAAAACATAATTCTTCTTATAAAACATATACACATCTTTCCACTCCATACTTTGTCTTAATGTAACTGAAATATCATAACCAACTTTTTTTTTCAAATTATAATATAGGCAGAATGAAATAATAGAAAGAGCAATGGATTTGGACTCAAAAGATAGATGTTTGATTCTTGCAGGAACTGCGATATCAGACTTCATTTTCTCATCTGTAAAATGGGGATATCTTCAAATCTCTCAAGACATGGTGAAGAAAGTAAGAATCTAATGGCTTCTATATAAAGATGGTGCATTGGACACATTCCTCCTCAATCTGACTGCAACATCAATAAAAATAATTGTATAAAACATAAATCTACAATGGTGGAGCAGGAAAGTATAGAAACAGAATTTTGGAGACAAGAAGACAAACAGACCAGTGGTACTCTGACAAACCCAAGGAAGCCGAATCTGACACCAACAGTAGGGAAAACTAGCTTAAGATTCATCAGAAGTTTCAGGAGTTGATGAAACTTTGAAAATGGGGACGGAGGAGTAAAGAGAATGTTGATATAAGGAGGACTGGTTGAAATATGTTTGAAAGGCAGTTGGGTCTCATATTCTCCGTCCCACTCCATGTGCTTGGGCTGCCAGTCCCCCACCTATGCAGACATCTGCAAGTTTATTCTGTGGAGAGGGTAAAATACAGGGTTTCTTTATTTGGGTCATATCAGGCACAGCTGAGCAGCCAGGGTCCATAACAAAAACAAAAAGATTAAGGGAATTTACAGTATTCTAAAACATTCCCCACCCACCTTTTCTACCCTCTACCCCAGAAACACTGGCAATCAGACCTGTACCCTCCTATTTCCAGGAAACTGAAGATGTCTTTTTGGAGAAATCTGATCATTTAATAGAAAAGACCCAAATGTACTGACCTCAGGTGTTCTCCATCCCAGAGCTCAGGCAGGTCATCACACATGTTCAGTTACCAGTCAACTTTAGAGCTTCCCATTATTGAACATGAGTGAAAAAATCAATGTCTACCAACATCCAAGGAACATTTTTAATATAAAGAATACAGAAAACAATAATAACACATTGGGGGAAAAGCCACCTAGCAGAAACAGAACTAAGCAGGAAAAAGAAATCTTCAAATTAATATTATTAATATCCTTAGAGAGATAATAGAATATATCACATCCATGAAACATGAATAAGATACTATTTAAGAGAGAAGACAAACAGAATGAAAAGAGCTTTTGAAATATAATAACATTATAGCAAAAAAGAAAAACTCAGTAGAAACACTGAGATAAAATTAAACTCCCAGAATGAAAGTAAAATACAGAAATGGGAAATAGAAAATAAAACATAATAAAAAGAGAAGATAGGTCATGAACATCAAACAACTAGTTAACACGAGTTCCAGAAAAAGAGAACATGGAAAATGAGGAGAGGAAATCATCAAAGAAATAATTCAAGAATATATCCCAGAAGGGAAGGACACTGATTTCTAGATTGAGAAATCCCACCAAGAGCCAGGACAATAAATGAAAACAAACCCATTCCTTGGCACTGTAAAATTTCATAATAGTGAGAACAAATAGAAGATCTGAAATCTTTCAGCATGTGAAAATAGATAACTTACAAAAGGTTGTTTTTTTAGAATGGCAGTGAATTTCCCAAGAGAACTCTAGAACCTAGAAGATAATAGATCAATGTCTTCAAAATTCTGGAAGAAAATTAGTTCCAATCTGGGACTATAAACAAGCAAACTATTAGTCAGTTATGAAGCTAGAATATACACATTTCTGAATATGCAAGTCTTAAGTGAGCCCATACAGCTTCGCTAAGGAAGCTACTGGAGGATGTGCTCCACTAAAATGAGGGAGTAAACCAAAAAAGAGGAATACATAAGATTCAAGAAACCAGAGCTTCAACACAGGAGAGAGGTGAAGTAATCTCTGAGACTGATGAAGGGGGATCCTAGAACACCAGCTCTCAATTCTAGAGCACAATGAGTCCAGATTGGGGCATAAAGAGGGCACCACAAGCCACAATTCTCAAGAAAAAGAGCTGAATTTGATAGATTATCTGATATGCTTGAACATAGTCATAGAAGATGTATTCTTCTGAGACAGAAGTTTGAAGATAAGTTAATATAAGGCCCATAGAAAATTAACCAAATAAAAAAAAGAATTATTAAATTCAATGAAAGCAAGAAGTTATTCAGACTATAAAATCTAATCAACACACTACATGCTACATGGCTTAGCTGTGGATAATATTACATAATTAACTGAATTTTGATCTAACCAAAACTGATGCCTTAATTAAGATGTCAGAGAGGAAGTAATTGTGCATGTAGTAAAGGTGGAGTGAGAGAGTTAATTTCTTGTCTTTCACATCAGGAAGTCAACAAATGATCTCTACAAGTGAAAAATCAAGAAATAGCAAGCCTGTTACTTGTACATATACTGGAAAATATTAGGACAACAACTGAAAGGCTAAATATGGCTGTTTAGAATGAGAATTGGGGAAGGGAAGTGAGAGGACAAAAACAGAGGACTGCTATTTTCCCTAGTAAGCTTCATTTAACATTTAAAATAATGTTCATGTACAACTTTGATAAAAATTAACACTTATAAAAAAAATTAAATGGCGTACTATCCTTCAAAATCATCTGTTAGATTACCTAGCTTATAATAAGCAGCTAATAAATTTTTTGATCTGTTTTTAAACAAGCACAGGAAAATTAGATGTTTAGAGTAGTCTTTTGGCACAAGAGGAGGTCAGTGATGCAGACATGGAGTCTAGGAGCACATTGTCCAAGAGCTTATGATGATGTCACATCTTTTGAAATCAGGTGGACTTTATTAGATAATAACTCAGGGACAGCAAGGGAATAATGAATTATTTGTCCTTGTTGGCCCAGAACATCTGTGGAAACACAAATCAAAGAAGCAATTTGAGCAAAGACTTTATGTGCCATGCATGGGTAGTAAATGCATTCACCTGGCCCAAAAGGAAGCCTGAGCTCACAGTTATGAGCTCCATGAAATGGATTGGGTTCTCACTCTCGGAGTTCACCTTAGCATCTCAGAGTGGTTCTCAGCCTGGACTGCACCCGAGCTTTAAAAAATCCTGATTATATCAACTATACTTCACTTAAAAAAAAAAACATGGTAAAGGCAATCCTGATACCCATCACATCCTAGGCCAATTAAGCCAGAATCTTCTTCAGATGTTTCCTCCAGAGTATGGCGATGGTAGAGACCTACAGTCCTAACGTATGAGTTCCTGAGATGGACTATCTGTCATTTCCCAAATCTTATCAGAGCCCAGGGAGAGGTAGAGAGGCACACACCTCCCTATACCAGGTCCAACCTGAACTTCCGACCCATCTCGCCCCAGTTGGTACAGTCATGTGAATAGTCTCCGGGCTTACCTTAGGGCCCTCAACAAGGTCTCCTCCTCACCTCCCCCGGCCTCACTCACAGTAAGAGGATCTCTAATTGGTCAAAATCTGAGACACTGATGGGCAGTGTGCCTTGGAGGCAGAGAGTGGGCTCTATCCTTTCCCCTTTATTCCGTCCACCCCTCGTTTCTCTGCATATGGGACTGGGTCTCTCATGAGAGTCTAATGAGTAGGGAGTGGGACGCTGTCTTAGCTTGGGCTGCCACAACAAGAGATTAGGTGGGCTTCAATGACAAAAATATCTTTCCTCACAGTTCTGGAGGCTGGAAGTCTGAGATCAGGGTGCAGACATGGTTGGATTCTGATGAGAACTCTTCCTGGCTTGCAGATGGCCGCCCTCCTGCTGTGTCCTTACAAGATCTACTCTTCGTGTACAAGTTGGGGAAAGAAGAGGGACAGAGAGGAGCAGAGGCATAGAGAGAGAGAGAAAGCAGGAGTGAGCTCTCTGATCTCTTCTAACAAGGGCAGAATCCCATCAAGTGGGCCGCACCCTTATGATCTCATCTGAATCTAATCATCTTCCAGAGGCCCCATTTCCAATACCGCCACATTGGGAGTTAGGGCTTTAACATATGAATTGTGCATGGTGGGGAGCTTGGGGGACACAAACATTCAGTCCCTAGCAAATGAGCTAGGCCTCAGGTCTGGGCCTGGCCTGGTCCAGCACAGCCTCGCCAAGCCAGCTTTTGGCTAGCTCTCCATAACTGGCAGGGTATTTTGTTCCCAGGCCCCCTGATCCCGTCATTGATCTTTGTGGGCCCTCCCTCAGTTCAAAACCTCAATAGGAGAATTTGAGTTCTAAATCCTCTGCTAGAAGCACTCAAACACAGTGTGGCAGGAACCCCCAAGCTGCAGCCTGGGTACCCTGAAGGCCTAAAAAGTAGCTGGAGTTTTCCATTCTCCTCCCAATTACTACAGGCATTTCAGATAAGGAGCAGGGTATTATGCAAAGCACTGTATGGACCTTGGAAGACAGACACTCTCCTAGCTCACAAAGCATGGATAAAATGTAAAATACTGAACGACGGTGGAGCTGTAAGCAAGGACTATTTTCAAATCAGTAGAGGACTATTTCACCATATTAGCAAAATGCCCGGTTATGCCAGTGCCTTCCAGCTCATATTAGCCTTGCCCCACGGCGCTTAGAGCCTTTACTGCATTCATATTCATGGAGTCAGGAATGCAATGAGGAATGCAGGTGTGGAGGCAAAGCCAAGCTGGGGCCTCCCTCCCCACTCTCCTCACTTTCCCTTTTCAGTGCCGAATTTGGGACTTCTCCACCTGGGGAGGCCAGCCACCGAGGGGTGCCATGCCCAGAGTGAGTTACAAGCCTGAATCGGCCTTCCTGACCAGACAGGCCCTGGCTTGGGAAATAAAGAGCAAAGAAAAAAGAGGTCCTTCATTTCAGCTGGAGACAGGGAGGGTCACAGGCTGAGTGAAAAGGAGACTCTTAATTCAAGTTGTCTCAGATTACATTTGTCCACACACGCATGCAAAAGGCTGCTTAAAAAATAAATGAGGTTAATTTCCCTTTACAGGTTCCCTTTCATCTCAGGGTTTCAAAGGCTTTTGCCACAAAAGATCCCCATCGTCCCTCATTTTTAAATCTAAATATAAACTAGGTGCCCTAAGGGTTAAAATTTGGTAAGGCTTTGAACTCGCGAAAGGAAAAAAAAACGATTTCTTTTCATTATAAGATCCAAGTGGCGAACCAAGGACCACACAGCCGGAAAGCTGAGCTCGGATCAAGGCCACGCCCCCGCTCAGAGGACCCGCTTGCTCATTAAAACCCCAATTGAAACCAGCAGGGAAGATGGAGAGCGGTGACTAAAACGCCCTTACTCCAGAAAGAGAAACACTCACGACTGACTCACATGGGATACATCAGATTTTCTCCAACAGGCATTTGGAAAAAAGAAAAGAAATTTGAATCCCGGCTGCTCTCCATCTCCCAACCCAGTAAACTCTAGGTCTGGGTGGGTGACGCATCCCTGACGCAGCTGCCGCCTCAGCAGAGTCCCGGTGCAGGAAGGGCCAGCTTGGTCTCCTGTGGATGGAAATGTTGTTTGCATATGCATTTTTCAGCAAAGGAAAGTCTCAGAATCTCCCCAGTTCCAGCATGTGAGTCATTAGTGGGTGTTTGTTTTTTGGGTTCTGGGTTTGAGTCACCACCCTTCCTGCTGTTTGGTCTTCGCAACACGGGGGCAACGACCGAAAAGAGGAATAGAAATGGCTGTGACGCTTAAAAGCAGGGCCCCGAAATTGATCAGTTGGCAATGTTATCCAAAGTTAAAGACCATGTTTGGCTCTGTAAACAAGTATGTGGCATATATAAATAACAGTGGGAAAGAGGAAGGAGGAAGGAAGAGCAATGAGTCTATAAAGGATGTGATGGAGGTAAACGGCAGCAGGGTCTAGTCCAAGCAAAAATAGACAACTGGCTGTTTGTCAGCTGGAGGATGGTGGGGACTCCCAGCCCAGAGGCCCTGTGTGCTGCCCCTGAGCACTCCTCCCTCCGCGGCTGGGAGCATGGGGTGGTGGGTGGCACTGCCAATATTACTGAGCCATTCTGGAATCTGAAAGATCATCTTGGCTTTAAAGGACAGCTATATGTCCCTCCCTCCCATCACTGCTATGCCTGGCACCATTTATTCCCTCAAAGGACCTCAAGAACACCCAGGATTCTACAGCAGGGAATGTTCTACAAGGTGCCAGTGCTGTGCTGGGACCAGGGGCCCCAAACACCAGCTTGAAAAACAGTGATCTGACAGCTGACAGTGTTGGCTACCCCAACAGCTAGTTTTATTTCTGTGACTTTGGCCAATAAATTGAGCCACATGAAATGACTGAAAAAAATAAAGATGATCACACACACACCACCACCACCACCATCACCACCCCTACCACCACCAAAACCCCCAAACAAATAAGAAATGTGAGCTTATGGACTGTTCAATCAGATTTGACCCAGGGAAGGCATTTGACCACAGGCATTTCAGTTTCCCTTTTAGAAAGCAGAGATTGCAACATGACAAGAACTTCAACTTTTCAACTGGTTTGAGTGTGGAAGTCAAAGCAGACCTTTTGTACTGGGGTAGAAGGCTAGAAACTATGTTTCATTTCTAGCATACATAATTAAAAGATATCTGGTGCCCACACACTCTCGCTATATTAGGGACTTTACAAAGCTCAAAAAAAATATAGTCCCTGCCCTGGCCTGCTAAATGTTAGTCAACCTACATAAATCCTTGCAGAATAGTAAGATAATGAAGGCTAACTATGCTGTCATTCTAGGCAGACTCACAAAGGAAGGAAGGAATATTATTTGATTCAAAATATTCTCATGTGGGGGAGAAAAAATTATAATGCACATCACCCTCAAATGGAAAACAAAGATTATAAACTTGACAGTTTTCCTGGGACCTTGACATTTTAAAATAAAAGGCTTCATTGTTTATAGAATACTTTTCACAGTAATCTCTAAGCTTCTTGTTGTTTAAAGATAATTATCTATAGACACCACAGAACTTCCAGAACTATGCATTTGCTACAGGCACATACATTTGAAAGATGCCTAAGGCCTATTCCAAAAAAAAAAACAAAATGGAACAGTTAACATACATCCCTTATTGCAACTCTGCACTAAACTAACCTGTTATTCATGACACAGTTTAAAATATTCTCTCAAAAGAAGTGAAGACCTGAGATTTGACTCTGGCAGATGGAGTCACTACACTTTCTAAAAAAGTGACTAATGTGATGTTCTCAAATATTATGACAGTCCATAAAATTGCTTCCATGCCCAAACTGAGCTGGCCACCTACCTGAAAACGTCCAAGGAGTAGGCTCCCAAGGGTTATGTCTTTTCTGTTACCAGGAATTTTTAGCCACAGATTATCGATATAGGGTTTGACACCTGGCCCAAGCCAGAGCAGTTGGAGTGCTGCCTTGGAATTTTTCAAATTGGAGAGTGGCAAAAATCCCATATTTTCTTGTATGAGAGCATAAGATGTGCAATTTGGAGGTATGGTATTCTTTACCATATAGAGGAAGCCAATTTTTTTTAAAAAGGAGCTCATACCTAAAGAGGTAAGATAAACTGCTGGCTGCATTTGAGTTTTTGGTTCCCTTCGTCCCTAAGATCATTTGGCTTATTTTAAGGCATGAGATATCCCCAAATCCTTTTCTAAAAATTATCTCCACTGCCTTTCCTTTTTCTTGCCTAAGCTACTTAGGTTTCTAATGCACTGAAAAAGAGTCCTGCTAAGTACATTGACTCAGTGATTATGGGAAAAAATGAACCAAGGTTGCCAATATTTTTCCCTCAATGAAAATTTGATACAAGGAAATGCAGAGAGGTATTTATTTACATTCTTAAGAATCACTTAACAAATGTTGATAGCACACATGTAGATTGTGCCACCCTTAGAGGGCTGTAAGACCAAGGGATGTCATCTCCCCCCTTCTAGGAGCTTAGAGTCTTGTCTGAGAAATAATTAGTGTTTTTCCCATGGCAATTAGTGTTTCTTCTTTCCTGTGTATTCCCCACCACTTACTAGAACAGGAGCTACATGAGGCAGGGATGTTGGTTTTGTTCATTGATATATCCAAGCACCTGGAACAATGCAGACGTATGGTAGGCCCTTAAGAAAAATGTACTAAGTGAATGAACTAACCACTACCTGTGTCCTAATCCTGTTAGGTGTGTTAACTCTTCAAGAGTACTAAGCTTAGAGATAGAAGAAACAACGAACTTGAACAAAGGGAAGACAGATACCAAGATATGGGGAAGCAAGCAAGCCTAAAGATAAAAGAGAACTTATTCAAATTTAACAATTTGGAAAACTTTTGCTAACTCTTGTATTTCAGCAACTGATCAATAGATGAAGCAACTGTATCTCTATTACACTTTTATTTCACCTCTATTATACTTACTGCTGGTTATACTATTATAGGTTCTTTCCCTGCTTTAGTAATAGGCCCCCTTCACTTTTAGCTAAGAAACAACAGCCTAACAAGAACCACATTTACAGCCTCCCTTGCAGCTAGCTAAGACCATGTGACTACTTTTTGGCCAATAGGATATTAGCAGAAGTCACGTGTTTCACTTTTGAGCTGTGGCTTTAAAAGGCATGTGCATGCTCACTCCTTAGCCCCCTTTCTTCTTCCCATTAGCTGTGATGCAAATATGGTGGTAGAACCTGTACTAGTCGTCTTAGACTGCCAAGTGGCAGCTGCATGCCCAGGGTGGGAGAAGCAGAATTGAGCAGGAATTAAGGTTTGTGATCCCAAGGAACTACCATATTAACCCTGGGCAGCTCACATTTGGACAGGTAACATGGAGGAAAAATAAATATCTCCTTTGTTTAAGACTCTGCTATGTTTGGGTCTTTCTTATTATAGTTGGACCTCTGTAGCAACTAATACATTGCCACAATCAAAATTAATCTGGCCTGGAACTTTTCCTATCCTTAGCTGGCTCACATCATGTTTATGTCCTTCAGGCTTTTGACAAATTTATTTTATGTACTTTATCACTGTTTCCATTCATATATGCCACCTATATTGCTATGAATTCTTAGTTGTTCTTCTTGTTGTAGATTCCCGAGAAGCACCAGGCTTCAAAATGAGGTTGGAGTGACCAGAACTGGTTGCGTGAGTCCTGTAAATTCTGAGCCATGAGGCCCAATCATTCTGAGTCAATATCTTACAGTACAGCATGAACTTGTTCTCTCAGTATTTCCAAAGGGTTTGGTCTCTACAGCAAGATGATGCTTGCCTTAAGGAAAGAGACCCTGTCTTCCATGTTTCCAAATCACCCCCCAGAATGTGCTTGGCACAGAGTGGAGCAGTTATCAAGGGCTCCATAAGTGCTCTAAACCTCTATAATTATTACCTGCACAATTTATCTGGGACTTACATGTGACTACAGATTGCTAGCTAGCATTTTGGTGGTATAGTCCAACATAATCATCAGTCAGTATTAATATGCAAAGATACCCAACAAAAGGAGATCGGCTATGCTAAGTACCAGATGAGTGACAGGGAGGGGCATTTGGGAGTCCAGGAGGGAAGAACGGCTCAGCAGGAGCTGGATCCTGCTCTAGGAGTCTTGAGCCCAGACGACAAATTCTCACAGGAAGGAATGAGGACTGAGCCAGGAATTTGTGTTGCTAAAAAGATCGCCCAGCTTTCTACAGTGGTACCACCAAGGAATATATTGAAGCACAGAGCGTCACACTCAGAATCCAGGCAGCAGGCAAGCTTCTTTCTGGCGCATAGAACTGAAACCACATCATGGAGAGAGGCTGAGGCTGCCTTGACTTTTTGCTTGTTCTTGCCCAGATCTTTGAGGCATGGGCATATCTATAAGTAAAAATAGATTAGGTAGTAAGGAAGTGAAGTAACCCTTGGGAAAGAGAGGTAGATATGGTTTAATAGAGAAGGGGGCTTTATCCAGGCCCTGAATTAGGGGAAAACATTAGAAAACAGAGAGCTGGAAGGTAGGGAGGGAGGAAGGGCAATAAGAATAGGAGTAGCCTAGAGTCAGGAGAAGGCACACCTTGCTCGGTCAGAGTGGAGAGTTCATGTGGGAGGTGTACTGAGCATATTTCTGTTTGTTTGACTTCCCTTACTTTCTGGAATACAGCTCCTGCACTATTCTTTGTGATTCTGATTGTTCTTTCAGTCACATGGCCTTGTCTCCACCTAATAGGAATGGACTCAGGACTCAGTCTGTCCAGTCAGGATGCTCTGTGCCCCGGCCTAGAATGTGGAGCTTCTCTGGCGTAGGCACAGGACCTCCACAGAGCCAATCCTGGTCCCTTGGGGGAGATTAAGAGGAAAAGGGATTACTTTATCTTTTCTACAGTTGCTAACAATGAAAGCAGTGTGAATTTAGTTCTGCTGTGGGCATTGGTGCTGTGACAGAGAAGAAGGCTGCCTAAGAATTAAGCCAGCTTGAAAGGCTGAGGAGCCTCAAGGGGAAGATGGGAGGTCTTGTGCCCAGAGTTTGAATCCTTGTGGCGAATAGAGCCTAAAGCAAAAGTCCCTTCCTGCCTTGGACTTTTCACTTACAGGAGCCAATCGAGTTCCTTCTGTGTTTCTGTTATGTCATGCTTCTGTCATTTGCCACTGAAGGAGACCTAACTAATGTAGGAATAACCAGAGATAAGATCAGAAATAGATATGGTTGTGTTATGGCATCCTTAGATGCTAGACAAAGAAGGTGGGACTTATTTTTGAAGACCAGATGAGCCATTTAAGTCAGGAGGCTGTTAAGGTGGCATACACAGTGCAGTGCAAAGAGCATACCAGGTCAGCGTGGAGCCTTGGAACTTCCTGGTGGTGGATCACATGCAAATCCTGAGCCGCTGCTAACCCATCTGCAGGGGGTGGGGAGCAGGCATTGCAAGGTGGCTGTGAGGAACATATGCAATAATATATTAAGCACCTAATACAATGTCTGGCGCCTTTTAGGCATAACTCTTCTTATATGATAGTGGAGTGGTAATGGTGACAGGAAAAGATGAAAAAGGGGGAGAGCAAGGAGCAGGAGAGGAGGGGGAAAAGGTGGCAGAGGGGGAGGATGGGAGGCTCTCCTTGGACTGGGTTGATAGGAGTGGAAATGAGTGAGAAGGATGGTTATGAGAGCCATTGGCAAACAGCAGCAGGACTGCCGACTGGACCTGGCAAGTGAGGGCAAGGGGAAAGTGAGTAATGATCCCAGTTAGAGTATCTATTGAATTGACTAATTCTTGCACTTTTTCTCCTTTTGCATCTGTACCACCAAACATAGGGAAAAAAACAGCAGCTCGAAACATCCCTGTTGTGTGTGCATGTGGATGAGTCATATGGGAGGAAGAAGCGGCTGAAGATTTAATTGAGGGCTCTTCCTACCCAGTGCCAGCTACATCATTCACAGGGTCCTGTGCAAAATGAAAACTCAGGCTCTTTGCTCAAAAAATCATAAAACCATTTTTTTCCTTTCTTTCTCTGGTCTTTCTGTTGATCTGTCTTAGTGTTTTTGTTGTTTTGTTTGTTTTTGTTATTTGACATCACATTAGCTCAGCCAGAGGGACCCTCAGTGCCAACACAAACTCTCCAAGTGCCTGGGGCCCTGTCCTGCAACTTGGCTATTGCCCGACGCTGATCCTTCCCACTTGTGCCAGACCCCACGCCAGGAGCGGAGGGCAGCAGTGGGCACCAGGCGGGGGTGCAGGGACAGGCAGGCAAGAACTGGTCCCGGGAGGCGGGGAGGTGGTGGGAGGTGGGGCTTTGGGGGTAGTAGGTTCCAAGATCCCTGCGCATGCTCTCATGTCTCACTGGGCTTCAATTAGAAAACACAAATTCAAAGGTGAGATTATTAAACCTTCCCAGATGGTGATCACAGAGTAGTGGAAGTCCAAGCATGTGGTCCCCTTCTGTGATGGTTAATGTACGTGTCAGCTTGAGTGGGCCATGGGGTGCCCAGACATTTAGTCAAACATTATTCTGTGAGTTTGTGCAAGGGTGTTTTTGGATGAAATGAACATTTTAAATTGGTAGATGGAATAAAGCAGTTGCCTTCCCTAATATAGATGAGCGTCATCCAATTGAATAAAACAAAAGGCTGACCTCTTCCAACTGAAAGAGATTTTTCTAGGCTTCAGACTCACCCTGAAACATCAGCTCTTGCTGGGTCTTGAGCTTGCTGGCTTTTGGACTGCAACTCTTACCATTGGCTCTCCTGGGCCTCAGGCGTTCGGGCTCAGACTGAAAATCCACCATCAGCTCTCCTGGGTCTGCAGCTTTCTGAACTCTTCTGCACATTCTGGGATTTGCCAGCGCTAGAAGTCATTCTTTAAGGAGTATTCATGGCTGTCAACTGAGGGGCTGGTTCTACGTAAGCTTAGAGGATGAACTTCCAAGAGACTGTCTAGAACATCTAGTCACAGGTAAATTATTTGAAAGCATCTTCAAACACATATATTAATATTCTAAGATAGTTTTATGTGACTGTCACGTAAAGAGATAACTCGCCATCCCATGTTTCTTCAGCATTCCTCTAGTCCTGCCCTCAGTTCAGTTGCTCTCTTAAGGTACAAAATGTAGCTAGATGCCTTATTAGCATTTTATGACACCATCTTGGAAATTCTCAGCTGTGTGGCCACTATATGAACTGTTCAAGGTCTTCTTTAGAGAACATAATTTTTAAGCAATTGCATCTTGCTCCTGTTGAAAGGTAAAGGAGGGCTTTGTCTACAAGGACCCTTTTGCACGGTGGTGCCTTCTTATCATTCTTGGAATCTTACTACCCTCTAAGGCCTGGAGCCAATGCCCTCATGTCTACAAAAACCAAGAACAAATTCTCACCTGTTCCCCTCAGTGAAAAGGGAATTCACTTCTGAGTTCTTAACTGAACTTTTTCTGTACCTCTTATGTAGTGTGAATTACTTTTTATCTTGCCAAATTATATCATATCCCTAAATAAGACTGTTCTCTCAGGAAGGCATTCATTTTTACATGTCCTACTGCTCCTAGGCTATCGCCTTAGATGAAAATAGACATCTAATAGTGTTCTTAATAAATGAATAATTTTGGATTTAATTTTCTTTGTAGCAAATTAGGTCAAGAACCCCTAGGAATCAAGTCATTTTTGCATTTTCCTGCAGATACTCAACAAATAAGTTAAATTGTATAGCCAATTGTATATTAAATATATTTTTCCATTCTTTGTTACCAAATCTTGTTGTGATACTGTTCGTTGTTATGAATACTGGTGTGCTTAACATTATCAGTATTTGTTTTCTTATTCATTCACTAAGAAAATAAGTTCTATCTTCAAAAGGATCTTGACGTTATTGGTGAAACTGAATTAGAAAGCCAATGTGTATTTATTAAAAAAGGGAATCAGATTACTCATTAATTACTCAACTTCAGTCACTATTTATTGTGCAATAATGAAAGGAAGCCTTAAAAGCAACAGACACAAAAGCGAATCAGCAAATTAGACTATGAATGGAATGTGTTTAAGAATTAAGGCTTAGCAATTTTGAGGGTCTCAGCTGGCCCTGCACACTTAACCAACCACAGTGTTCAGAGCAGTAGAGCACGTGAAGGAATGCATGTTATATTGGTTCACATTAAGCCGGGCATTGAAGCAGTGAAATTCAAGCAAGAAACCTGCACAGTACCCATTGTTTAAAGAAAGAGAGAAGCAACTTATTTATCACCAGTAACATAAGCATTTACTAAACTGATATGCTAAGGCAGTAAATAATCTAAGACTTGGGTTTGTTGAAATTAGTATATTTACTAACATACTAATATTCTCATACCTGCAGAAAGAGGTATTTAATTAGTAAGTAAGGGTGCCAGATAAAATATAGGAGGTCCAGTTACATTTGAACTTCAGATAAACAACAAATAATTTTTTTTTAGTGTAAGTGCATCCCAAATATTTCACAGATGATTGAGACAGGTATCCCAGTTCTGATTCTTTGTCACCTTCTAATGTCATGATTGATTTATTCATTTACAGATTCAACATTGATTTTTTGAAGGCCTTACTCTCTGATGAGTACTGCATGTAATATTGATGACACCGTGGTGAGCAAAACAGACATGACCTGTTCGCCATAGTGCCTATAGTTTATAGGCTAAGCCAGGCAAGTAGAAAGGTAATCTCTCTATGTAGCATTCCCCCCTTAGCCACGGTTTCAGTTACCCACAGTCAACCAAGTTCCAGAAGCTGACAATCTGCCTTCTGACTTATTATTGGAAGGTCAGTGGTAGCCTAACACACTGTCACAGTGCCTATGTCATTCACTTCTCATCACACAGGCATTTTATCATCTCACATCATCACAAGAAGGAGGGTGAATATAGTCCCGTAAGATATTTTGAGAGAGAGACCATATTTACATAACTTTTATTACAGTATATAGTTATAATCATTCTATTTTATTATTGGTTATTGTTAATTTCTTACTGTGCATAATTTGTAAATTAAACTTTATCATAGGTAGGTATGTATAGGAAAAAAAAATCCCATATATGTAGGGTTCCAAACTATTTGTGGTTTGAGGCATCCACTGGGGATCTTGGAACTTATCCCCTACAGATAAGGAAGGACTACTGTAATGTGATAAATGCCATGATTCACACTTTATTAATTACAGGGGCAATTAACTCAGCCTTGGGTCAGAAACGGACATGCAGAGGAAGTGAGGTCTAGATTAGGCCAAAGGCAAAAAGGGAAGGTAGAAGGAGGCTCTTACCAGAGAGTACCTACCACAAGAGCAAAGCCTGGGGGACAAGGGTTATCATGGAGCACGAGAAACTGAATACTCCAATATTTAGAATGGTTTAGACCAGAAGGCTATAAGTGGTGAGAAACACAGCTGGGGAGGTATGCTGTGGCCAGATCACCAGGAGACCTGTTTAAGCCCAACTGAACAGTTCATGCAGCAAAGTAGCATAGTCATATTCAACTATTCACAGAAACCTCCCTCTGGCAGTAGAAGAGGGAATGGGCTGGAAGTGAGTATGGTGTTGTTCTGGGCTTAGGAAGGGGTATGGAGAGAAGTAGATAGAGGTACGAGCTATTCAGGAGGTCACCCTGAAACTGTCTTGTTCTTTGGGTAGGTGCAAAACCTCTGAGCGGCTTCTCTGCCCTTGCTTTGATGTTGCATATTACGAAACAAGGACCTACTGTTTTAGCTTTGCAGGGCAGCTTTGCCTCAGCCAATGCTGTCATGCCAACTCAACTAGAAAGATATGGTGTCTCATAAAGTGATGGTAAACCAGATATGTGTACCTACTTGTATTAACACATTTAGTAAGGTGTATAAAAATTACACATAGAATGGTTTTGGTTGATCCGGAGTCACTAAAGAGTCAGCCCCAAAATGGACACTTTGCTGGGACTGTGGACAAAAATGACCATGGGTCTTGCTTGACCAGCTGCCTAAGAAGGTCACCAATTATACACACTATCCGCACACAGCTCTTATTGATAAAGGAATGCATTTTAGCTTTTTCATGAGGATGAACTACACCCAGCCATGATGAAAGAAATAATTCAAAAAGGAAAGCAGAAAGAGAATGATATGCAAAGAAATGAAGACCAGTGATAAGCATGGGTAAATAGGAAAAGGGAAAAAGCAAAAAATATAATCAACTAAAAGAAATAAGCAACATAGTCATACTTACCTTTTATTGAAAGTTGACCATGTGTCATGAATTCTTTAGTATACTAAATACATTATCTCATTTAATTCTCACAAATTATTAAGGAATTAATCATTGTTGCTATTTTCCAGACAAGGAACATTGTGACTCAATGTGTTTCAGTACCTCTCCCAAGATTACAGAGTGTGTAGTGCTGGAAACAATATTTGCACTCTCGAAGGGAAATTATGTTGCTTTTAGCCTCTGGTGTGGCATAAATAAAAAGATACTTTTCTCATGGATGGCAGTTCTGAAGCAGCATTTTCCATGTTGAACAGAACCACAAAGACAATTCATAGATTCCATTAAATTCATGGAGTGCTGGGGCCTCCCTACTGGGAGGTCCAAAGCATCGGTGCAGACAGGTGACATGGCTAATAGACACAATTTCTACAATTTGTGAAGTCATTCAAGATTAGTACACCTACCTGTCACTTTTTAGTTTTATTGATTTACATGAGGACAAATGATTTAGCCAGAGAAACACATTATTGATGGCTGACTTATGAATATTTAGAAAATAGCAACATTCATTTAGAGCAAGTGCTAGGAGTTATGTTTACCATGATCAAGTCATGTTGGACTTATCATTTCCATCTCATTTCTATACTTTTCTGCTGAGCTAGAAGATCAGGGGAATTCCATAGAAATACTCAATCTGATTTCATCAAGGGTTTTAGAATAATGCTTATGATATCATTGTGAGTCAGAGTGAGAATGGTAAATTGAATGCTAGTTCAATTGAACAGCGATGTAGCAACTTAAAAAATTACATCCTAATAGGTTCAATGTTGACTTGGTGTATCTAGTGATATCATCTAGGACATCATACTTAGACTTGTCTTCTTCAATATATTTTGGATGGCTTGGAGAACACGATCTGTCTTCTGAGCTTCAGCTTCATAATGAAATTATTGCTGGAAATCTTCATGTGGCTGTCCAAAGCAACTCAATCTAAAACATCCAAAAACTGACCTTTTTATGTTCTCTCTCAGATTTGCCCCTCTCTACTCCTCTCCAGCTCAATTAATGGGCAAACATTCATCAAGTCTCTTAGCTGCAAGTGCCTGAACTCAACTTAAACTAGCTTAGGCAACAAAGGGAAAATACTGTCTCAGGAAATCCAAGGAAAGATTGCATAATTAAATTGTAGGAGGAACAGGGATGCAAATGGACCCCAGGAGCAACTGGAAGCAGGGTTTCAAACATTATCAGGACCCCCCTCTGTTTCTTCATGCCTGTTGGTTTCTTTTCTTTTGCTTCAGACAGGCTCTTTCTACATGGTAGAAAGCATGGCTGCCAGTGCCATCATTGTATATCTTGAACCTGTCTTAGTTCCGTCTACTATTACAACTACCATAGACTGGGTGGCTTCAATAATGAACTGTGAGAAATATCTCACAGTGCTGGAAGCTGGGCTAGGTGCTGGCAGATGCATTGTCTCCTGAGTACCCACTTCCTGGCATGTAGGTAGCTGCCTTCTTGCTGTATCTTCCTGTGGCTGAGATTGTCTTCCTCATGTCATCTCTCAGAAGGGCACTGATCCCATTCCTGAGGGCTCCACTCTTATCGCTGCCCAAAGGCCCCACCTCCAAATACCACCACACTGGGGACTAGGCTTCAACATAGGAATTTGGGGGATCAAAAATATTCAGTCTAAAGCAAACTTCTATTCCTAAAAAGGGACTGACTGAAGCTTGCTTGGTTCCAAGTTCTAAATTCTGTGCAAGGACCTTGACTGGCTTGGTTGAATAAGTTGTACCCCTGGGTGTCCATTATAAGGGAGGTCAAGATATTAGCCAATGGGTTGGGTTTCTGATTGTCACAGGTGAGGTGTCTTCCTAGACCAATCAGTTAAGATCAGGGGGACAAAATTATGGGGAAAATAATGACATCTCCCTTGAAATAAATTGTTCAGCAGTTTTCAGAAGACAAGATGTCTTTTTTTTTTTAAGTAAGATACACAGTGTGCTAGGTAGATGAAGCCATAGGTGTCCACTATGATCATGGCCAATCCATCCACTCAAATCAGTGAGCCACCCTAGAGTCCTCTTCCTCTGGAAGTCCCTCAGCCAATCAGCCAGCAAATTCCCAAATATATCCAATCTGCCTCCTCCCACATACTCATCCTATGTTCCACTTTCTTCAGATCCTCCTCATTTCTTGTCTGAAAAAATCAGCAGTAGTTTTATCTGGTGGCACTGACTTTTGTTTTCCTTCATGCAACCATCAGAACGACTTTCCTAAAACACAGATGTGGTAATACTTCTAAGATTCTCTATCACCCATAGAATCAAGTTCCAAACCTAACATACAATGCAAGGTCCTTCTTAACTAAACTTGATGCCACTTCTCCAGGCTGATCTCCACTGATTCCTAACTTATTCATATTCCAGGATTTCAACCTGCTTCTTCTGGGAATTCATCCAGATACCTCACCGAGCAAATACAAGGAATATCTACTTAATTGTAGACCTTTGAAAGTGAGGAAGGTAATTCCATCTTCAGCTGTTAATGGTGACTTGTTCTCACAGAGAATCTAAAAAGTAGACGGAGAGACACTCTAATCCACCCTTCCTCTGAGTCCAAGCAGAATAAAGTTACTTCATCTAAGTGCTGGTGAGCAAGAGATTCCCATTCCAATGCCACAAATCCAGTAAGAAGTGAAAACAGGTCTTGCACATAGAATAGTCAGCAAGGGAGAAAGGGAGTATTGCCACAGGGAGAAAAGATTCAGAAAAGGAGAAGGAAGGAACTTAATTTCCTAAATCACCCCTCTCCTCAATACATAAAAGTAGGCAATAAAAGCTTATGAAGGCTAGGGAGAAGAAAGACCAGCCACTCTGCACAGAAAGTGGAGGCATAAGAGAGGAAAAAAGGAGCAATGGCTAGCTTGAGAAATCATCTCCTCAGGATGTGGTGGGTCCAGGGCCAGGAATAAAGGGACCAGATGGTTTTAATGACCAAACTCTGCCTCTTGCCTTTCATCTGACTGCAGCAGGAGCTGCCACCGATCCTGTCAGTGGTCTGCTCACAGGCTCCCACTGGTGCCTTGAAAGTTGGTCACTGAGGAGGAGGCACTTTCCCGTTTCCCAAACCCCACACCAAGAAGATGGCTTACCCACTCCCAGGACTGCTCCAGTATCCAGGAATGTGGCGGGATGCAGCAGGTGACTAATTCTCAATCTTGGAAGTTCTTTTGGTCCTGCCCATCGGTTACTTGAAAATATAATACACGTTGGAATAGGATTTCTGGATTATCTCAACTTCCTAGATAAAGCAAAGAATTGTTAACATTTGTGAGAAATACAAAAATACCAACCAACATGTGGCCCAAAAGAATACTTGGAATACATTTGACTCTGAGGAACATAACTGGTGAAATTCATCCAGAAATAATTCTCCTCTCTTTCTTTCTTATTGCTTTCCCCCAATAAAAGTTGAAGTTTGAACAGATTCCAAGGTAGAGGTTACCTACAAATACTGAAATATTCATAAAAATGTTACACCATAACAGCAAAGCAGTAAACTAACTCCAGGCAGTCTGAAGTGAACCATGGGTCTTCATAGACCCACCCAAACTCATTTTACAACAGCTGGGTTAGTACCAGTATCATGAGATCCCAAACTGCGTTCTTCTTTTTGTTAGTTTGGAAAAAATGACTAATCCCTATATACTATTCTTGGACTCTGCTTTTTTGGCCAATTTAGGAAGAATGGACTAATACTAATAATATCCAATGTTTATAGCACATTCACAGTTTACAGTGGACTTTTTTCATTTAATCATCACAGCAGTTCCCAGATGAAGTAACTTGCCCTGTGTCATCCATAACTAAGCAACAGAGCTAGGATATAAACCCAGGTCTTCTGAATCCAGCCTTCAGTTTTCACTGTGCACTAGATGTGGTAAGTAACACAACCTGCTGTAACTAAGGAACTTCCTGTTTCCAGGGCATGGCACAGTGAAGTTTCTTCTTGTTCTTGTCACAGCAGTGTGGGTTGGTGGGGCTAGGGATTCTGCCCCACAGAGTCATGCAGGCATTCATGTTCATTCCACCTGTGCATTAATATCTTCCATATTGGTCTCCAAGGTCACCAGAGAATGGGAGACAGCGGGAGGCCACATGCAAAAGATTGTTATGGACCAAGCCTGGAGGTGAGCATATCACTCCCTCTTTGGTTCTTTTGGACAGAACATCATCTCAGCAAAGGAGGCTGAGATGTAACAGCCTTGGGATTTGAGAGCTTTGTCCTTAGTACTTCGGTTTATAAAACCTCCATGAAGACCCTTCTGCTGGGGAGGCCATGATGAACAGTCTTGGGAAGTTGTTTATTTTCGTATCATTCCAGCATCTTTCCCCTCCTTTAAGCTCCCAGAATTTCTATTATTATTCACTTCTGGTCCTTTCTCAGAGACTGTTTGATGTCTATTCTGTTCTCACTTTCTTTTAACTTTTCCTTGTGTATTTTTCTTTCCCTTCATGAATCGTAAGATTTTTAAAGACAAATGTGTGTCTATGATCACAATACCATGACCTACATTCCCTCCACCCACCTTCTCCAACCCTCTACTTTCATCCAGATAAACTCAATTCTGCCCTATATTGTACAGATGCTGTGATTGGTGCCATGAGAAGAAGCAAAGAGGAAGCAGATGTGGGTCTTAAGAAGCTTATAAAACAAGGCTAAATGTGAAAGTCCAAGAAAGGATGTAGAAATATAATGCTAATGAAGCAAAGGGATGAGACAGATTCTGTACTGAGGGGAAGGCAACTGGAAAGACCTCACTGAAGTAATAATCATAAGGAAGTAGCCAACGGTTACTGTATCATTACCATGTGCCAGGCACTGCAGAAAGTGCCTTACATGTATCATCTCAGGTCATTCTGCTAACAACCTTATGGGATGGTACTGTTATTGGTCCCATTGGCCAGATTAGAGCAGACATGGAAGATTTTGCTATAAGGGACATTACTGGGCTACATGGTGAAGTGTCAATATGAACTGTAGATTGGATAGATAGTATTGTATGAATGCTGACTTTCTTGATTTTGATCATTGTTTTGTGGTTCTATAGGAGAATGTCCTTGCTCACAGGAAATTTACCTGAAGTATTGAGGAATGAAGGGTAACAATGTTGTAAACTTACTCTCAAATATTTCAGAAAATAGTAACAGTTGTGTGCATGCATGTGTAGGAGAGAGAAAGGAAGGATGAGAAAGGTGGAGAGAGAGGGACAGTGAGAATGATAAAAGAAATGTAACAAAATGTCAGTAATTGCTGAATGTGCATGACAGGTCTATGGGAGGTTTTGTACTACTCTTGAAATTTTCTGCAAGTTTGAAATGATTTTAAAATGAAAAGGTAAAAGAAAAATGAAAGAAAATTGGCATAGAGTGCTTAAGTGAGTTGCCCATGTCATACAACTTGTGAATGGTGGGAAATGGTCTTTTCCAGAACCACTTCTGCACCTAGACACCATAAAGGACACAGATCCTCTGTCCCCTCAGATCCACTGGCACTGCTCAGTTTCTCAATCACACTGCAGCTGCCAATGACCAAGGAGCTACTCCGCTTGAAGTGGGAAGGTGCCTCTCCACCACCACCGCTCTTGGTTGGCAGCCTGCAGCTGGTTGGGCTGACATCCAACAACTGGTAGAGAAACCCCTGCTTCTGTATTGGGATGAAATATTCTGCTGCAAGGATCAGAGATCAGAAGTCATACAGAAGGAGGAAAAGGATGACACACCAAAGAGTGCAGTGTAGTTTCTGCCTGCAGGGTAAATGTCCACTAGTGGCAAGCAGAACATAGGCTTTCTTCTCCTCCATCTCTCCTTCAGTGTGAGGGAAGTTCTATGAGCTGAGAGAAGTTCTATACATGCACGACAACTTGCGTTCAATGTTGTAAAACATCACTTCATATGGCTCCACATTGTTCCTTGTGTCACTTCATTTTTCCCCATCCTTGCTGCCTTGGGTTTGCACCCCACAAAAGAAGCCTCATCACTTAATCCTTGCTTCAGGCTCTGTTTTCTAGAGTAGGACAGATAAAAAATGTTATGATGCTGTAATGCCCCTTATTTGAGCTGGGTACTAAGGATGAGGAATAATTTGACAGCCAGAAAATTTAGACAAAGGCTCTACATATAGAAGGAGTAGCTTTCAGGAAAATATGAAGGATAAAGATAATGGCAGATATTTTGGTGGGGCTGAAGTGTGGGAGAGGTTGTTGGTAATAGGGGTGTGGGCAATAGAATTAAGATGTGATAAATGATATTGGACTTGAATGCCTGCTATGGAGTTTAGACATCATTCTATAGGCACTAAGGTGAGCCATGAAGGCTTTGTGAGGTAGGATGGATAAAATAATAATAATAATAATAGTAATAAAATCTGATGTTTGTTAAGCACTTACTATCTGCTTTTGCATTTTTCATAAATTATTTTACTTAATTCTAATAACAATCCCATGAAATGGGTACTGTTATTATTCCCTAAGGCTTAGAAAGATTAATATATTTGTTCAAGGTTACAGATTTGAACATCAGAATTCCATGTTCTTTGAGCTGGATTTGAAGCATAACTTTGGGGGAAAGATTGATTGGTGGCTAAAGACATCAGAAGTAGGGCTGGTCTTTGTTGAGGATTTTGCCAGCTTTAAAAAAAAAAAAGATGGGAAGAAGTGTGAAATACACCTTTCCTTCTCCAGATAACTTGTTTTCAATTTATTCATTCCAGATAATAGTTACACATGACAGGAACTCATCTTAAAGCTGGGCATTGGGCAGTGGACGAAACATACTTTCCTGTCCTCAGGGATCTTGCTGATTAGTGAGGGAGAAACTTCATCAGAGTCCCATGAATATTGTTGCAAACTGCCATGTGCCCTGAAGGAGAGACATAGGCGGTGAAGGGGCATATTCCAGGGGAAGGATATGGTTTGGCAGACACGGTTCCTACCTCAGAAAGGGGTCCCTCTGCTGGAAATCTGAGTAGCCAGGGCAGAATGGTGGACCAGTGAAACAGCACACTCTTAATAGCTCTGAAACATAACAGTCTGAATCCCTCAATGCTTTCTACCCTTAAATCTCCTCCAAATGCTCTCGTCATCTCAGTTCATGGAAATGCGGTGTCTGCATTGTCTCAGGAAGAAACACTGGAGTTGTCTCTGACCCCTCTCTTTTCCTTGTTACTCAGTTGCGATTCACCAGCACTTGCTGCTGACTTCATCTTAAGATAGGTACAGTGCCCTGTCACTTCTCTGCATCTTCACTGCTACCACCCTGGTCCAAGCAGCACCATCTCTCAGTGGGACAATGGCCATGTCTGCTTAACTGGCCTCTTTGCTTCCACTCCTGTTCCCTACAGTCTGTTCTCAACAGTGATCTCATTAATATGTCAATCACATCATGACACCTCTCGGCTCAGGGTCCTCCACTGGCTCCCCATCTGTTCCAGAGGGAAATCCAAAGCCTCACAATGACCCACAAGGCTCTTTGAGACTCAAGGCTCATCCCTAACCACTCTACTCAGCTCTTGGGCCTCTCCTGCAAGTATTCTTTGCCTCTTTTATTCCACTCCAGCCACACTGCTCCCAAAACACCACAGACTCAGTCTGCCTCAGGGCCTTTGCACTTACTATTGCAACAGCCTGGAAATCCTCACCCACACCCACCCTGACTGGCACTTCCTGTCCTCCCTCCTGCTCCACAGTAGTCCTCCCATCATACACACAGCAGCTTCTAATTGGTTCTCTAGTTTGTGATCCATACCCTACCACCTCGATGTCAGCACCGCTGTGCTTGCTCATTGCCCTGATGCTTGAGCATTGAAACAGTGTTTGCTACATGGTGGAAGCTCAGTGAGTAGTTATTAAATAAAGTAATTAAAAAATGTTGAGGGCTTGTTTTTCATGGCACTTTGCCACTACATGAACTCAAGATGAAGAAGAGAGGAGGTCCTGGAAGATCCCTGTGGGTTCCCTCGGATGACTAAAAAACAGAGACACGTTGCCCTTGGGGCAGACATTATGGGGTGCATTCAGGTCACCCTTCATGAAGGAGGGTCTTATTCTCCAGCTCAGCTCCTCTTGGGGACTGCCTCAGCTGAAGAGAGCTGCCCTACTCAACAGCTACCTCTCTCCCAGAGCCATCCAAACCTAATGACAGATGTGTGGGGTCTGGACTTGCCCTTTCGCCCAGTCCAGAGCAACTCTTAGGGCTCCTCCTATCTTCAGAACTCCCTGTGGGGTTGGCTGAGGCCCTCATTGGGCCCATGTGGCCGTGCAACCTCTCCCTCTGCCCGACTGTGCATGATCTCCTTCCCTTGCCCGGATGTGGATCACAGGAGCCCTCCCTCCCAGGGTGTGCTTCCCCAGAAACCCAATCTGTGACCAGCCCCTCAAATCAAGACTAGCCTCTGATTCTGATATTGAGACTCACAAAGAATGACCCTTTGTCATTATAGGCAAAAACAGACTGTCTCCCAGAAGACAATTGGCTTCATTAAGGCCAAGAGATCATTCACCCCTGAACTCACAAAATCAATGGTGTGCATTAAGGAGAAAATATGAAACACATCCAAGGAGCTCTAAAGAAAGGGGATGTTATCGCTGGGGCTTTGGGAACTGAGTGCCATGCCCAGGGAATATACATGCTTTTAAGTGGGTCCTCCTGAAGATAGTTCATGCCCTTTTATGAGGATACTGGGGGGGCCGTGGTCTTCTCTGCACCCTGGCATCCAAAAACAAAGAAGATGGGTAGGAAGAGGTAACGTAGGGTAGTCAGAAGCTTTTACGGATGCTTCTGTGTTATTTCAACATACCAGGAGAAAATAATTAGGTTTGTTTATCCAATACAAATAACAATATATTTAAAGACTCTAAAATCAAATACAGGCCTTTTTATCCTCTTTGAAACTAGGGGGGACGTGGGAGGGAGTCCACCCACTGATGGGAGTGCCTGGTGGTCCCTATTCCAGGCCTTGCCACACGTGCGGCTCCCTCTAAAACAAATCTGAGCATGTCTTGAACGATCCTAGGTGCTGCTTCTAGATACTTTTTGCTGATAACATTAAGACGAACTCCTCAGCACAATGCTGACTGCCTTTCACAATCAAACGCAGCCGAACGCTCCAGGTTCATTCTCATTCTTGGAATGTGTTCCTTCCTCCCTCCGGCATCTCTGAGAATGACTTCCTGTGCCTTCAGGAAGCTGGGCCCTTTCCAGCTCTTTGTTTTTGCGTTTGGTAATCCGCCTTTCCCCTCTTTCTATAATTCTACCCCAGCTTCAAAGTCACCTGTCTACCAACCTCTGACTCTCCCCCACTCCAGGCACAAGTCATTGCTTCCAACTTTGTTCATTTTTCTTTTTTTTTTGTTTTTAAAAAATTAAAATATTAATACATGCTTCTGTATTGATAAGTGTGTGTAATATTGGAAATAAGCATGTATTAATATTGTAAAATATAAAAGGACATAGAGTGGCAGATGAGAATTCCTTCACCCATATTTTGATTAAGAAGTTGGTTGGTAGGTTAGGAAAGGTGCACAGGTTCCCATTGTATTACTCTGTGCAGCTTTTTAAATCTGACCTCTTCATTAAAAAGTGAGTTTTCCCTTTTTTTATTTTTTGCCACTCATCCTTTTTGCCAGAAAAGCTACTAAGTTTATTTTGTACTTGTTTTTCTATACCTTTTGTTATGTTTCCAAACATTTAAATGCACACGTACATACATGCAATTATTGTTCATTCAAATGGAATCATACTATATACTATTGTTCTATACTGTGTGCTATATACTATTGTTCATATAATCATACTATTGTTCTGTAACTTTTTAATTAATAGACTTTGTTCCTTAGAGCAGTTTTGGGGTTAGAGAAAATCGAGTAGATAGTGCAGAGCTCCCATTACTGGCCTCTGCTATGACTGTGTCCTCTAGTATTAATGCATGCTACATTTTGTTATAACTAATGAGCCAATAGGGATACATCGTTGTTAAGTAAAGGCCAGGGTTTATACCGGGTTTGCTTTTTCTCTTGAACAATCCTGGGTTTGCCAGATACAAAATGTCACGTATCCATCATGACAGAAGCACATGGAATAGTTTCACCCTCCTCAAAACTGCTGTGTGCCAGCTGTCATCCCTCTCCATACCTTAACCCCTGGCAACCACTGATCTTTTCAATGTCTTTTCTGCAATGCCATAAGGCTGGGGTCACACGGTAGTTACCCTTTCCAGGCTGGCTTCTCTCACTTAGCACTATACATTTAAGGCTCCTCCTTGTCTGTTCATGGCTATAATTTATTTATTTATTTTCAATTGATATCACCATTTTCCCATGTCCTTACACATATGGATGTACTTCTTTCTCTTTAATCACTACATAAGCATTTCACAGTATGATTGTACAAACTCTTTATCCTTTTTCTTTCTGAGGGACCCATACGTTTTTCACGTTTTCCAGTTGTCTCTTTATATAACTTTGATATTTAAATTTTTTGTTTATATTAACTTTGTACTCCTTAACCTAAAACCTGGTGTTCTGTAAACAGCATTGCTTCTGTCCACAAAGAACTATTTATACCAGAAAAGGGTGGTGGTCAAAGCAAGAAGAGGGAAAGGTCCCATAGGGTCCCCTAAATGACAACAAAAAGCATTAGAGGATGGAGGGAGTGGTAGGCTGGGAAAAAGCTGGTCAGCAAAGATTTAACAGGAGGTGGGATTGAAGCTGAGGCTTGAAAGGGTGGGTAGGGATTAGGAGGACTAGGAGATTGTGGTCCTTTCCAAGAGGACGCAACTTCAGCCTGCTGGTGCTGGCTTACTGCTCAGCAGCCTGGGGCCTGGAAATATGCACACCCTGACAGCTCTATGCTTCCCCCTGCCTGGCTTCAGCCTGGGAGAGCCTCTGAAGGGAAAACAGCGTTACTGTTAAGCAGGGGTTCCTAAGAACATGGATCAGCATGCCTGGTATGACTCCCAAAAAAGGCAAGGAGGCCGGGCCCCCAGGAGCTCTCATTCCAAAACTATTCTTTGCTTGTAGAAACCAAGCACATATCAAAGGACTCATGGGCTGATTGCCCGACTGCTCTTGGGGCTGCCTCTTCTAACATTTCTCACCCCCTCTGGTGTAGAATGTGGCCCCAGGCAGTCCAGCTTTCCCCTCCTCACTGACGATCTCACACTCAGGAGCCACATCTGGGCTACCTTAATTTCTCCCTTAGCACCTACCACCCAGAGCAATGCCTGGTGTTGGTTGTTAAATGACTGTGTGAACAGATGATGTTAGAAGCCACCTCTCCTAATTTGGGTTGCCCCAGAAGCATACCCTGAAACAGGATTCCAGTGGAAGTAGTTCATTTGGGAAGTGAACCTGGGATACCCGGCGTGCAAAGGGAAATGGGGAAGGGAGGGCAGCCAATAAAGGGTGTGTTATTAAGCAAGTTATCTCTGTGGGCAACTGGTGCTGATTCTTCCAGGGAAACTCTGGGGAAAGGTGCAAATCATTTCCTGGGAATATCCCCTTTCCTTCCCCCCAAGGAGAGATGGTGGAGATATTTATATGCCAACTCCCAAGAGTCACTGGTTGAGGGCTGCTCCTGGGGGTATAATACTTTCCCAGCCCTTCAAGCCTGGCACACACAGGATGACAGGGTGATCTTCTACCGTTCCAGAAAAATCCCTCAGGCTTGAGGGGTACTTGCCGGAAGATGGAAGTCAGCCAGAGAACACTGGCATGGCAAGTGTGAGGGCTGTGGGTGAGGGGAGCATTTACCACCTCGCCTTCTAGGGAGAATGCCCACAGGAGACATGAATCTCCCTCCATAAATTTGTGACAAGCAGTTGTCCGGACTCCCACCCCTATACCTGAAGTGACAGGGAACTTAGCACGTTGCAGGGCAAGAAAACTCTTGGTTGGCAATCCCCAATATTAGTAGTGTCCTCCCCACCACCATTTGCTCGAATTCCCCTGTCTCTAAATTTCCAGGGGCTGCTAGTTGAGCCTCTGGAGCTACTCAGAACATGTCAAGCCTCTTCCACACGTCAGCCTTTCAGTTCTCTGAAAAGGGTCCGGCTAGTCCCTCTGCTCACCCAAGGCTTCCTCTCTTGTAAACGTCTCCGATCTTTCAACATATTCCACACATGATGTGGTTTTGAATTCCTAGTCATCCATCACACACCTGCATAAGCAAAATTTAAATAAAAAAGGAAATAAATGATCTACTAAGGATCTTGTATAAAATTACTCTTTCATGGGGCACCCATCCAACCCACATTTAAAAAATATGTGGTGACCACATAGAGCCGAGGCCGGGGCTCCCTCAGGGAGGCGGGGAGAGAGTGAAGGCCCAGTGCTCAGCCTGCCTCCCCCTGACCCATAAATTCTCACAACAGAACAAAAGCCCTGTAAGTACCTGTTGCACCCCTCCAAAGGGCAGACTAGGGGCTTGGGTTCGCCTTCCCTACCCCACCCCAAACTGCTTACAAGCCTCTTCTTCCCAACCACATGCCATTCTTTTCCTGAGTTGGTTGGGAGAATGGGATTTTCTCCCTCTTGTTCCACAGGGAGCATTGCCTTACTGAGCAATCCCCCTTGGAGTTAATTCTCCCCCACAGCAGGTGTGCCTGGCATGCCTGCCAGTGTGGGTGGTACTGTCTGCAACCCTCCTGGCCTGTGGGAAGGGAGCATTCTCCTGATGTCCTAGAAGAGAAAACTGAGCTCAGAGAAGTGAAGGCATTTGTCCAAACCTACACAAAGCTGGGGCTGGAACCCAGGTCCACTGGATGCTAAGCCACCTCTGTTTTCTTTTCTCTGTTCAGAATCTGTTCCCCCCCTTCTTGTAATAGGGCCCACATTTCCTTTTTGGACACCATTCCTCCCCACTCAGTCTTTATTGCTTAGGTGAAGATGTCTCCACCCTCCAGTTTCAGAGGCACTCACTTGACCCAGGCACAGTCACTGTGCGGTCTTCCCTTGGCCAGTTGTGGGTTTGAAGTTGGACACCTGACCCAAATCAGGCTCATATTTCAAGTAGTGAAAGAGAACAAGATGCTCCCCTTACCACCAGGACTGGCACTTGTAAGGGTGGTGTGAGCATGAATCCACAGGAGATATTGTGGAGAGCCTAATAATGGATGCATCAGAGAGGACAACAGAGAGAAGGAGAGAGGATGAGTCCCTAGATCCAGCTGAACCTGAAGCCACTCTCTATGGACTTTTCATTTGGAGAAGCAGTAAGTCAATCTCTCTGATTTCTAAGGGTTCTCCCCAAACTTGCACACTCACACACACACACACACACACACACACACACACACACATCTGTATGACATTCAAGTTTCTGATGGTTCTGTTCTGAAAAGGAGCAAACTTCAGAAATAACCCAGAAGTAATAAAATAATTGTGTAGATGCCCTGCATCCCATCTGCTCTGTTCCTGTTTAGGAAAAAAGTGCCATGTGCTATAATCTTTTTGTCTTTCAGTCCTCAAACAAAATGAAATAAAGCAGGCTTGGAAGAGCTGCATTTCCGCTGAAGAGGGAACTGGCCCCCAGTCACTCATCTGGCTTTGTGTTGGGGGGTGGCGAGTGGAGGAACTGCAAAGCCTACCTCTCCCAGTTCCTTAGAGCAGATACAAGTTTCAGGCACAGCTCCTGGGCCATCCATGTGCTCTTCCTGCTGGGGCCTGTGGCTTCTCAAGACCTCACACAGTGAAGCAGTGTGGCCACACACTGATATATTCATGAGAATTTAAAATGTACTGAGCATCTGCTCATTGTGGGTGCCTCCAAGGCCTCCATTTGCTTTGCAGATTCTCTTAATCATTCTTGGACTTTTCTACTTCCTGAACGTTGTTTTTGAGGGTTTCTGAAAGGAACGAGGGCACAAAGCTGTTTGCCTTGCTCCATTTTGCTGAACCCCAGCACAATTCTTCCCAACGACCTGCAACCACATGGCTTGGGGGGGTCAGGATCATTATCAACCAAAGAACATTTCCCAAAGTACCTGCCCTTCACCCCACACAGGTCATCCCCGACAATCCTTGTTCCCGGTGCCGCGTTTGAAAGGAGGAGGTGTTTTGTCCTAACAAGTCGGTTCATGTCCTGTACTCTATCTGTTCTTTGGAAAATTAATATTACACAGTCATGTGATTACCCTTTTGTGTCCCAGATGTTATTTCAGAATTCAGAATTAGTTTTAGCTGGGAGGATTTTGTGCCTTTGCTAGGGTGGGAGAGGAGAGTGAGTGCAGAGGAGTTTAGAGGCATATTTCCAAACAGCAAAGCCTTAACTCATTGTTAACTTATAATAAGGTGGGACACAGTTCTCCGTGTGAGGGAAAAAAGGCCCTTGGTGTAATTCTTACTTTCTTAGCAGTCAGGCGTTTCCGCACTGACCTATCATTAATGTCCAAGCTCCTTCAGAGAGACTCTTCGTGGCAACTGTACTTGGAGCAATATACACACTTTAATACATCTGGAACAAAGAGCAATAAGCCTCTGAGAGAGATCCCCTGCTCACAAGCTGAGAAAAGTCTCCAAGAGTTCATAAGATATGGCCATAAAACACTGGGGAGTTGTGTTCTTACAAAGACAATATCTCTGGACAAACTTCTAGTTATAAAATAAATAACTTATGGGGACAAAAAGTACAGCAGAGGGAATAGAGTCAATAATATTGTAATAACTTTGGTGACAGATGGTGACTACACTCATTGTGGTGAGCATTTTGTAGCGTGTATGAATGTCCATTCAGTATGTTGTACATCTGAAACTGCTGTAATATTATGTCAATTACATGTCAGTAAAAAACTTTTTTTGAAAGAATACCTCTACCTTGGCATCCATCTGAAGGAGGCCGTCTCTGTGTCTTAAACTCTGGATCCTCTAGTTAGATGCAGGGCAGTCCCCTGATAGAATAGCAGGTGGTTCGTTCTTGGACTATTGGGGAGGTGAAGGCCAAGGTACTCATGGAACAGCTGGCCCCAAAGCAGTGCCTCCTGTTAAATTCGCCATAACCACAGGACCAGCTGGCTGTTCCCTGATCACAGAGAGACACAGATTTATTTAAGTCTCCCGAAATAACTCCCTGGCCTAATCCAACCTCGCCAATCCCTTAAGATCCAGCTCAAACCCCATGATCACCGCTTCCATGAAAACATTCTGTTAACCTCTGTCTAGCCACAGCCTGCAGTTTTAAGCTGTCCTGTCTCCTCCTTTGCAGCCAGAGTCCAATTCAAACTCCCCACACCCCAGCCTTGTTCTTGGTCTGTACTTAGAAGCTTTGTGCCTCTTTCCTCCTCTCTCTCTTCTTCCTGACTTGCTTCTGATCTCTGGGGCTGTGCTGTCTCATCTCCTGAATCTGGCCTCACACTTGGTTCTGATACCAGTTTGTCTTCTCTGGAAACAACCAGAGCTCCCTTCTTTGGCTCCAGGACGGGCGCTTGCCTTTTGGGTTTTGTCTGCTGATGGAAGATCTGGGTGTGCTGCTCCCAGACTCATTTCTGATCCTGGAACCTACCCCATAGCTTAGCCCTGTGGTCAGCTAGGTTCTGCTCCTGTCCAAAGGAAACTGGGCAGTCCCGACAAGGAGTGGTCTTCCTCCCTGTGATGAAGGCCTTTGCAGTAACTCTGCAGAGGCAAAGTGCCGATCACAGAAAAGACCAGGCCTGTTGTAGGCTTTGGAGTTGGATGTACCTGAGTTTTAATTCCAGCTTGCCGTTGACTTCATTTACTTACTGCATGAACTTGGACAAATAATGAGCCTCTTTGAGCCTCAGTTTCCCCATTCCCAGTTAAATGGGAATAATAACAAAAGTGCCAACTTCACAGGATTGAGTTGAGGCCTAAATGAGTGGTACTGTGAACCTTTGAAATACTAACTAGATCTTTCTGAACTAGTATGACCTCTTATAGCTGATCCCAGGATGGGGCAGAAGTGTGTGTGGCAGGATGTGTGAGCTGTGGGGTCCTCAGAGGGCCTGGGGATCTGTGTATGAGCACACCACCCGGCACACAGCAGGCACTCAATAAGTGTAAAGTTAAAAAAGAAAAACAATAGAGCACTGAAAATCAACAGATGGCTCACCAATCCTTCCAGGTCATAAAAACAGGCTGGAGCAAAGGGTAGGCACTTATGTTTCTTTACAGATTTTCCAGGTTTTAAGTCAGCTGTGTGCAAGATTCAGATTTCCGGAGGGGAAGATGGTCCATTGTATTTGGCTGGAAGGATCCAGCTTTTAGATAGATCTAAGGACATATTGGTAAGGCCATTCTTCTACCTGCTATTTAATTCTGGACCCTGGAACATATCTTCTATAGTACAATCATCCTTCAAAATCCAGTTTTTGCCTGAGGTTTGAGCAGAGGGCCTGACTGTGGGACCTAAACTACTTAAAAACTGTATGCTACACTAGTAGTCTGCAAGCTAAGGCCTATGGGCCAAATCCGGCCCACAGGTAGTTTTGTAAATAAAGCTTTATTGGAACACAGGCATGCATTCATTTATGAATCATCTGTGGCAGCTTGCTCAATATAATGGCAGAGTTGAAGAGTGGTAACAGAGACCCAATAGCCTGCAAAGACTAAAACATTTACCATTTGGCCCTTAGAAAATGCTTGCTGACCCCGCTCTCTAACATACATGTGAAGAGCCAAAAAATACCCATTTATAATTGTTTTCATGTATGTTTCTTCTCTGTTATAAGATGGGCAAAGACCTGCCATCCATTTCTTTTGGATCTGCCATGGATGTTTCTTACCATGACACTCAAGTCCCCTTCAGCAGGCACCAACTGCTTCTGCGCCCTTAAACCTCCTCACTTTTCCTACACTTCCCAGCTTTTCCAGTCCAGGTATGTTGATCAGCCTCTTGACTTCCCTAAGTAGACCTGTCTACCCAGCCTCCACCTGTTTGCTAAGGGACACCAGACTTAACTCTCTGCTAGCCTCTTCATGAAAATTATGCTGATTTTTTGAGAGCCATCTCAAGACCCTTATCTTTCACGGTGTCTTTCCTGATACTCCAGTCAGAAAGCATCTCTCCCTTCCTTGAACTCTGTCCGTGGGCTTTGTCTATCTTTGCTAAATGACCAGAGACCACTTCATTCTATAGAGGGTGAGTCTCCGCAGACAAGTTGCTAAAGCCTGGAGGGCAGGCACTGTGTCTGGCGGTGTCAGTCGCCTCCTGCCTTGGCCACCGCACAAACCCCATTAATTCCCTTCTCGGTAGAGGCAGCTGTGGAGGTGGATGGGAACTGGCTGGCCATAATATGAATGTAGACTTACTTGCTCATGTAAAAACTCTGCATATAAGAATCAGTTTGCATGTTCATGCTCTGCGTGAGAAAGAGAGCCCAAAGGGAAGTTTAGTGCAGGAAGGTAGAGAGGGCAGCGTGAGTTTGCTCCCACAGCTGAACCCGGGGAATCATCTGGGCTCTGGGGAGAGAAGGAGCTGCTGCGAGAGCAGGAGGCTCACAGGGCATTGATGTGCTGCTTTGGGGCCAGGTGATGGCACGGCCTAGAGGTGGGGGTCCTTCTGTCCATGTCTGTCGAGCACCACAGGGCTCTTATAAAGGCAGACCAAAAGGAATATGGTGTTGTTTTGCTACTGGTCAGGGTTTTTTCAGCACTGAGAGAGCTGGTACACAGCATCTTAGCCTGGAGCTCAGATTTTCACCCAAAGCCTTATTTCAAAATTTAGGTTTTATTATTATGCAGAGATGAGGAGGCCCAGGGACCAGGACACAGCTGCCATTGGAAAGATCGTTTCTTACACAGAGTTCCCAAGAGGAGAGGCACAGCACACCACACAGGGCCACACAGGGCAGCCCTAGGGTCAGTGAGGAGGCAGGGGAGAGGGGGAAGGGAGTTTGGAAAGAGCTTCTGTTGTGGTGTCTGTGGGAAGGAATGCGTGAGGCGGGGTCAGCAGGCTTAGCATTGGATGGTTTGAATAGTGTCAGCAAGTTCTTGGGAATAGGGACTACCTCTAGTTGTCACTAGCTAGCCCTGATGATTAGGGCAGGGACACAGGGACCCTGAATGTGAGCGCCCCGTGGGAGCCCAGTGAGGGAGGTGGTGGCGATGGGCTCCAGGTTGGCTGGTTTGCATACACAGGGGCAGAGGTTTGCTTTTAAGTGTCCTGTATGATCTTTAGGACTTGGTTAGCCCTGGAGGGGCAGTCCTTCTGGGGGCAGCAAGGCCCTAAGATGTCAAGCCTCAGAAATACATGGTTAATACAAGTCTCAACAATTGTGTTCATGGGTATGTACTGTTTTAGTTTGCTGAGGCTGGTATAACAAAATACCATAAGATGGGTGGCTTAACCATCAGAAATTAATTTTCTCACAGTTCTGGAGGCTGGAAGTTAACTTTACTCTGAGGCTTCTCCTTGACCTGCCTATGGCCTCATTGTCACTGTGTCCTCTCGTGGTCTTTTCTCTGTGCACAAGCATCCCTGGTGTCCAAATGTCCTCTTTCTGTAAGGACACTAATCCAATTGGATTAGTGCCACCCTGATGACCTCATCTTAAGTTAACCACCTCTTTTTGAAGGCCCTACCTCCAAATGCAGTCACATTCTGAGGTGCTAGGGGTTAAGGCTTCCACATATGAATTTTGGAGGCTTCAACAACTCAGGCATTAATAGGGACATTGCCTGAATAGCGCGTGGGATTGCTAGAGCTGAGAGCATCCAAGGATTGTCTGAGAATAAGGACCTGGGCTTGGTAGAGGAGAGGGAGACACAGGTGACTATGAGCCAGTGAAATCTGAGTAGAATGTACATTTGGCCTTATTTGTACCTATGAGCTTTGGGACCTTAATCAGCTTTGGGGAACAGAGGTCATTGTTCCTGTGAAAGGTTGTCAATATATCCATACTGAATCAGGATCCTATTGATACCAGAAGCCAACGCCCACAATCCCAGGGAGGTCAAGTCCTTTTTAAAGAGCACAGCAATCATAGTTACTCGCATGAACAGTTAATAACCTGACAATACAGGGACTGAGTCCTTTCTTGACTGTAAAAGTTGACTCAAAACTTGCAGGGAAAATAGGGTCAATAGACTTGAGCATCTGACAGAAAGTACACAATGTCCAGTTTGTAAAAGTTCATTGGAGAACAAATTAACATTCATTTCCTTCTCCTATGCCCTTTTCAGGAGAGCCATCTCAAGGCCCTTGTACAGCCTACCTTGCTCCCTTCTCCAACGCACATGCTTATAGACACACACACACACACACACACACACACACACACACACATACACACACACATACTCCTTTTCTACTCACACCCTCAAACCCACTCTTCTAGCCAGCTAATCTCTTCCCTCTCTAACTACCATGTAGGGCTCTGCAGAAATCTTTTTATGTCCTCTGCTGTCTGCTTGAAGAAGTGGTGAAAGCAGCTGGCAGAAGTCAGTTGGCCTTTCTACTCTTCTCCACACCTGTCCTTCTCATAGGAAGTATGAAAGCTTTATTATGAGGAGACTGTCCCCACCTTAAAGAAAAAAAATAAGAAGAGCTTAGGTTATGCTGGGAGGTCTGGCCCCAGGGATCCAGATTTGTCCATAATCGTGGTGTTTCCAGCAGTATCAGAAGTAACCAAGGTACAGGCTGGTGGGGGAAGATTTAAACAATGTGCTATGAACGGCTTTATACTAATCAAAGCTTTTGGCAAGAAAAACCAACTCTGGATGACTTAAGCAAAAAAAAAAAGGCTTTCCTTGAGGGATATCAGGACGTGGTTCACAGAACTGACCCGAGGCAGGAGCTAAGGTGGCAGGGTTAGGGAGGAACTGAGCAGCTTCAGGAATCGTCACAGGAGCAGCTTGGCTAGGGTTCTCATTCTGTGGCTGAATGCCCACCCACAGATGGATACAGCCAAAAAAAACCCAGGCCACCAGTGGACACTGTTGAAACCGTGGAAGTGAACACCAGTAGTTCCTAAGCTTCTGTGCTATACTCTGCAGGTTCATAGGGCCAAGAGGGATCATCTGATCGATTGGTAAACTCCAGCTCCCTTGCTGGAGTCTCTACTGCTGGCAGCAAGAGAAAGGAAGGATGCCCCCCCTCCCTTCAATTCTAGGGGGTTGAGGGGGACTGGGTTCCACAATAATAGGCATATGGGTGGATTCCTCTAAAATAAGAAGTGTTGGAAGAGACTGAGTATTGGAAATTAAAACAAACAAACAAACAAACAAAAGACAAATGTTCCCCTGTTCCCTACAGCTATGACTATAGCCATGGACATTTGAAAAAGCTATGTCAATAAAAAGAACACTAAATCTGGAATTTTGAATGGGCACCAGCCCTTGGTTGGTGAGGCAGAGATAGCTAAATACCGACCCCAAATCTGTGCTCTTCCTTTCGTAGTGTAGAATTCTCAAAGGAAGTGGCTTCCAATCTAGGACTACATTTCCTAGGACTCTTTGCAGTGAGGGGCAACTAAGTGAGCGCATTGTAGCAAGTGAATGTGCAAGTAATACACGTCACTTCCAGGCTCAGCTTGTAAAAATGCTCCACTTAGTGATCCTCCATGCCATTTGTCTCTCTGACTGTCTAGAATGATATCCAAAGTGACAGTGGAAGCTGTGTGTTAAAGATGACAGAGCCCCTGACAACTTGGCCCCTAATGACTACAAGGTGGAAGGTCCCCTTGCTAACCTGTTCACCTGTCCAATGATTTTACATGAACATGAAATAATTTTTGCTTGAGCTTGGGTCATTATACATTGTTAGGTACTAACACACTTAGCGTGTTTCTTTGTTTATTCTAACTGAGGCATAGAAAAATGGACACAGGTTTTAGAATGAGGCAGACCTGAGCTCAAATCCATGTTTCACTACTTTTTTACTGGGAGTCCTTTCTTTGCCTGTTTTATAAAATGAGATGAATGATGTCTATTCCAAAGGGTAGATACAAGGAGCAAATGAAATGGTGAGTGCAAGACATCTAGTATGGTGACTGGCACACAGTAGGTACTTAGTAGGTGGAATGTAGGCAGAGCAAGGTGTAAAAAGTGGGAAGAGGTGTAGAAACTGGAAATGAGGAGCCTGGAGTTCTCATTCCAGGACTGTGGCTCCTTGGATAAGCGTGGGGAAATCTCTTCACCTCTCTGAACTCGTGTTGCTTATCTACAAAGAAATGGTATTGGATGACACTGGTCTTTCCCCCCTGTTCCCTCTGGAAACTCTTAGCTCTGCAAAATTCCTCAGGGGCCCCTCAGGAAGGGCTGAAGACAGCCAAGCCAACTCAGGTCCCTGCCTCTGTGCCAAACAGGGAAGCTCTGAATTGATCTGTTTGGCACATCGGGCTTTCAGAAAAGAGTTTGTTTGAAGAAAGAGTGTCACTGCTCTTGTAAAAAAAAGAAATGAAATGTCAATGTACTCCAAAGTCTTCCAGACTTTTCCTCACTTGAATACTCTAGGATCCTGTGAGGGTCTGCACATTGATGGCTTAGTCTACTGAGTCATCTGGAGACCCTTTGTCCTTCCTCTATGACCTGACCAGTTTGCAAGAAATCAAGGGTGACCCGCAGTTTCCAAGACCGCCCAGGCATAAAAGTACTCAGGTGGGGTGGAATCATGACTGTGAATATGAACTAAAAACGCAACCAACAGGTACAGTCCCTAGCACTGGGACATAAGGGGAGGGCAGGTACGCACAGTTCTGGTGCAAAACTTAAGTCAAGGACATGACTGGACACGCCTTTTCTGACCAGTAAGCTGAGGATAAGAAAGCAGGCAGGCTTATCGGCTTACAGAGCCGCCACTATGGGGAAAGTTTTGGCCCCTGGTCAGGGCCTCAGCATTCCAATATAGCTTTTTTCTCCAATATACTGTAGGAAGTGTGGCCTTATAACGTGCTAATGTCACAGAAAGGGAGGTTGGCCAAAGGTACCTTATTTTGTTAGCATTATGACTTTTTTATTTACTCAGTCCACAAATATTTATTATGTTAAATATGTTGGACACTGTTTTAGGTGCTGGGGAGACAGACAAATCCCTCTATATGTTAAAGTCTACATTCCATTTAGGAGAAATAACACAAATTAATAAGCAAATAATTATGTATGTCAGGTGGTGATAAGTGTTAAATAAAGAGGGCAGAAAATAAAAGAGGGTGCTACTTTGGAAGAGAAAGGTTCTCTGGGAAGGTTCTGTTGAGAGGTTGATGTTGGAGCAGAGGCACGAAGGAAGTGGGGAGAGTCTGCATCTCTCTGGGGAAGAGTGTCCTGACAGAGGGATGAGGAGCCGTGAGGGGGATCAGAGGTGCAGGAGTGGTGTGATCAAGGAGCAGAGTGGCAGGAGCTGAGACCTGGGAAGTGGCAAGAGTTACATTGTGTAGAGCCTTCTGGTCGACTGTAGGAAATTTCGGGCTTAGTCTGAAGCCACTGATGGATTGTGAGCAGAGGAGTGGCTTAACTTTTAAAAGGGTCACCCTGGTGGATGTGATAAACACATCTGTGTAGAGGCAAAGGAAGAATGAGGGTGCTCAGTTAGGATGTAGTAATTTAGGCAAGAGATGGTGGTGCATTAAACTGTGGCAGCCGGGAGGTGGTAAGTGGTTGGATTCTGGATATATGTTGAAGGTAGAGGCAACTAGGTCAACTAAAGGACCAGGACATCACCACAGCCTTTGTGTTTACTACATGCTCTTCCTCTCCCCAATCCTTTCCTCCACCCAGAAGAGAGGACTTCTCTGTGAGCAAAGAAAGAGGAAAGAAGGCAAAGCAGAGACAGAGAACTGGATTGGACATGAATAAGACAAAATGAAGATATAAAGGCAGAGAAGAGTAAAAATAGAAGAGAAATGAACACCAACACGAGAAAAAGAACAAGAGAGACAGAGATGTTATCCATCCTTCCAGCTTTCTCATCTCTTTCCTTCTCCATAGATAACGTCAAAGTAAAAGAGAGGTCAATTTCCCCTATAGGCAAAAGCCTTCTTGGAAAATACTAGCAACTCTTTTGTTTCCAGTGGACACATGCACAGTGCCAGGTTGCAGAAAGAGAAATAAATTTTCAGTCAAGGGAAATGAAAAGCAGTGCTGGCGGGTGAGCTGCATGCTCAGAGATCTAAGTTCAATCGACCATCACTCCTGATAAAGCCCACACATCTCCTTGCACAGTGAGAGATGCTGGCTTAGAATATTACTTTGCCTGCCATCTCCCAGAAGCAAAAAATAAATTTACACAGAGAAATTCACCATCTCTCCTAGGTTGCCTTCAGCAACCACAGAGCTGGTTTTATGAAGTGGGGTTTCATGACGTCACAGTACGCAGGGGGGCAACCAGAAGCCATTGTTTTCACAATGGGAAAAAAAGCAGCCGGAAGTGACAACTTCCACCGGAGAAATATAATCATATCCCCTTGCCAGTGTGAGTGAGAACATTCCCTGGCCATTGTAGCTCCTTGATATTGTCAGTGAGGGAAATGTCGGTCATAAATCTTGATGAAAGATGGCAGGAGCCATTTTTACTTTGCAGCCTTGCAGTGCATTCAAGTGTTTAACATAATCTTAAAATGCAGTAAGAACCTTCTTCTGATTTAATCTTCAGTCTTTAGCTGTCAACGCAGATGCAGTTAGTTGGTAAAAGGCAAAAGGAAAAAATAAAGAAGTGGTTGTGCAGAGGCCAAAGATACTTTCATTTCCCTTAAGGTCTGGCTTAATCAACAGTTCCAAAGAGGCACACAGAAATCTGTATGAAATTTTGCCAGAAGGAATTAAACTGAAAAGGAGCATTTTTCCTTTAGAAGTTGCAAAGTGTCAAGCGGGACATTTTGTATAATAGATCCACTTCTTTACTGTGAATGTGTGATCCGTTTATGAAACTTGCTTCAGTAAATGAAAACCAAAAAAAAAAACAAGCAAAAGCAGAGCAAATCCATCATCGTCAAGCATCGATTGCTCTAGGAACATTTTCTGGACTCTCTTCCTCTGTGTTCCTTATTCTCTCCCTACCCTTTTCCCTTCCTGTCCCACCAAGCCCCAAACAACCAGAGGCATTTTAAGGCTGAGCCATAAAAGACAATCACTGTAACATACACCGTTCCAGGCCTGCTCTCTCCTTCCACCAAAACTCAAACTTAACAACAGTTCTTTTCCAGTGTCTTCATGTCTTCAGAGGACAGGATGTTAGTGGCTCCTGGTCTACTAGGAAAAGCGTTTTTACCTAGTCTCTGGAGTGGGCTTTTGAAGGAAGATGAATAGCCTCCATCAAGTCCTAAAACAACACAGTGGGGCCTCCACCACCATTCCAACCAGGGTAGCCATTCTGATCCTCTCTCTCTGCACACACACACACACATACACACACACATGCATGCTATCTACTGGAAGATTTCAAGTTTGGTAAAAGTTTTATTTTAAAAGATTTAAAGTTACTTGCTGGATAGTACATCCTTTGCACCTGATCAAACTTCAAACTTTTTAAAAATTAAAGTATCATTAATATACAATCTTACACTGGTTTCAAATGAACAACACAGTAGTCCAACAGTTACCGTATGATTAAATCCTCACCTCCTCTAGTGTGGTTACTATCTGTCAACATAGGAAGCTGCTACAGCAAAGTAGAAATGGCCATCTTCCATCAATTGACTATATTCTCCATGCTGTACTACCATCCCTGTGAACAGCTTATACTGTGATAGAGAATTGTTGTGCCCCTTTATCCCCCTCCCCTCCCCCTTCTTGCCCCAACCCCCACCCCCCCATGGTAACCACTAGTCACTTCTCAGTGTCTATGAGTCTTCTGCTATTTTGTTCATTCTGTTTTCTTTGTATATTCTGCAAATAAGTGAAATCATGTGGTATTTGTCTTTCTCTGCCTGGCTTATTTCACTGAGCATAATACCCTCTAGATCCATCAATGTTGCAAATGGTAGGATTTACTTTCTTCTCGTGGCTGAATAGTATTCCATTGTGTATATGCACATCTTCTTTATCCATTCATCTACTGATGGACATTTAGGTTGCTTCCATATATTGATTATTGTAAATAATGTAGTGATAAACATAGGGATGCATATATCTTTTCGAATCAGGGATTTTGCTTTCTTTGGGTAAATTCTTAGAAGGGGAATTACTGGGTTTAATGGTGTTTCTATTTTTAGTTTTTTGAGGAACCTCTCTACTGCTTTCCACAGCAGTTGCACAAATTAACATTCCCACCAACAGAAAAGGAGCATTCCCTTTTCTCCACATCCTAGCCAACAGTTGTTATTTCTTATCTTTTGGATAGTGGCCATTCTGACTGCTGAGAGGTTATATCTCACTGTGGTTTTGATTTGCATTTCCTTGATGATTAGCAATGTGAAGCATCTTTTCATGTGCCTGTTGGATATTTGTATTTCTTCTTTGGAAAAATGTCTGTTCAGGTCCACTCATTTTTTAATCAGGTTATTTGTTTTTTGGGTGTTGAGGCATATGACTTCTTTATATATTTTGGGTGTTAATCCCTTACTGGATGAGTCATTTATAAATATATTCTTCCATACTGTAGGATGCTTTTTTTTTCTGCTGATGCTGTCCTTTGTTGTACAGAAGTGTTTTAGTTTGATGTAGCTTTCTTGTTCATTTTTGATATTGTTTCCCTTGCCTGAAGAGATGTGTAGAGGAAAAAATTGTCATACTTATGTTCAAAAGATTTTTGCCTATGTTTTCTTCTAAGAGTTTTATGGTTTCATGACTTACATTTAGGTCTTTGATACATTTTGAATTTACTTTTGTGTATGGAGTTAGATAATAATCCAGTTTCATTCTCTTACATGTAGCTGTCCAGTCTTGCCAGCACCAGTTGTTGAAGAGGCTGTGTTTTCCCCATTGTATATTCATGGCTCCTTTATCATATATTAATTGACCATATATGTGTGGGTTTATATCTGGACTCTCTATTCTGTTCCATTGATACATGGGTCTGTTCTTGTGCCAGTATGAGATTGTTTTGATTACTGTAGCTTTGTAGTAGAGCTTGAAGTCAGGGAGCGTAATCCGCCCAGCTTTGTTCTTCTTTCTCAGGATTGTTTTGGCTATTTGGGGTCTTTGTGTTTCCATATGAATTTTAGAACTATTTGCTCTAGTTCATTGAAAAATGTTGTTGGTATTTTGATAGAGATTGCATTGAATCTGTAAATCACTTTGGGCAGGATGGCCATTTTGACAATATTCATTCATCCTATCCATGAGCATGGGGTAAATTTCCATTTATTGGTGTCTTCTTTAATTTCTCTCATGAGTGTCTTATAGTCAGAGTGCAGGTCTTTCACCTCTTTGGTTAAGTTTTTCCTAGGTATTTTATTCTTTTTGGTGCAATTGTAAATGGAGTTGTTTTCCTCATTTCTCCTTCTTCTAGTTCATTGCTAGTATATAGGAATGTGACAGATTTCTGTGTATTAGTTTTGTATACTGCAACTTTGCTGAATCCAGTTATTAGTTCTAGTAATTTTTCAATGGGGCCTTTAGGGTTTTCTATGCATAATAAAGTGTCATCTGCAAATAGTGACAATTTAACTTCTTCATTACCAATTTGGATGCTTTTTATCTCTTTTTTTTTTGTCTGATTGCTATGGCTAGGACCTCCAGTACTATGCTGAATACAAGTGGTGAAAGTGGACATCCTTGTCTTATTCCTGACCTTAGAGGAAAAGCTTTCAGCTTTTCACCATTGAGTATGTTGGCTGGGGGTTTGTTATGTATGGCCTTTATTATGTTGAGGTACATATCCTCCATACTATACTATTTTGTTGTGAGTTTTTTATCATTAATGGATGTTGAATTTTGTTAAAAGCTTTTTCAGAATCTGTTGGGATGATCATGTAGTTTTTATCCTTTTTTTAATGTGGTGTATGATAATGACTGATTTGCAAATATTATGCCATCCTTACATCCCTGGAATAAATCCCACTTGGTCATGATAGATGATCTTTTTGATGTGTTTTTAAATTTGGTTTGCTGAGGATTTTGTTGAGGATTTTTGCATCTAAGTTCATCAGGGATATTGGTCTGTAATTTTCTTTTTTTGTGGTGTCTTTGTCTGGTTTTGGTATTAGAGTGATGAGTTTGAAAGTATTCTCTCCTTGTCTCATAGAATTCCCTCCTCTTAAAAATGAGTTGGAAGTCTTCTCTCCTCTTCCACTTTTTGGAATACTTTAAGAAGGATGGGTATTAGCTCTTCTTTAAATCTTTGATAGATTTTATCTGTGAAGCCATCTGGTCCTGGAATTTTGTTTTTTGGGAGGTTTTTGATTACCAATTCAATTTCATTGCTGGTAATTGGTCTTCTCAGATTTTCTGTTTCTTCCTGGGTCAGTCTTGGAAGGTTGTGTTTTTCTAAGAATATGTCCATTTCTTCTAGGCTGTCCAGTTTATTGGCATATGCTTTTTCATAGTATTCTTTAATTAATTACTCTGTATTTCTGTGGTATCCGTTGTGACAATTCCTTCTTCATTTCTAATTTTGTTTATGTGTGTACTCTCTTTTTTTTCTTGGTAAGTCTGGTTAGGGGTTTGTCTACTTGTTTATTTTCTCAAAGAACCAGCTCCTGGTTTTGTTGATTTTTTCTATTGTTTTATTCTTTTCTATTTTATTTATTTATGCTCTGACTTTATTGTGTCCCTCCTTCCACTGACTATGGGTTTCATTTCTATTTCCTTTTCTAGTTTCTTTAATTGTTAGTTTAGACTGTTTATTTGGGATTGTTCTTGTTTCTTGAGGTAGGCCTATATTGCTATGTAGTTCCCTCTTAGAACTGCCTTTGCAGTGTCTCACAGATATTGAATTTTTGTTTTCATTTGTCTCCAGGTATGGCTTGAATTCTGTTTTAATTTGTTCATTGATCCATTGATTATTTAGAAGCATGTTGTTTGGTCTCCATGTGTTTATGGGCTTTTTTGTATTCTTTGTATAATTTATTTCTAGTTTCATACCATTGTGGCCTGAGAAGCTGCTTGATACAATGTCAGTCTTTTTCAATTTATTGAAGCCCTTATTATGGTCTAGTTTATGATGTATTCTGGAGAATGTTCCATGTACACTTGAGAAAAATGTGTATCCTGCTGTTTTTGGATGGAATATTCTGTAGATATCTGTTAAGTCCATTTGATCTTATTTATTGTTCAGAGCCTCTGTTTCCTTATTTATTTTCTGTCTGGTTGATCTGTCTATTGATGTGAGTGGTATGTTAAAGTCTCCTAAAATGAATGTGTTGTAATCTATTTCCCCCTTTAATTCTGTTAGTATTTGTTTTACATATTTAGGTGCTCCTATGTTGGGTGCATAGACATTTATAATGGTTATATACTCTTGTTGGATTGACCCCTCCGTCATTATGTAATGTTCTTCTTTGTCTCTTGTTATTGTCTTTGTTCTGAAATCTATTTTGTGTAACATGAGTACTGCTACTCCTGCCTTTTTCTCCCTATTATTCAACCTTTAGTCTGTGTATATCTTTGGGTCTGAAATGATTCCTTGTAGGCAGCATATAGATGGGTCTTGTTTCTTTATCCATTCTGCCCCTCTATGCCTTTTGCATTCAGTCCATTAACATTTAAGGTAATTATTAATAGATATGTATTTCTGCCATTTTATTAATTGTATTCTGATTGTTTTTATAGGTCTTCTCTGTTCCTTTCTTGTCCTCTTACACTTTTCTCTTTTTATTTGATGGTTTTCTTTAGTATTGTGGTTAGATTTCTCTTAAAAAAATTTTTTTGTGTATCTGCTATAGGAAAGCCTTTGGATTTTATTGATAATTTTGATTCTGGAAACTAAGCAACTATTGTCATTTTGGCAGGGACACCCTTAGGAGCTGAAAGTCAACATGCAGCTGGCTGCCTCTTAAAAATTAAGTGTGCCAGTAACTTCCACTTTTATCTCCTCCTGGAGCAGAATCCAGCTAAGTATAATAGATATAAGAACAAAGCTCAGTACCCATGGACTTTGAATCAGAACTTCTCGGAAAGCCCACTCTCGTATCTCAGAAAGCAGTTGGTGACAGCCAGGCAAACTAAGGAAGCCATGGGAAACCTATCAGTCACTGGGCAATGATGTCAGAGGAATGGGCTTCTGGGTGAAATGTCAGCATTGGAAGAATAGAGCCATTTACACCCTCTTTAATTACCCTACAAATTAAATTGCATTTAATTAAATTGATTCGTATAATGAGTAATACTGAACTCCCATAGGTTTTGCAATTTTTTAGGATCATATCCTTCTTCATCTTCCTCCTGAATTGTTTCTCTTCCATGAGGCATCCCTCAAGAATACCACCATGTAAGGAACTCCCAGAGAAGTGGAAATCTTGAATAACAATATGATGGCACTATTGAAAATGAGTATTCCACTTGAACAGACACTTGTGTGACACTATTTTGATTGGATTATTGTTTAAATATAGTTCCTTCAGTGTTTGAGATTAACATAAGCTTGCTCCAAAGTGAAGACAAATTTCTTCATTGAAAAGTGTAGCTTACTTTTTGGAATGGCTACTAAATATTATGTGTTTTTTCTTGCTGAAAAAAATATGGCTTCCCCTTTTATGCAGCAGCTTTATTTATTATTCACTCAGATTTCAAGTATATATTGATCATGTGTTGAAATGTTTTAGACAAAAGCTAGTAAGTCCAATTATCTAAATTTTTTCTGCAAAAAGGATGCTTATAAATACATTTTTATTAATGTATAATAAATAATATGTTATATATTTTACATATATTTAAATATATGTATGAAATATAGATAGATGCATAAACCTATCTATATGAAAAACCTAGAATAGCTACTCCTTCTGAACTGCAAAGATATTGAAGGAAAACATAAAAACATTTCTACCCATTCCAGTATTTCCATGGTACCTCTTCCAGATACTGGTTATTGGCTAGCCCATCACTCATTCTCACCCCTTGTCCCTATTACCTTCTTGTCACTAAATACTTGCTTTCTCAGCTTCTCTTGCTGTTGGAGAGGCAACTGATCAAGTTCTGGCCAAAAAGACACATAATGCAAGATCTTCTGGAGAGATCACAGGACAGTTTTGCTTTTCCAACAAAAGGGGTAGATGGTATTAGTATGCACCCTTCTCTTTTCTTTCTTCCTTGACTGTGGATGTGGTATGTTAAAATATAGTCCCTCTTGTCCCCACAGAATGATTAACATGAGCATGAAAGGCAATATATTGAAGATTGCAGAGAAGAAAGACAAAAGAAACAAAGAAAGCAAGCTCCTAGGTCCTGGATGCTACCCAGCTATTCTACCAACTATTTTCTCCCAGATTTCCCTGAAAGACAAATTAACTTTATTTGTTTAAGTTGTTCTTTCATTGTTTTTTTAATTATCATTGTGTTATTCACACCCAAACCTAATATAAAGTCTGTGAGCCCTAGACACACACTGAAACCTACTATAAACTCAAGAGGTCCAAGGTGAACACAAGTAACACCAAGATAAAAAATGAGAGATTAAGAGGGAAGGAAAAGTTATTAAATATTGTTTAACTTTCCTAGTATGACAGGAACTCAAAAGAGCCTGAGGGAACCTCGCAGCACTTTAATTTGATGTTCTTTTAAGAGTAAAATAAGATTGGAAAAAAGAGACTTCAAAATGTTGCACTTTGCCAATGGGAACAATCTGAGAAAGAAGCCAAGCAGTTTAAAAGCAAAACCAAACATCAGCCTGACAGCCCAAAATTCAGAAAGCTGCTGAGAGAGACAAAGTGGAGAAGGGGAGGAGAGAGCAGAAGAGGAGGAAGGGAGAGAAGAGAAGAGAAAGGACCATCTTTGTCCTATCACAAGCCCTAAAACAGAAACCTGCTGCTGGTCAGACGCTGGTGCTTTGCCCATGTCCTCTTGGAGTCCTTCACCATTTTCATACGACCACATTTTTCATGCATACAGACTCCCAAGTGCTTTCATTCACGACAGCGGGATCCTGGGTCTCTTAGGAGGACCACCGTCAGGTCTAGAGCCCCTTTCGCTTGTGCAGAGAGCCACGAGAGCCGGGGAATTTGTGCACTCCTGAGATGGCCTTTAACCATTGATTGATGGCAAAGAGTGTACATACTTCAGCTCCCTCATGCCTGTTTAAGACAGCTGCCTTCTTCAGAGTTCCCCTGCAGGCCTGAAGCAGTCCTTGCTGAGCCTGGGTTGGATGCTCATTTCTGACCTGCTTCCTTCTGGTCCCATCAAGCTTCTCCACTCCCCCATGTGTCTTCCCAGGAATTCTTCCTAAAAAGATACATTAACATAAATCTTGGTCCCTGGGTCTGCTTCTGGTGAACCCCACCTAAAGTTCCTTTTCTCGAGCTGTGAATAAGATTGCTCACCCAAGGCCAGAAGAGCATAAAAGCAAAAGAAGGTAAGTGGATGGTAAATCAAACAGCACATGAGGTTTGCCGAAAGGCAAAAATATGAATAATTTTTTGGGTTGACCACTCTGACCAGGTTGTTGTTACAGTGAAGCAGCAACAGTACTTTCCACACTAGCACAAAATACATTTGATATCCTGCTAAACACCAAACCATTTGTAACTCTGGGATATCAAATCTAATATTGCTAATAGGAGGGATCAACAAAGAAGAGAGAACAAAATTATTACTATAGTTGGAAAGTGCTCCCGAGCCAGGCCCTGGCCCTCTTCCTTTTATAGAGACAGAGAAGAGAAATGCACAGCTCTCTTCATTTATTCATGAATTTTTCCCTTCCCAGGGGCCTGTCTAGTGCAAGGTTGAATTAAGCAGCAATTAAGGAACTAGTCTCAAGTGACCGCAGGCTACATTTTCATAAGAAAACAGCCAGACCCTGGTTCAATGGACCTGGTGATTCACATGTCTTAATCACTGACCCTGCCTGCTTGCTGCACGCTGGGTAACTTTAGCTAGAAAATACCAGGTCAGTCATCATGGAGCCAGTTTGGTTACATCAAACTAAGGGATCCATCTTTGAGGCTCTGGGAAAGCTAGGTTTGAAGTAAAGAATAAAGCTTTTTCCCTCTTTTTCCTTTTTCCTTAAAGAAAGAATCCGAGAACCACCTGGGCAAGAGAGAAAGGGAACCATTATGCACAACGTGAATATCGATGTGCCCAAGGCTCCTCCCTAATTCACTACTCTGGAAAGAAAATATTCTGCTTCCTTGACAAAAATGAAAAACTTCTAGAAAATTTCAACCCCCCGAGGTAAACAGTAACACCTTTAGTAATTCAAAATGCTAACAAACTAAATAGCTATCACCCCAATTCAACAGATATTGCCCAGTTCATTGCTACTCCCATTTCTTTTAGGAAGTAAATTTTAGGAATTAAAAATAAAAAAATAAGCAAGTGGAATGATTAGATAGAAGAGAGATGAACCATGGACTTTCTGCAAGGTTTTATCAAACGTACTTTTCGCCCAAATGATGACAGTTGTTGATTAGTCCACAAGATGAATTAATTTTAAAATGGTTATATTAAGGAGATAAGACTAAGTTTTTGAGTAAGGTCAGAAGTTTACCTTTATAGCCCTAATAGGTCACTTTTAATGTTTTTATTTTTTTACTGGAGTTTAAAGTGCTTAGGTCTTACATTTGCAGTTTGAGAAGTTTTGACAAATGTATATATGCGTGGAACTGTCACCAACGTCATGTTCGAGAACATATTCTGTGCCCAAGCAAGTTTCCTCATGCTGCTTTAAAAAATTTTTTTAATTAAGGTATTATTCATACACATTCTTATGAAGGTTTCACATGAAAAAACAATGTGGTTACTACATTTACCTATATTATCAAGTCCCTACCCATACCCCAATGCAGTCACTGTCCATCATCACTGTAGTAAGATGCCACAGATTCACTATTTGCCTTCTCTGTGCTACACTGTTTTTCCTGCGATCCCCCACACCATGTGTACTAAACATAATACCCCTCAATCCTCTTCTTCCTCCTGCCCCACCAGCCGTCCCACACCCCTTCCCTTTTGGTAACCACTAGTTCCTTCTTGGAGTTCTGAGTCGGCTGCAATTTGTTCCTTCAGTTTTGCTACGTCATTGTACTCCACAAATGAGGGGAACCATTTGGCACTTGTCTTTCTCCGCCTGGCTTATTTCACTGAGCATAATATCCTCCAGCTCCATACATGTTGTTGCAAATGGTAGGATTTGTTTCTTTCTTATGGCTGAATAGTATTCCATTGTGTATATGTACCACCTCTTTATCCATTCATCTACTGATGGGATGGACACTTAGGCTGCTTCCATATCTTGGCTATTGTAAAAAGTGCTGCAATAAACATAGGGTGCATATGTCTTTTTGAATCTGAGAAGTTGTATTCTTTGGGTAAATTCCAAGGAGTGGGATTCCCAGGTCAAATGGTATTTCTATTTTTAGTTTCTTAAGGAACCTCCATATCGCTTTCCACAATGGTTGAACTAGCTTACATTCCCACCAGTAGTGTAGGAGGGTTCCCCATTCTCCATATCCTCGCCAGCATTTGTTGTTCTTAGTCTTTTGGATGGTGGCCATTCTTACTGGTGTGAGGTGATATCTCATTGTGGTTTTAATTTGCATTTCCCTGATGATTAGTGATGTGAAGCATCTTTTCATGTGTCTGTTGGCTATCTGAATTTCTTCTTTGGGAAACTGTCTCTTCATACCCTCTGCCCATATTAATTGGGTTATTTGTTTTTTGGGTGTTGAGGCGTGTAAGTTCTTTATATATTTTGGATGTTAACCCCTTGTCAGATATGTTGTTTACAAATATATTCTCCCATAGTGTAGGATGTCTTTTTGTTCTGTTGATGGTGTCCTTTGCCATACAGAAGCTTTTTAGTTTGACGTAGTCCCATGAGTTCATTTTTTCTTTTGTTTCCCTTACTCAAGGAGATGCGTTCAGGAAGAAGTTGCTTGTGCTTATATTCAGGAAACTTTTGCCTATGTTGTCTTCTAAGAGTTTTATGGTTTCATGACTTACATTCAGGTCTTTGATCCATTTTGAGCTTACTTTTGTGTATGGGGTTAAACAATAATCCAGTTTCATTCTCTTGCATGTATCGGTCCAGTTTTGCCAATACCAGTTGTTGAAGAGGCTGTCATTTCCCCATTGTATGTCCATGGCTCTTTTTTGTATATTAATTGACATGGTTGGGTTTATATCAGGGCTCTCTAGTCTGTTCCATTGATCTATGAGTCTGTTCTTGTGCCAATACCAAATTGTCTTGATTAATGTGGCTTTGTAGTAGAGCATGTAGTCGGGGAGCGTAATCCCCCTAGATGTATTCTTCCTTCTCAGGATTGCATTGGCAATTTGGGGTCTTTCGTGGTTCCATATAAATTTTAGAATGATTTTCTCTATAGTTTGTTGAAGAATGCTGTTGGTATTTTGATAGGAATTCCATTGAATCTGTAGATTGCTTTAGGCAGGATAGCCATTTTGACAATATTAATTCTTCCTACCATGAGCATGGGATGTGTTTCCATTTATTGGTATCTTCTTTAATTTCTCTCATGAGTGTCTTGTAGTTTTCAGAGCATAGGTCTTTCACTTCCTTGGTTAGGTTTATTCCTAAGTATTTTATTCTTTAGATGCAACTGTGAATGGAATTGTTTTCCTGATTTCTCTCTCTACTGGTTCATTGTTAGTGTATAGGAATGTCACAGATTTCTGTGTATTAATTTCCTGAAACTTTGCTGAATTCAGATATTAGATCTAATAGTTCTGGAGTGGACCCTGTAGAATTTTTATGTACAATATCATGTCATCTGCAAACAGGGACAGTTTAACTTCTTCCTTGCCAATCTGGATACCTTTTATTTCTTTCTGTTGTCTGATTGCCATGGCTAGGACCTCCACTACTATGATGAATAGAAGTAGGGAGAGTGGGCATCCTTGTCTTTTTCCTGATCTTAAAGGAAAAGCTTTCAGCTTCTCACTGTTAAGTATAATGTTGGCTGTGGGTTTGTCATATATGGCTTTATTATGTAGAGGTACTTGCCCTCCATACCTGTTTTGTTGAGAGTTGTTATCATGAATGGATGTTGAATTTTGTCAAATGCTTTTTCAGCATCTATGGAGATGATCATGTGGTTTTTGTCCTTCTTTTTGTTGATGTTGATGGATTTTTGAATGTTGTACCATCCTTGCATCCCTGAAATAAATCCTACTTGATCATGATGGATGATCCTTTTAATGAATTTTTAAATCTGGTTTGCTAATATTTTGTTGAGTATTTTTGGATCTATGTTCATCAGGGATATTGGTCTGTAATTTTCTTTGTTTTGTGGTTTCTTTGCCTGGTTTTGGTATTAGAGTGATTCTGGCCTCATAGAATGAGTTTGGAAGTATTCCCTCTTCTTCTACTCCTTGGAAAACTTTAAGGAGGATGGATATTAGTTATTCACTAAACGTTTGATAAAATTCAATGGTGAAGCCATTCAGACCATTTACATTTAGGGTGATTATGGATAGGTATGTACTTACTCCATTGCAGGATTTAGATTTGTGGTTACCAGAGTTCAAGGTTAACTTCCTTACTGTCTAAGAGTCTAACTTAACTCACTTAATATGCTATTACAAACACAATCTAAAGGTTCTCTTTTTTTTCTCCTCCTTTTTCTTCCTCCTCCATTCTTTATATATTAGGTATCATATTCTATACTCTTTGTCTATCCCTTGATTGACTTTGGGGATAGTTAATTTAATTTTGCATTTGCTTAGTAATTAGCTGTTCTACTTTCTTTACTGTGGTTTTATTACCTCTGGTGATAGCTATTAAACTTAGGAACACTTCCATCTATAGCAGTCCCTCCAAAATACACTGTAGAGATGGTTTGTGGGAGGTAAATTCTCTCAGCTTTTGCTTATCTGGAAATTGTTTAATGCTTCCTTCAAATTTAAATGATAATCTTGCCAGATAAAGTATTCTTGGTTCAAGGCCCTTCTGCTTCATTGCATTAAATACATCATGCCACTCCCTTCTGGCCTGTAAGGTTTCTGTTGAGAAGTCTGATGATAGCCTGATGGGCTTTCCTTTGTATGTGATCTTATTTCTCTCTCTGGCTGCTTTTAACAGTCTGTCCTTATCCTTGATCTTTTCCATTTTAATTACTATATGTCTTGGTGTTGTCTTCCTTGAGTCCCTTGTGTTGGGAGATCTGTGCACCTCCATGACTTGAGAGACTCTCTCCTTCCCCAGATTGGGGAAGTTTTCAGCAACTACCTCCTCAAAGACACTTTCTATGCCTTTTTCTCTCTCTTCTTCTTCTGGTACCCCTATAATGCAAATATTTTTCCTTTTGGATTAGTCACATAGTTCTCTCAATATTCTTTCATTCTTAGAGATCCTTTTTTCTCTCTGTGCCTCAGCTTCTTTGTATTCCTCTTCTCTAGTTTCTATTTCATTTATCGTCTCCTCCACTGTATCCAATCTGCTTTTAGTACCCTCCATTGTGCTCTTCAATGACTGGATCTCTGACCAGAATTCATTCCTGAGTTCTTGAATATATTTCCATACCTCCATGAGCATGTTAATGATTTTTATTTTGAACTCCCTTTTAGGAAGATTCATGAGGTCAATGTCTTTGAAGTCTTTCTCAGAAGTTGTGTTAATAATTTTACTTTGAACCAGGTTCCTTTCGCGTTTCATATTTGTATATGGTGCCCTTTTGCGCCCAGAAGCTCTACTCTCTGGAGCTGCTCAGCCCTTGAAGCAATGTTGGGGGGTCACAGGGGAGTGGTATTGTTGCCTGGGAGGATGGAAGAGCTGTTTCCTGCTTCCCGGCTGCTATGCCTGACTCCACTGCCTGAACCAGTGGGCCAAGCACACAGGTTTAAGCCTCTATGCTTTGCGTTTGTAGTTGCTGTAGACAGATCTTCCCTCTGGCTGGTCTAACACCAGGGTAGGCTTTGCCGGTTTTTGAGCCAGGTGGGGCTCACTGGGAGAAAGCCGCTGTAGGCTGCATATCCTCGATGGGGTCCTTGGAGCTGTGTAGCCAGCCAGGGAACTGGAGCACCTGAACATTGTGAAAGCTCCCAACCTGCTGGGCATAGTGCACCTGGAAAATTTTGTCTACCTGTTCTTTCTCCTGAGCAGTAAGCTCTGTGAAATCCTTGCCCCTTTAGCAGCCCTCTTGCTAAGGGCTTCTTTGTTAGGAAGTCTCTCAGACTGCCCGCCTTTCTTTTGTCCCAGAGCAGCAGGATATGGATCCCTGCTTTCCACAAGTGGCTGGAATCTCAGTCTCCCCAGGAATTCTGCCTGTCTTAGTTTTCCAACCCCATACTCACGAGAGTACCATGCAAGCACCATGAAATGCAGGTTTGTGCTCCCAGAGCAGATCTCTGGAGTTAGGTGTTCAGCAGTCCCAGGCCTCCACTCCCTTCCCACTCTGTTTCTTTTCCTCCCGCCGGTGAGCTGGGGTTGGGGAAGGGCTTGTGTCCTGCTGGGCCACAGCTTTGGTATGTTACCCTGTTCTGTGAGGTCTGCTCTTTTCTCCAGGTGTATGGAGTCTGGCGCAGTCCTCTTTCCTGTTGCTCTTTCAGGAGTAGTTGTATTAATTATATTTTCGTATTATATGTGGTTTTAGGAGGAAGCCTCTGTCTCACCTCTCATGCCACCATCTTTAATCCTCTTTCCTCGTGCTCCTTTTTGGTCAGCCTGCTGCCTCCCAGAGTCAACCACTCTTCGTTTTTATCATCTATTTTCAGTCTCCATATAAACTGAATCAAACCAGTATGTACTCTTTTGTGTCTACCTTTTTGTGCTCAGCATAATGTGGCTGAAATTCATCTACATTGTTGTTTGTAACACTAATTTGTTCATTTTTAATGCTCATCAGTAATATTCAATTGCACCAATGTGCTACAGTTTGTTTATTCACTCATTAATGGACATTTGGGTTATTTTCCAAGTACTTGGTTACTATGAATAAGGCTGCTATGAACATGTTTACACAGGTTTTTTGTGGGGATGTTTTCATTTGTCTTGGGTAATATCTAGAAGAAGAATTTTGGGACATAGGATAGATTTAACCTTCACTTTATAAGAAACTTCCAATAGTTTTCCCAAGTAGTTGTACTATTTTCCACTTCTCCCAGAGATGTAGAAAGGTTCCAGTTACTCCACACCTTTGCCAATATTTGATAATGTCAGTCTTTCTAATTTTAGTTATATAATGTATCATTATGTGTAGAAATAACTTTGAAATAACAAAATAGACTTGAGATCTCAATTACTGTCCACCCCATGTTGCAGTGAAACCACCACCTTTGTCTTTTAATCTGACATAAATTCTTTTGTACTAATTATTTCATCTCTTGGCCACCAAGAGTAAGAGTAAGTTATTATTTCAAGGGGCTGTGGGATGAAGTGTTACAAAAAAGATGAAGTTTTTTGAACATTCCTGTTGTTTTGTATTATTCCCATCTCCTTATTCCTTTATCTGCACTGAAGTAAAAATAGCATCAGATTTTTCATAAATTCTCATATTGGCATGTTTTCCCAAAATGAAAACCGCTTTAATGGAACAAACTAATTTTTGAGTGGTGTAAATAGATAGATCATAAATTTCTCTTCCACTATTCTTCAAGCACTATAGTGAGAGAAAAAAGTGGTTTCAAAAACCCATTCTCATTGAGATAGCCCTTAGGCATTCACAATTTTCTCAAATTCAGGCCATTTAGATTGGGTCATAGATAGATGGAAGTAGTCTCAAAATAAATCCTAGGATTTTTAATGCTTCATCATCCGTCAGGTGCTTGTTATGGTGGACTGGTTAATTGGTATGTCAATTGGCAGGCTCACTAGGACCTGCATGCTGTGAAGGATTAGCCCATTTGTTACACTCCCATTTGTCATGCGAGGCAATAGATTGGTGTGGTTAAGATTACACACCTAGATGTATACACCCAAGTCTGAATTTTGGTTCCAGCCTTACCAGTTGGATAGTATCAGACAGTTTATTTAACATCTTTCTTCCTTAAATTATTAGCATATAAAATAGGGAGGATAATACTATCTACACTCTAGAGTTTGTGAGAAATAAAAGAGTTAATATGAAGTACAATGTTTAGAATTGTGTTACACAGACTTAAAAAGCCACATAAATGCACTATTATTCTTCATTTGACAAGTATTTATTAAGTGCCTTCTATGCACTTGGCAAAATTTCAAATGCTAAAGATATACAGATAAAGTACATGGATTAGGGGATCCTATTCAGATTCAGAGGTAAAAAGTGCAGCAATGGATTAGTGATGGCTGCCGTGGGTGGGTAAGTTGTGTGTGCTATGTGCATGTGCGGAAGGGATGATATGGTGATAAATGTGCCAGATATTGCTTACCCTAATTGAAGCACTTTGAATTATAGTTGTTTTGGAAAAATCACATATTTGCTGTGAAATTATGCTTAACCCCATCTCAAGCCAGAGGCTATACACTCAGGGCTTGCATGGATTTTGGATGTCTTTGGATGGTCCCAGTTTCTCCATTCATGCATTTGCTGCTGCCTGTGGCCATTTCTGTCTATGGTCTCTGCATTAAGCAAACAGTGGCCAGTCCAATGACTGGCATGAAGCAGATTTCCCAAAGGAACTGCATAAATAAATGAATTAACATTTCTATACTTTTTTGCCTTTTACTACCTATTCTCCATTTCTCTAGACTGGAAATTTGTATTAGCTTGTAGATATACCTTATCAAGGGAGAAACAAGGCCCAGCAGAATGCTGCAAATGCAAAGAGTAGGTATTCAATAAATGTTTGTGGAAAAAATTGAGCTCTTTTTCTCCTAACCAGCAATATATTTCTTAGACAACAGATTAGTCAGAATCAATTAGACAATGGCTGGTAATAGTATTTGAATATGGGCAGACCTAGGTTATGCTTCAACTGTACAACTTTACGAACTGTATATATATAAATTAACTGACATCTTGGTTTTCTTATCTGTACAACAGAAATCATAATTCTTACCACAGAAGATATCATAAAGCTTGAATGAGCTAGCATATGTAAAGCATAAAGGGCTCTCAATAAATGTTAGTTCTTTCTCTCTTTATTCTCTATACTTGTCAAGAACTAAACTAGTGAAAGAATAGAAATGGACATTAGTTGTTGTTTCTCTGTCACTGGGTAGCAGCTCTGCCCTTTGGCATGGAAGGCAACTGACTCTACCTCCAAGTCCGGGTGTGGGTCATGTTTGTTTAATCCAGTCTCACTCCCTTTGCTAGAGTGATTGGTTCTTGGTTCAGATACAGCATATGGCATTTCCCCACTGCAGGAAATGAGTCAGGAACAGCCATGTGACCAAATTATGGCCAATGATACATGAGAAGGTGATCTTCTGGGAACTTTTGGGAAATAAAGCTCCTTGCTCTCCTAAAAGAGCCCCTTGAGGCTGTTCATTTCTCCCTGAATATGGAAGAGGAGGCAAGAAGGAATGGTGGCAGCCATAAGGTGGAACTGACACACCAGGGCTTAATGGTAATAAACTGAAACCTTGATGTCACTGCTAAGCCAGAGGCAAACCAGCCCTGAGACCTAAATTACATCTGAACTCTGCTTAAGTGAGTCTTGATATCACCTGCATTATTTAAGGCACTTTGATCTCAGACCTAATAATATCTGTGATCTAAGGTAGGAACCAATATGGAAACCAAGATCACATTCCTAAAGCTGGTCCTGGGTCTATCTGTAAAGCCGGTTAAATTTGCCTCTAGGGTCATCCAAATATCTGCTTTTCTGCTGGTTTTCTGTTGACACCCTCTTCCCTCCCCCCCTTCAATCACCCTTCCAGTTCTGCTCTCACCTTCTCATCCTGTTTCTCCTCTCTCTTATTTAAAGCAAAGTACAAAGTGCACCTTCTCAATATACTCTCAGTTGCAAAAGAGAATGGGTATCCTGATTCACACTAAAGTGTTGGTAACTTTTGTATTTCCATGTAAGAGAAGTAAAGCTACAGCACAGTCCAGTGATACTGATAAGGGTGAAGTTGCTAACAGTCCACAGCAAATCAGTGGGCGATGCTGTTCTTGAAGGCTCTCGCATCTGACTGTGAAAGCAGCTCCATTTACATGTCCGCAGTTAATGTGTCTACCACTCCGCCTCCCCTAGTTTTTGTTTTAGGCCTGCTGTAGGGCAGCATCTGGAATAAGTCCATGGCATCTCTATCCTATTGAGATCATGGGAGCTATAAATAACTAAGGGAGTGAGCAACTGGAAGGCATCCCATCATTAAATATTCAGGAACTGGAGCATATCTGATGGTGTCACCTCATAAAGTCTCTGCCCTTCAGGAGACTGCAGGGTCAGAACACCGGAAGGGTGAGATAAATATGGACAACCACACCCCCTCACTCCCTACATTTGAGCTGACCCACTTCTCCTGAAAGGCATGATGCATTACAATTTTAACTTCATGACCTTCAAAATGTCCCTCATTCTCACATTTGATCTCAGGACCAACCCTGACTTTCTTTCTCTCTTTGTTTAGAGAGTCTAATTCCTTGGTCAACCAGACTGTTAAGTTTTTGCTTTTTCAGGGATGGACGATTGTCCTATAAAAATGTATAAAATTTGACACATAATCCAAATCCCTGAATCCTACTTACCCTCCAGGGGCATGAACCACCAAGTGAGGACCCCATGGCTTGGGAGACTTAGGACCTGGTCCTATCCATTTCCCTAGACTGGGCCTCCTGCTTTGATAACATCTTTCTCAATTCTATCCACCCATTTTGGTTAGATTTCCAAATCCCATCAAGTAAAGCCTTAAAAGGTTCTTTTGCATATCAGCTATGTACCCATAAGACTTGAGATTCTGCTAGGTCTTCTTTGGCATCTAACATGATTGCCTGAGTGAAAAACCCTGTTTTCCTCCGTTGTGTGCTTTGCACAGGCTGAGGGTCTAAGACCACATGTCTTTGAGCTGTGTGATTGGGCTAATTTCTTGGTCAGGAAACCTTCCTCACAGTTAGCTGGTCTCTCTTATCCCACCTCAAGCCTGGTTTCCACTTTGACTGTCTCCCTCAAGCCTGTATAATTGCACAGTGTGAGCAGTAACTGGCAGTAACTGGGGATGGTGGTTTATCACAGCCTTGCTGTGAAGGCAGCAGAAGCAGCTGCAGGATACTGCAGAATCTATTTGATAATGGAAAACCCAGATGCCGGCAGATGAATGTTATATTGGGAGGAAATGTCATCACATGACCCAAGTTCCTGCCCTGAGGAGAGAACATTCAGATGCTCACATACCAGCGAAGTCATGGTGCTTCCAAATGGTTAAAGCAGCACTTTATTATTTCCCATCCTTCACAATCCTAAAACTATAGGAAAACTCAGGCAATCAAAGGGAAATGAGGCTCATGAGCAAGGAAACAAGCTTTATCTGTACATTAAGCAATACATTTCCTTTCTTTACACATTTTACACCATAAAGCAGGAGAATGGTGTCCATTGAAGTATCATTAATAATGACCTTTACCTTTAGATAAAGCAAACATGACCCCCTGTCATTATAATCGTACTGTGATTTCAATCGAACACTTCACACCTCCTAAAAGATTCTGGTATTTAAAAATATCTGTGTAAAAATAAAAATTGCATTTCCCCCCCAACAGGATGCATCCTTCTTCCACCTTCCTTCCACCTTCCATGCATCCTCAGCCAAGATCCATTAGGTGGTACAGAGAGACCTAGGGTGATTCCACCAAGATTAAGTTCAGTTGCAGAAGTATTTGTTGGGTTCCTACTCTGCACAGAGGCAGGTCCTGTACACACATAAGAATGAATTAAATAGACATCTGCCTTTAAGAAGCATGATGTTCAAGAAGGACAAAAACAGATAGATCACAAACCACTACAGCATAAAGGAGAGTGATAGAAATATGACCACAAGATATGGAGACTCTCAAAGAGGAAAGGTCTTCATGTAAGGCCTTAGGAGCATGGAGGACTTCAGACCAACAGAGGTGCGGAGCAAAGTTAGACGTCAGAGTTTTGAATAGACTCACTGGGTCAATTCAAACCACTAGATGAAGTGCCAGGGTCATTGAATTTGACTGCTTGTGGGGTGTGGCAAGTATTTGGGCACTAGCTTTATACCCAAGAAGTCAATTTTCCTTATATTTCAAGAGGAAGAGATTGTATAATTTTTAAGGGAAGATTTTAAGGGGTACCCAGTGGTTCTCCAGACCCCTCCAGACACCTGCGTGGGTTGTTGGCAGCATGGCCATTTGGTTGGCTTATTATATAAAATCTAACTCAGGAGACTTGATGGGAAAAGACAGTGCAAAGAGACAATGCATTGTGGTGGTGTGATGGGTGAAATTTGTTTGCTGTACTTGGTCAGAACTTTGAAAAAAAAATACAAGAGTATCTGTCGATATAATATTTTGATCAGACTTTTTACATATTCTTTGACTAGAATGATCATATTTTTGAAAATGAACAAGTCTCACCACTAGGTCCTAGGAAACCTGGGTTCTTTTTCTATTACCAGTTCTCTCTGGCACGTCAAAATGGATCGATCTAATTTCCCCTCACTTCATTTTCCCCATCATTTTACACATGATGAGGTTGAAACAAAGTTACTAAAGGGAAATGTTGAAAATGTGCAGAGGGGGCACACACAGCCTCTTTTCTACCTACTTTTGGTGCCTCTTTCTCATATGTAATAGTTGCAAGAAAGGAAGACTCAGCTACAGATGCAAAGGCAGGAGAATAGGGTCAGAAATATCACTGTTGGATCCAAACTTGAGAACTGGAAATGGGGTGGACATCTAGGAGATGATCGTGGGTGAGAGACTGCCAGAAAGATTTGCAAAACAGAAGGAACCAAAATTGGTCAATCTCAGAAATGCCCGGAGAAGAGAAGCCAAGAAGGGAGACTATCAGACGGTGGGTGGGTGTGATGATGGTGGGATGTCTGGTGTCCCTTCATTGTTACTGCCCACTTGAGCAGGGGTTCTCAACCAGGGGCAATTTCATTTCCCGGAGTATAAGTGGCAATGTCTGGAGATATTTCTGGTTATCCCAACTTGCAGGGGCGGATACTGCCACTGGCGTCTAGTGAGGAGAGGCAAATAGTTGTTGGGGAACATCCTACAATTCACAGGACAGCCCTTCAAGGCAAAGAATCACCCAGCCTAAAATGTCAATAACGCCAAGTTTCAGAAACCCTGCCCTAGAGAGTAGGGCATTACAACGTTACTGCTTTATGCCATTTACTGTTGTTTTCCTGATTATAAAAAGTAATACCTATTTAATCTGGAACATTTTGTCAATATATTCAAGTTTTTTCATCATCCTATTGATGCCAGAGTTCTTGTTCACGAAGCCGAAGAATGAGCTTGACAAACACCCAAGGTAGGAGAGCAAGGTACAGGCTTTTATTTAGAAATAAAGTGAGAGGAAAGAGCTCCCAGCTCACGCCAGGAGGGCACAAGAGAGTCCGGGGTGGTGCATTGTCTAGGGGTTTTTATAGGCAGTTGAGAGACAAAGTAGGGATGTACACCTGTTAAGTGGTCCCAAATACTTTTGAAGAAACACTAAGTTTCTTATTAGTCTTCCTGGTTATTTATAAGAACTTTACTGATCTGATTTCCTCCCAGGATGGCAGCTTCCTGGTCTGGGAGCATATCACTCAAGGCTGCCTGCTTTGCTCCAAAGGTGGGCTGAGTCATTGTTTTACTTTTTAACTAATTGGGCTTCAAGATGGAATTCTTCCTGCCTTTTATTATGTTGTTTTGGGCTTGCTTGCTACATTGCCCAAGTTGCAACAAATCATTTGTTTAGCGCTGGAGGAAGAAAGGTGGCACTTGGGTACAGTTAGAAAAATAAGCTGGGCTCCCCAGCAGGCCAAAGCAAATCTCACAATGGTTATCTTGTTTTGCTTTTTCCAGAGGCCCTCACCCTACTCTGCCTAAGCCCATGGTCCCTGTCTCACTATCAAGTATGCCACTGAAGTTCATGATCTCATTTTTCACCCCCATGGCCGGAGGATGCAAATTCAAATGTCAAATGCACCTTAGCTGCTGGATGATGCCAAAAACACTACGAAGTCCATACTTACTCTTTCTCTAATCGCTTAAACCAACAGGGAGTACTTTGCACTATTTTTTTAGGAGAAGAAAAATCTATTGTGGCCCATCTCTTTCCAGGAAAGAATAATTTTACATGTGGATGGGAGAGCAACATTTCTTGAAATGTGGAAATTGTTTCCCCTGAGAAGCTGGGCCCTTGTGAACCTGCATCTGGCCCTCAGCCCAGCACCCCATGCAGGGCTGTGAATGGCACTGTAATCAGCAGCAAGATCCGGCAGTGCCATTAAGAGATAATTGCAGGAATTAGGTGCTGATAGGGATGAAAGCGTCCTGATTACATTATGTGATGGCAGCTGAGAAAGGTCAGGATGACAGAGCCCTCCTACATGAAGGAACAATTTGGTTCGCGTCAGCATGTTTCCAGATGTCTGCAAACACAGACCAACGTTAGGTCTGCAAAGAGTTTCCAGTGTGGGTAGGAGACCTGGCTGAAACTGCACCAAGTCGAAAGGCACAGGCTTAAGGCCTTATTTTTCATGTATCAGCTCTGTGGCTGGAGAAAATTACTTAAACCTCCTGTGTTTCATCAAAATGGGGTCTTTCGTGACCATGAGGCTTGCTGGAGACATTGTGCATGTTCTGGCCAGATCGCCCTGTGGCCCTTAAACATTTCCTGCACACCCGTTCTCTGGCTTCCCCATACTTTTGCTTCCATCTGTGTATTAACCCCTACAAATCTCTTTGGAGGACTTTCTCAGCCTACCAGCTGCTTGCCTGCAGGCTGGAAGTGCCTGGGGGTTGACTTTACCCTGGTCTTTAGCCTGAATTTGACAGAAAGCTCAGGGAGGAAGTCCCGAGGTTTAATTTACCCTCCAGAGCATCCGTTTGAGATCAGGCGGAAACCAACCTCCGTGGGATTTTGCCTGAAATTGCACCTATTTTGCTTTTCTGTCCTGCCTCCTCAACTTCCTTATGGGTCAAGGAGCCTTGCCACTGATAAATTGCTTGCACTTGAATTTTGTCTCAGGAAACTTAACTGAGTTAATACCCACAAATCACTTAACAACAATGCCTGGTGCGTGCTGTGATCTTATGCTTAATCAATGTTAACAGCCATTCCACTTAAAATTCCTACTAAGTTAGTTTGTGCCAAGTACTGTGTCACTTATATTCATTTAATCATTTAATTCTACCGAGAGGGAAAGAAAGGCCAGAGAAATAAGCCAAGCCTGAGTGTCAGGAGACAAGCCAGGGCCCAATGCTAGAGTAAGGATTCCATGTCAAAAGAGTTATGGAAAAGAGGCTGGAGTGGCCTGAGTCAAATAACGGTGGAGTTCACAGCTTGCACTTGAAGTTGAATCAGGCGGTGGGCTAGTAAACCCTGAGAACAACCTGTCCAGATGCAGTTATTCTCGCTCCCCTCTCACAGATGGGAAAACAGAGCCCCTAGAGACAAATTCCTTGAAGAGGGCTGCACTGCCTGTAAGAGCTGTGACTCGGAGGCAGCATCTGCTATGTCTGCATGTCCCCTCCCTGGCCATGGGCTCTTAGTGTCCCCAGAGCACATTATAGGTAAGACTGCATACTGCTAATGTCCCTAAGCGGAAACGAAAGGCACTTAAGAAAGAAGCACAAAGGTGGAGCACATTCTCGATGGAGCCGAGCAGTCCGTCTCTCTTAGGCCTGCACGGAAGCCATGCTCCATAATGACATTTGGCAGTTATTTAGGGCCTGATACCATACTTTACTTTTTCTTGTTGCAAATGATGAAATGCAGTGGAAGAGGCCAACCCAAAATATGCTACCTTGGCATAGAGGTTATTTTGAGCTATAGGCACCTGGAAAACAGCAACATGAAGCGAGGCCTTCTCTGAGCTCCCTTAGCTGCCCAGACAGATCCTCCTAGAGGAACTCAGTCCGCTGGGGAGTTTCATCCACCAGGGAAGATGGAGGTTTCTCAGGGGGGCAGACACAAGAAGCTGACACTACACGGGCAAACTGTCCCAGGCGCTCACATCTCCCAGGGACTCTTCTAAGGGCCCATTCATCTTTCCTAAAAGTCCTTCCTGTGCCCCCTGAAAGGCTTAGTTAGGACCTCCTCCCCGCCCCTATTAAGAGGGTCTCCACCTGAATCCTAATTAAGGCCCCTGGGGGAGTTTCTCCATTTTCCTGGGTCTCTACTTGGATACAAGAGGAGTATGTGTTAATAAACTCTCGTTTGTTTTTCTCTTGATAATCTGTGTCTCAGCTAAGAACTCAGAAGGGTAGAGGGAACATTATCTTTCTTCCCCGCAATGTCATATCTTCACAACTCAATGACCTCTTCCCTGAAGGCGGGGACTCTATTTTATGCTACTTTGAAGACTTCACCCACCGTACTTAACACTGGGCCTTATCTATATGCTGAGTCCTTCACAGTATTTAACTGATTTTTCACTCTAGAGGTTTATCTTACAGAAACATAACTGTTAAAAAAAAAAAACCAATGTGAATGTCAGGGTTTAATTACAACATGACAAGTCATAAACCACAGTTCACACTGCCCTCTCCCAGCTCCCATTTCCTTACTCCACTCTGTCCCTAGTACTTTAAACAGGGTGCTTTATATTCTTCCTGTCTCCTCTGAGTGTTTGCATAGTTGGTGTACTAAGAAAACAAGAGCAGTTTGCACCTGCCCATCTCCCTACCCTCCTTCTTTTCCTCCCAGTAACCTGTGCAAAGCCGTTTCTGCCTGGGGACAAGTAAGTGCAAACATCATGTGTTAGAAAAAACACTGAGTTGGCAATTGCTATTGACAGAATGTTCTCCCCCACCACCAAATTCATGTGTTGATACCTAATCCCCAGTGTGATGGTGTCAGGAGGCGGGGCCTTTGGAAGGTGATCTGGTTATATGGGTAAAGCCCCCATATATGGGATTAGTGCCTTTATAAAAGAGTGCCTCCCCCTTCCTTCCTGTGAGGACTCAGTGAAAAGATGGCTGTTTGTGAACCAGGGCATGGGCTCTCACCAGAACCTGGCCACATGGCCCCCCCAACCCCTCCAGCCTCCAGAACTGTGAGAAATAAATTACTGCTGTTTCCAAACCACCCAGTTTATGGTCTGTCGTTACAGCAGTCCGACGGGACTGAGACAGCAATCCGTGTTTTCTGTGCTTCACGGTGCCTTCTGCCAGCTGCGTGACCTTGTGCAGGTCAGTGACGGCTCTGGGACTAACTGGTGAAGTGAATGGATTGTACTAGATTTCCGCTACCCAGTAACTAGCATCGATTACATTTAAATTTAAATTAGGTAAAATTAAATAAAAGTTAAAGTCCAGTTTCTCAGTCATACCACATTTGAAGGGCTCAATAGCTGCCTCTGTCTCCTGGCTACCACCCTGCGCGGGGCAGATGTAGGACATTCCCATCCATGCAGAACGTTCTATTCCACAGCCCCAGACTAGTGGGCGTGCAGGTTTCCTACTCGGAGACTCAAAATTCTACACCTAAGGTAAGAAATGGGTTCATCATTGACTGAAAAGATGACTAATGGAACAAAACTGTGGAAAGAGAAGCAAAATGGCCGCATGTGATTAAGAGGTCTGAACACACTCAAAACAAAAATCAAGGGTGCTCGTGATTTGAAGAGTTTTATTCTGACTGGCACGACCTTGAAAGCAAGAGCATTTAGGTCTCACAAGACACTGTCAAGATTTAAAGTTTCACTTCTGTATCAGGTGGTGTGTGGCAGCTTTCCCTGGCCCTTACCCCCACACAGCTGCAGCCAGTTTATCAATGTGGCCATGCTTGGTTGTGGCCAGAGACAAAAAGTCTCTTTCTGAGGCAATGCCCAGCAATGTTGTCCACCACCAGGCACAACCCAGGCCAGAAAAGCAACCCTGGGTCTGTGAAGCCACATGTTTCCTCCATCGTGTAGAGCAAGGCTTCTTCAGCGGAGCGTGACGTGGCCTTTGTCATGATCATTTGTGAGGAGCATGCTCCTATTAATAAAGTGCCTAGGACTACATACTATTGACTTTATTATGTTATTATTATACACTAGTGGTAGCAATTGTATTTACTGTTAATGATGTCCAGGGACCTCACTCAATTGCATGTATCTCAGAACTCTTTCATTCCTCAAAACAACCTAAGAGTGAACGTGTGTGTATTCTACCACTGTCCTGCTCCAAAGAGGATGCACAGGCCCATCAGAAGTGCTCCACACCTGTCCTAGGCCCCCTGGGTCTACAGCTCAGCTTCCACCATCAGTGGGGAGCCTGCGAGTGCTTTGGTTTAAGTGGAATGTTTCAAGGGAGCACTGCACATGTTGAGCCCACCGGGACACCGCTTCTGCAGGATGGTGATTACACAACAGCATCCTCGCTGGCTGCTGAGCATGGGCTGTCTTACACGCACACCGAGAGCCAGGATGACCAGTGCACCTACTTAGCATAGGCCATACTGCTCGCTGGAATAGAAGTTGGAGACTCCATGGCACTAATGCTGGCTGACGGAGCCTGGAGGACTCTGGGTCTCTATGTGGACCACCTACATCTGGTTCCCCCAACCCAGGATCTTCTGCTCTATTCCTCTAAGCCAGAGCAGTGGTAAAACATGCCCACCCAAAGACGACTTTCATAGGGTTGTTTTGAGGAATGAAGGAGATATGACCTCTATCTCATTTTGCACCATGCTTGGCTTATAATAAATACTCATACATAACTATCATGAATAGCACCATCATCGTTATTGTTAATAAGAGTAATAGTAGTAATAGTAATGGCAATACTAATACAAATATTGGTATTTTATTGTCAGTAACTCATTCTTTGCAAGTCAAGAATCTGATCTAGTCTGTGTGAGTCTTGTGGACAAGCTGGGATAAAGATGTGCCCTGACCGACCACGCCTTCTTCCATGCCCTGACACTCCAAAACATACAGATTTCAGTTACATTTTACAGATGTGGAAACTGAGGCTCAAGAGGTTAAGAAAGTTGTCCAAGGGGATACAGCTATAACATGATCTCTTTCTTCACCTTCCCATACAATGCAATGGGAAAGAAAGAGGAAATGACCTCTGGGGATGGCACATCATGTCAACACACCCAGGGTGCTGTATTGAGCATGTGGATTTCAGCAGTCCCGTGTGTCACAGTTGAAAAATAAAGTTGCTGGAAATGTAATGTGCCCCTCTCAAGATGAGTTTGCAGTCAGGGGTGATGTAGTATCACAGCTGGCTAAGAGACAAAACACTTCAGCCATACAGTCAGGGCAGACAATAACATAAGGTCAGTGTGACTCATCTTGGGAATCCATCTGTTTGCTTTGCTCTAAGTGAACCCAGCTTCAAAAGCCCCAACTAGACAGAACTGTCTTAGTGCCTAGAGGAATGTGGAATTAGGATCTGTGATGATTATCTGAAAAATGCGACCTTAGACTGGAAGGCCAGGACAGATTTCAAGTTTCCATCACCTCCCAAGGAAGGACCTTGGATGGATTCCAAAATGATTTCTGGAGTTTGGGCCTAGTCCCAGAGCTTGTTCTTCAGTCTGTCATTTTCATCAAGCTGTTTGCATTGCTCTCCTCCCTGGACTGGCCAAGGGCTACTTTTCTTGTCACTAAATCCAGGGTGATGAAGTTCAGCTTTCATGTTCCTGAAGTGTATATTTCTCATAATGGCAGAAAAAGCAGTAAAGTATGGTTAGACTCAGACTCCTGGTCAACAGACCAGGGTATGAATCCAGTCCCACTGCCTCCTAGCTGTGTGACGCAGGACAAGTCACTCAGTTTCTTTAAGCCTCAGTTTCCCCATATGTCAATTTGGAAAAGTAAGAGCATCTATCTTGCAGGATGTCTGGGAGGATTCAAAGGTCCCAAGGTGCTTGTCATAGTGCCGGGCGTGTAGTAAAGCAGGGTTGATACTGGCAGTTCTCAAACATCCAAATAGCTGGCTGTCAAGATATTTAAACAACTGGGCTCAGGAGGTCATGGATTTGTCAGAACGGAAGCTGTTATAGCCAGATTCACTGCAAATGAATGATACCTATGCTTATTCTGTTGTTAAATATTTTGTCTATCACTCCTGGTATTAATCACTCAATAAATGTTAATTTTGAAAGTCATTATTGCTGTTCTTACAAGGAAGGGAACCAGGAATTCATAGGGCAGCATGTCCTGCACAATTTGTACCCATATATTGCCTGTTGTAGTCCTGGTCCCCCATCCCCACCTCCTCCTTGTTGCCAGGAGGAGACAGTTTCACCATAGCAAAGAGCATCTGTGTGTCATCCCTCAGATGAGGAACTGTTCAATGTTACACCTACAGTGAAACAGATGAGAAGAACCTCTCATTCCCACAGCCAAACACTTTCACGCATAAAGAACATCATTGCTAAAAAATGACTGTGTATCCTCATCAAAGAGAGGCACCTTTCCAATCCATTTCATGCTCAGCAGAGAAATGATGAGATTCAGAAGATAGAAGACAGAGGAGCATGAGAGGAAGCAGAGATGAAAGTGGTGGATGCTCTCATTTACGAGAACACAAGCAGAAATAATAAACAATGTCACCCTGTTTTCCATTCGAGCAATGAGTTCATTTATTAAAGTCTTATAATGGCCGGGCAAGGGGATAGGATTATCTTCTTTATCATTTGCATGCACAAAAAAAAATGAATTCGAAAACACACATATCTTTCAATTCTCCTTTAAATGGTTGCTTGGGTTGCCTGATTTCTTAGAGAACAGAACTGTTGCTTTTGGTACTATGTCATTTTGAACAGGAGTTCTTTGAAATACAACAACGGTGTGCCCAAGCCCAGGTGATGCTAGATACATTAGACGTATATGAATAAAAATGCATTACATATAAATTAATTGGGGTGTTCCCTAAGGACACTAAAAAGCATCATTTTATACTTTGTGGGGTTGGGAATGATAGAGATACTCAAGTCCGTGTCACAGGTAAGAGCAGGGAATCAGAGCATCAGAAATAACTAAGAAAATAATCTAGTTGTGGGAGGAATTTTCAAGTACCCAATGCCATATGTTTATATTTGAACTGGTTATTTCATTATTGTTTTTTAATTTATTACCATTTGCCCTCAAACTGAGCTAACAGTCACCATTGACAGTCTATTAAAAAAGAAAGCCGCTTGTCTTAACAAATAAAACAGGCTCCAAGAACAGGTGTGAACTGGTGGATGGACCCTACTGTGGCTCCAGGTCTGTGCCCCGCATGATCTACTGCCTTGAGTGTGAAAGAAACACATTACTTGCTTCCAACCAATAGAATATGATACAGCTGATGTGATGTCAGTCCTGTGATTGTGTTATGGTATGTATATGGTTAATCTTGATAGCATACATCAGAGACTGTCTATATTGCTGGCTTTAGAAAGCTGCCAATGAATGAGAGGGCCGATGGAGAGGGCATGTAGCAAGGTACTGCGGGCAGCCTCTAGGAGCCAAGACCAGCCCCTGCCTGATGGCCAGCAAGGAATAGGGGCCCCCATCCTGCAATGAGTTCTGCCAATAACCTCACGGAGCTTGGAAGTGGCTCTTTTCCCAGTCAAACCCTGTATTCCCTTTGTTTGCAGTGTGGTAGAGACCCTGAAAAAGAGAACACAGCTAAACTATGCCCAAGTTTCTAAGAGTATATATGTGTGGTTTTAAGCCACTCAGTTTATTACACAGCAATAGAAAACTGATACATAACCTCTCGGCAGTCATCAAGTACCCAGTGGTCTCTTCTGTGCCTACTGCTGGGGCAAAATCGCATGGTGGTTATGAAAGAAATACGTGAGCCAGTTCCTATTCAGAATCTAGTTGGAGACAGAGGATACTAGGTAGATGGTGGAGGCAGCATAGTTTATGAATTTCTCCGAATTTCTCAGATGAGCAGACAGAGCAGTTAAGTTACCAAAATCAAACTGCCTGCCGAGGTAGACTCACAAACCTCAAACATGGCTGAGGACAACTACCCAAAACTCCAAGGTCCATGTGAGATAAAGAACTGATGGGCTGAAATGGAGGTAAGGCAACTAGGTTTCTGACAGCCCCGAAGACCTCAGTGGGTCAGTCTGAGAATGTTGCTAAAGCTGGAAGGGAGTTCCATGAGATGCAATTTGGGTGTGCATGCAATAGGGTTTGACAGTGCTGGAGCCATGCGGGCCTGAAAACACTCAAAACTAACAGGCAGGAGCTCCCTTCCAAAGCAAAACCCTACAGTGAAGAGACACTGCTGACACAGAATGCAAATGGAGCAGGACTAAGCTGTGGGGACAAAGGGTAAATAAGGTCCGGATATTAGTGGGGAAGGAAGCAGTCCAGTAATGCAGCCCTTAGAAAGTTTGAGGACACACACACACACACACACACACACACACACATGCACGTATGCACACACGAGTTTCTCATTACTTTGTAAAACCATGAAGGGTTCTAGAGCCTGAAAATTAGAAACACTATCCTGTCCATCTTTCCCTTCTAAACACAAAGGGAAATTTGTTTCACTTAAAAAGAAAAAAATAGAAAAAAATCATGGTAGAATTCTACATATATGTTTTAAAAGAAAAGAGAGCAAGGAGCAGAATAATGTCTGAATGGACAATGAAATCATGCCAGAAAGAAGTGGCCACAAAATAGAAGAAAACGAATGTTTCAGAGTGAGCTAAAAAAAAAAAAGGAAGCAAATAATAAAAACTATGAAAGAATAACATAAAGTGGAATTGGAAAAACTCAGGCATGAAGTGATTGGAGGAAAGGGCTATTTGAAAATAGAGGTGCCAAAATATAGGGAAGAATTAGAAGTAAAAGAAAAAATCACTCCATAAGTAAAGACTAAACTGAATGTAACACAGGAAAATAAGCATGATGGATAATGCGGGAAGAGAAAGGAAAAAGAGACACAAACTAAGCAAATAAAAATGAAGGAAGAAAAAAATTAAAAAATTAAAAAATAAAAATGAAGGAAGAGACTTCTGCTTCTGGCTGTGAGGCAGGAACCCTTCCACCGTAAATATTCACAAAACTGGACAAAATATACAAGGCCAATGTTTTCAGGCAAGAGACAACAAACAAGACTAAGAATCCTAGGAAAAGGGAGGCTCCCCACCATGCCTTACAGTTGTCCCAGCTCTGCTTACAGAGGGTGTCCTGGTGGTGGGACAGCAAGACAGAATCCAAGAAGAATGAGGTGACCCCACATCTCGGAGGTGACAGAAATGATAGCTGGGTCATCTAATGAGGCTGGATTATATGCTGGACTGAAAAACAACTGTATTAGGTTTCAAAAGATAGAAATTTTACGGCGTATATTCTCTTTCGATCACAGAATTAAATTAGAAACCAATAGCAACATCTCTAGAAAATCCCTCAATGTATGCAAATTAAATAAGGGATTTCTAAATAATTCTTGAAACAAAGAAGACATGAGAAGAGAATATTAGGAAATATTTTCACCTGGATGATAATTAAAAACAATATGTGGAGGGTGCAATTACAGCAGTGCTTAGAGGGAGACATTGAAAGCTTTAAATGCCTATACTACCAGAGAAGAAAGTTTAAAATCAATTATCTGAATTTCCATCTTAGGAAACTAGGACAAAAATTAATTACACATACAGAAATGAAGTTGCTCTTTATAAATCTACTGCATAAGATTTTTCTCACCAATGTAGTTTTCAATATCACAGTTTTACACAAACAGCAAAATCCGTGAGACAGAAAGCAAACCCCAGAAATTTTAATGCCTTGAAGTTGATTATTTGAAAACATTAATAAAATTGATAAACCCGTAGTGAAAAGGAAAGAGAGAAGATAAAAAGTATCAACATCAAGAATGAAAAAGGAAATTATCTTTATAGATCCTACAAACATCAAAAGGCTAGTAAGGGAATATTAGCAAAAACTTCATGCCAGGAGACATAAACTGAACTGAAATAGACAAGTTTCTTGAAAAATTAAGCGTACCAAAACCAAGCAAGAAGAAAACAGAAAATGATGGAAATTTTCTGTATCTTGATTTACATTTCTTAGGTCTAGCCACCTAAAAGGCCTAGCAACAATTATCACTCCATTGCCAGTAGGTAACTCCAGCACTCAGACTGAGACATCTTGGAGAAATAGCTAAATCCAATCAGGGGCATTGTACATTTCCATGTACACAATGAGCCTACAGCGCTCAGTCATGACGTAAAGCAAGGCATCTCTAAAGACTACTGGTTCATGTTAAAAAGACTGATACCATCCCAAAGCCCCCAAACGCCTAAGATGGAGCAAAATGAGCATCGGTTATGAATTAAGACCTTCAGATGTGTTTAAATCCACAAATTCTTAAAACACATCCAATCAGCTCATCAAATCTCTGTGGAGATGCTGGAGAGCTACTGCAGTATGTTTTCAACCAGCAGATAAAGAATTAAATGTTTATCCTGTTTTCATTATGCAAAAACTAACCAAATAGTTGATACAGGAAGTTTCTCTTTATAGAAAAACTATAGTTAAAAAATAAAGAAAAACTGATAGCATTAGAATACTACCACTTGAATTGCTGGATGTAGGCAAATCATCATTCAAAGTCGGTAACATCACAGAAAGGGTGACAACCAGACATGACATAGACCTCCCAGCAGAAATAGCACCACCCATGGTGTAGTCTTGCTGAAAACAATAGTTGAGGCTAAATCTGATCAAGCCTCCTAACATTTATGGGAAATACAAGTTGTAGAGAAATGTGTTATATGACACCATGGTTATACAGTCAGCAGAATTCAGAGTGTGGGAAACTTCAAATCAAGCATCTTAAATTACTTGAACAAAATATTGCAAAGAGAAAAAAATAAAAGAGAGATGTTAAAGGAATCTGTAGGTTAAAAGAGATGAGACAAATCAAAACGTCACAGTGTATAGGTATTATTTTGATCCATAATGAAAGAAAATATAAAAATGGTATGTACGTAAAGCAAAAATGGATATTTGATTATACTGATCAATTATATATTGATTGCATAAAAACACTGGATATTTGATTATATTAAGAAATTACTGATAATTTTTTCAGGTTTAGAAAGGGAGTTGTGGGGGGTGGTTTTTTTGTTTCATGATGAGGTAGTAACAGACGAACTGCTGTGATGCCTGGAATTTGCCTCAAAGTAATCAGGGTGGGGAACTGGGTGTAGTTATAGGTGAAACTGGACATATACTGATTATTGTTGAAGCTGGGTTTAGGTACATTTAGTTCATTAAACTAATGTCTCTTTTTTGGTATATGTTTAAGAATTTCCACCTTAAAAAGTGAAAAATAAAAACATTCTGTTTGAGGGTGGAAGAGAAGAGATTGACATTTCTGAAACAATTAGCAAGTCACACTTGGGACATACATATAGATTCACATATGAAGCAAAATATTATCCCCTAACTCATGTTTCAGAAAAGGAGCGGCCTTAAATTCTAGCCTTGATAATTCTGTCTCATGGGGTTGTCTCAATGATTTTCTTTTGAGCAACATATGGGGAGCAGTGTATTAACCCCAAACCATTTCAATCAATACTAGCTTGACATTTAGAGATATCAAGGGATGAAACTGTTTTAAAAGGAATGTAGAGATTTGACTAAGATGTAGTAATTACTCTGAAGGCTATGACCTCTCAGTTGCAAATGTTGGCTGTTATAAAGAAGCTACTTTAAAATAAGATCATTTTTTTAAAGGCAATTGGGTGATCACAATGAGGAAATCACAAATGTAAGCAAACAGTCCTAATATTACATGAATAGCTACTTGCAGCTTGGGTGAATTTTCTAGCAATAGCACCATATAGGATTTTGAGAAAGGCTTATTTGGAAGTAAAGAACTTAGCTGGAAGTGAAAATGATATCATCTGGACACTGCAATGGATGACTCAAAGGTAGCCCCAGTGATGACTAAGAACTTAAGTTACAATGAAGAGTTTAAATAAAACTGTCTCATGAAATGTGAGATAAATATTTCTAAATCAAGATAGGATTTTATTTAAAAAGTTATTTAAAAAACTTCTGTGTGTTTAAATGAATAAATTAAACATGTTAAGTAGGCATTTGACTATTTCATCTACATCACCTAAAGTTTACACATTGAAATTGACCAAATGTCCTTTTCTTCTCATGGGAGCAATTTCTCCTTGGGAAAAGGAGTGGTTGTTTTCCATCCGGGGTTGCTGGTATTCTGGCATGTATGGTAAATTAAATGTGCTGTAGGCTAGAACATAAATCAATGCAGGTGGAAGGAAATAAATCAAGGCAGGGAAGACCTCATGAGAAAAGGTGAGATTAAAATGGGTAGATTCTATAACAGTAGGGGGAACAGAGCTTTCCAGATGTGGAAAAACAGACGAAAAAAATAAAAACACATTAACAACAGAAATCTTGACCCAGGGTTCTCCTCCATAGCTGGAAAAGGGCCAGCTTGGCTAGCGCAGAAGGCCCAAGGAAAGAAAAATTAGGAATAAGTTGTACATGTGGAGGGAGGCCAGGTTGTGGAAGGACTTGACAGCCAGCCAGAGGGCTTTGGGTAAATTCTGAATCTGATAAATTTGGATAATCCGTTCTCACCTCTGATCGTGGGGAGGGCTGCATTGTGACTTCCATGGGCCCTAAGCATTTTTGCCTTTGTGGGCACCTTCCTTGATAAAAATATTTAAAAAATTATTTTATGACTACATTAGTATAAAGACAAATGTAATCCAGGTTGCCTTTATTATTATATTCATATTATTGCAATTATTTTTTCTTCCTAGTTTAACAGAAATGTTCATGGGCCTCTAAAAGTATCATGGGCCTTAGGCACTGTGCCCCTGTGACCAGTGGATAAATTGGCCCTGATTATTGTTGGCTAATTTGTGTTTTATATATGTTACAGAGATTTTATGGTTAAGGAATTGTTACAGCCGTTTCATCTATGTGGATAAACCATTTCTTGTATATGGAAAGGTAGGTCTCACCTGGATCACCAAATACTTCCATGTGGGCAAAACTGGCTCAGGAAGGAAGAGGTCATTGGTGGTTGTGTCTGCCACATGGCCATGGCCATGAAATCCCTAAAAGCAGGACTTGGTGGGAGAATACAGCATGTCTAGAAGGCTTACACATGGCTCTAATCTTTGGGGAAACAAATTCCAGGACACGAGAAATAAGAAGATATTCCTCATAATGGAGGTTGGAATTGGAAAGGAAAGTGAGATCATATTCAAAGAAAGTTATACCAGGCTTTGGGGCTGAAGTGTAGGGCCTGAAGATGAGATACTTGAAGTTGATGATAAAATGTCCTGTAGAGTTTCTATCACAACTTCGTTTTTGTGCTAAGCAGAACCCAGGGGAAGGGCTTTTGGTCACTCCCAGGGGAGTGGTTTAAAATAGCAGCAGAAACTTTTGGGACTGGGGTGGTATTGGCAGCAGAAATCACAGCCACAAGCCGACTGAACAGAGAATTGGGAGTTGGGGGAAGATGGCTGGGTTTGCTTGCTCAGCAGTGCTTTTCCAGAAGAAATCAGCTAGTCAGTGTTTCTTTGCTAAACTGCCGGAGGCCCTGAGTCTCTTTCCCTCTAAGGGAAGTTGATTGATCCCTTAATGAAATGACCCAGATGTACTTGAGAAACATTTGTCTGCCAGTGGAGGGAAAGATCAATGTGAAAAGCATGTGAAGGTAAAAATCAGCAGGCCTTCGTATCCGGATATATTTCAAGATAGAGATGCCTCAAAAATGACTCCAGGGTTACAAATTTGGGATTAAAGAAAAAAAGTAGATTTCCGATTAGTCTTTGCCTCATTGCAGATAACTGAAAATCTAATCAAAAATCATATCTATTAATTAAAGCAATAGACCCACAGTCAAATCACGTGTTTTTTACTTGCCAAGTGTGATGTACCCATTCGCACTATTTTTATGCATTCTAGGCTAATCTAATTGCCTTTTTCTGCCCGATAAGTTAAACTCTGGTCATACTCATTTCCATTTTCTTTATTTTGTCAGGAGTTGCTTTGTATGCATTTTTAATGTAACCTTGGACATTGCTCATTATCAGAGCCATTTGCAGGCAAGGTGCCAGCTTTATCAGTGGGTGACTTGTTCAGTCACAGTTAGATAGCGTGAGGGTTACACATGTGCTCTGCAAATGAGCTCTTAGTTTACTTATTTTACTAGTTACTTAGTTTAGAGAATCAGTAAGAATGGTCTGGTAGCCTGGGGCTTTTCGAAAGGGATAGCACACAGCCTCATTGGATATCTTTTTTATAGTCCAGGAATGCTAAATTGAGTGACTCTGGATTCCTTGGTTGGATGGGAGAATCCAGAAAGGAAGGGAAAGACATTGCATCTATAAGTGGAACTGGCACCTTGGTGGTGTTCATGTGCCAAGCATGTAAAAAGGCTGAATTTGTTGCAGTGACTCATCCACACGTTTGGACTACAGGATACCAGCCTCATGGATATTTGCAAAGATCCCTATAACTGGATACCTCTTCCCATTTTCAACCCACCATTTTGTTTTTCCACCATGTAGGCACTGTACTAGCTCTTACCCTCTTTCCCCAGATGCAGGGGGGAGAAAAGGACCGGTGAGCACAAAACCCACCCCTCTCAGCCTCTCCTCATCACCTAGCTACTTCCAAATTTGGAATTTCTAATTTGAACCAAGGTCAACATTATTCTTGGAGTCCTTTTCTCCCTGGAGAAAAGGAGAGAATACAGTTCTTTTCTGTCTGCAAATGCTAGGAGATGATGAAGGCTGCACACATTCTTTTTCATATTATGTGTGATTTATTCCCCAAGAAAAAGAAGTCACTCAGTTGAATTTCAGTGCCCAAGATGCTGAGAGGCTCTGGCTAGTCTCTCATGTAACATTTCCCATGAGAATTCAGCAGCTGACTGCTTGCTTTACCTCACTGGATCCCTCTGTGCTTCCCAGACATTATTTTTTCCCATCACAGGTTCCAAACTGGTAGCCCAAAGGCCAGATTTGGCCTGTAGATAGGTTTAGTTTGGACTACGAGTATGTTTACAAAATTTGAGCTGAAGTTTAAAAATGGGGAAATTTTACATTCTTTGTATGACAAAGATTAGCTGGCACTGGTTAGGGACCACCTCAGAGTGTCACAGTCCCCTCCCTGCCCCCCAGAATTCCCAACCATTTCCCTCATTTTGAGGCTGAGTGTGAAATAATAGAAAAATATGTATGTATAGTGGTCTTTGTCCCTGGTTCCCAGAAAAGAGCTCCTAAAACCCTTAAATTTCCTGAGTGATAAGAATGGTAGGAGGATCTTTTGTTGAAATATTTAGCCTTTGACCCCAGTTCACTGAGTTCCTTGACCCAGGAGAGCCTAAATCCCTTGGGATTTCCTAGGTGGTAGAAGTGTCTTTTGTTCTAACAAGATGACCCTGGGGGGGCTCCTGGATGGGGGCTGGTCACCAGAAGGACTAAGCCATGATTAGAAACTTGGAATTTTCAGCCCATCCCCCATCCTCTAGAAAGGGGCTGGAAATTGAGTTCATGATCCATCAAGCCTCCATAAAATCCCCACAGTATGAGGTTTGGAAAGCTTCTGGGTTGGTGGACACGTGCGGGAATGGTGGTGTGTCCCAACTACACAGGGACAGAAGCTCGTGTGCTTAGGACCCCTCCAGACATCACCTTGTGTATCTCTTCAGACCACTGTTCATCTGCATTTTTTATCTTACCCTTTGTTGTATAATAAACTGGTAAACATAATAAATAAAGTAAACTGGTTTCCCTGAGTTCTGTGGGAGCTGTTCTAGCCAATAATTGAATCCATGAGGTGGGTCATGGGAACCTCCGATTTGTAACCAAGTAGGACAGAAGTTTTGGGTAACCTGAGGACCTACTACTTGGTGATTAGCACCTGAAGTAGGGGACAGTCTCATGGGGCTGAGCCCTTAACCATGGGGTCTGCACTAAGTCCAGTTAGTGTCAGAATTAAACTGACTTGTAGGATACCCAGCTGGTTTCATAGAGAATTGCTGGGTATTTTGGAAGAACACCTGACACCTCCCTGTCAGAAGTGTTGTGTGGCAGTAGTGTGAGGGTAAAGGATAAATGCACAGAAGTGAGTTTTTCCTATTCAGTACCAGTTTCCATGATCTTGGTACTTGCTATGTTATTTTTTTTAAATAGAGTGGTAGTTGTCTGGGCCCACATCTTTATTAAGAGTGAGCTAGCAGAAGATAAACGAAGAACACTTCAAAGAAAATGGGAGTGTCAGATTTCCTTTTGCACCTGAACATGTATTTCTACATATTCAATAGGCAAACTGTATGTATGTGATGAAATAACTTAAGACCCTGGTAAGTGCCTGGACCCTGGGGCCAATCAAATGAGGACTCTTCTCCATCTCCTAGAATGGGAAAAGAGTGCCCGAATTGCCAGGGACAAAATTAAAATAAGTTTGCAAAACCATGTGACAGAGCCCATGAGGTGCTCGAACAGAAATGTACCTTGAGCTGGAGGAGCCAGAGCCCTGCTCAGTGGTGTCATGTAGGCAGGGCCGTGGTACTCCCAGTTCAGCCTTTCTGGGGGAAAAACTGCTCTCGGGTCAGGCCTCAAACAGGAAAAAGCTCTTCATGTCAAAGCCAGCAGGATAAAGGTCTGCCTCACCCTCCCACAGATCCAGAACTCAGCATACCACAGGGGATCTCTGCCTTAGTCTGCTCAGGTCACAAAACAAAGTACCATAGGCTGGGGGGTTTTAAGCAGCAGAAACTGATTTCTTAGTTTTTGGGGCTGGAAGGTTGAGATCTCTGGGTTCTGGTGGGAGCCCATTTCCTGCCGCAGACTGCCAACTTATCACTGTTCCCTCACATGGCACAGAGCAGAGAGAGGAAGCTAGCTTCTCCTGGCTCTAAGAGGAATGCTAATCCCATCATGAGGGCACCACCCTTATGACCTCATCTAATCCTAATTACCCCACTAAGGTCCCACCAACTAATATCATCATATTGGGAATGTGGGGTTTGGGTATCAGCCTGGGGGGGATATAAACCTATAGGCCATAACGCTAACCCCCACTGTGGTTAGAGAGCAGAGCTGCAGCATCTTAAGACAGTAGACAAATCTACCTGGGGTGCTCAGTAGAATAGGAGCCCACATTTCAGAGCACATCTGCAGGTTCTCACTTGTGAAGAAAGCAAGAGATAACGATAAGAATAAAATCTGAACATTAAGTGCATAAACAAACCTGAAAGATGCAGGGTGGATAGACAGAAGACGATTTGTAGAACCTGAACAAGAATAGCCCAGACCACAGCAGAGCAGATTCCCTTGGCTAAGATCCCTTGTCTAGCTCCTAGCTTCCAACAATAGTTCTTTAGCAGAGGAATCAGAAATTGCTGTAGATTGTTCACAATAGGGTATCTGGTGGAGCAGAAACTACACTCTTCTGTGATTTTGAAAGGGAGCAGGGGCAGGGGAGTGGAAACGGCCTGTGATTTTTATATTCAGGGAAGTCTCTCTTTGGGCCTTCTTAGGGGCAAAGGACAATGGGACACGTAGCTCTGGATATCACCCCTCACAGATCTGCTCTCCAAGGGAGAGGTAGGAACATTTGCAGGGATGAAGGAGCAGCCAGAACAGGAGGACAGGGAAGTCCCAGCTCTTACTCTTTTGGGTTCAACCCTGAGAATCCCTTTTCAACTGAGATAGGTCCACTGACAGCCACCATCAGGGAAAGCCTCAAAGAGGAATTCAGTGAGAGGGAAGGAACAGGGGCTGGAAACCCATGTTCATGGCAAAAGAAGGGGAAGAGCGCCGGGAGGGGTTGTCGGCACAGCACGCAGCTGAGTCCCAGCCCTGGTGGTGGGGGGAGGGCAGGCAGCGGCACGCCTGGGGAATAGGGGAGGCACACAGTCATTCATTAAAAGAGTTGTAACCTTGGATCGATCCCACCTTGGCACACTGCTGGCTCGGGCATCACGGACCAGGAAGGGGCGCAGAGGACGAGTGGGTAAGCATCCCCAGCCTGTGTGGGGTCAGCTTCCATCCCACCCGAAGGCAGCAGCAGCAGTCAGCCGCTGGGGTACTTTTCGGCTCTCTCTCAGCCTCTGGTCTGAGTAAGCCCCCGAGGTGCTTAGGCAATTTGCGGAGTTGAGAGCTGGTCCTAGAAGGAGAGGCTGTGCTTCTTGATAATCAAGGTAGGTTTGACTCTACTTGAGCTGATCAACAGGGCTATCGGAGCTACAGCGTCTGGATGAAATGTAAAAACTAAATGCATATGGTTATCACCCCATTCCATAGATTCAGTCTTTCTTTACGAAACCCCTGGCTGTTTTTATATGACTCTGAGATCATGGAAAAGGGATGCCTGGACAAGGAGGACCCTATGGGACTGTTGTAGCTAAGACTCCAGGGCTCACTGTGGACAAATGAGATGATGCCCTGCCTTACTAGTGTCTGTCTTCCTGAAGTTTCTTTCTGTCTGGATGTACAGTGTGCGTCCCCTGCTCCAGTGGATGGTGTGGGGATGGGGAGGGGGCTGAAGGTGAGTGGCTACAGGAAAGAAATCTGTTTACCTTCCACAAGGCCACTTGGCTGCCAGAGGGTGGCGGCAATTACCTCCAGCAGGTACTCTGCAGGTACCCTACGCAAGGTGAGCCCTGGGCAAGGGTGATGGGGAGGGGAATGTGGCAGCCTTTCAGGTTAGCAGCCCTGGAGATGGGCTTTGAGGCACAGAAGCCAACACAGGAGGTAGAACTGACTGCTCTCAACCTACCACTTCAAAGTGGGGCAGCACTGGGCTTGGGAAACACACCGCTGTCCTGATGGACCTGGGGAGGTTTCAGCATGTTTCAGGGGATAACAATCAAGTTAGCACATACCAGCACAGCTTTAAGTGGCAGATAATAAGCATTAATCTCCCTAATAAATTCATTAGTCATCCGCATGGTCTTGAAAAGATTTGTGCATTTAAATCATAAATTAAGCCCTGGTTGGACATTAACCTCCTTTGACTTTGCTCAGCAAATCTCCCAGTCACTCTAATGGAATCAAAATTTTTTCAGCCTTCCATAAGATCCGGCTTTCATTTGCCTAATTACACTGATAAAAAGCTTCACAACAGTTCTGTGGTATAGTTATATAAAAAGATAAGGCCTAATCTAAGTTCTACGGGCGTGTTTGCTGAAAAAGGTGTGACAATGTACCTAGTCATCCAGGATCCTGTGTTCCTGGGGAAAGGCATTCCCCAGGCCCTCTTTGTAGAGAGATGAGAAGTGCTATCAGTCACTCACATGGCAGCAATCTCTTGGCCCAGCTGTCTTTCTGTCCGGCTGTTGCCACCCATGTTACCTGGGTGTAGTGCGGTATTTCCCTTATAGGGTATTTTTAAGCTAATTATGCATTTCCTGTGTATAGGGTAGCATGCAAAGCCTAAAGAGATACTCCTGACAAAATAGATTTTCTGCCATTACTCTGCCAATTACTCAAGTCCCCCAACTCTTATTTTTCCCTTCTCCTCTTCCTTGTGCTACCTATTCAACTGAAAAAATCAGTTTTGCTTCCCTATGCTCTCACCGCTCCACTTGGAGTCACTGCACACTTGTTCATGATGTTCCTCCTCTGCTGGTTCTCCCCCATCCCTGACCTCTATCCTTCAAACTCTGCCATCAACCTCTGCCATTTACTAAAGCCTTTCCAGATGGTCCCCTGAACTTTGTCATTCACTCTTCTACTTCTCACATTACTGAGTGATTGGAGGTACAGGATCTCTGCATATCAGAAGATGGTTCTGAAATATTTCAGAATGTATTCCAGGCAGCTGATATCCATGACCAATTGGCAAATGAGAGCCATTTTGTGACAGGCAGAACTCTAGGTGCCTGGGGAAAGGAGGTAACAAAACAGAAAATATCCTTACCTCCTCAAACTCACATCCTGCAGGTATAACCCACTGGTTTGTTTAACTGTTGTCTATTGCCAAACCTTGGGGGTTTTTAATGAAGTGCCTTGAGAGTAACACAGCAAGACTTTGTATTTATTCACATACATTAAAAAACTTAAGGTAGTGAGGTTTATTTTCAATGTTTTGATGTATCCTTGATAAGAACAGGTGTACAGATACCCTGTTAAGAATGTAGTTGTCAACAAAAGATAAACAAATGTTTAGATCCCGCTGATGGATTTGCTCTTCCAATTAATTTTTAATACAAGCTAAAGTCCCTTTCATCTGAATAGTTTTTATCTTACACAGGTAAATGCATTTGTCCAGGCCCTTCTTGCTATTTTTAATTTTTTGGTATGGATTTATTTTTCCATCTTGTGAACACAAGATATAAGTTTTTAGGGAAGAGGACAGAAGAGAGTGTGGGTGTATTTTCAGTTCTTTGGTCTGTTAGTTGCTTGAACTCAGAGGAGATAGTCAAATATTTAAGATTCTGTATAGGCAGGCCCTGACTATTCAGAACAAGTATGGCCTCATTGGCATGTACCAACTGAGTATAAATCCCTGTGTGACCCCAGGAAGCTGTCTCCTCTCAACTGAAGAGGAACGATTAGATTGAATGTTCATATATTAGTAGTCTGCAGGCAAATATGAGCCTCAAAAGTTTTGTTTTGTTTGCTTTTGGCCAGCCCAGTAATATTTAAAATGAGAAAGAGTGGACATTCTCCAGTTTGCCACAGGCCTCACCATTCTCTATGGTATTTTCACAGTTGCTTTGCATGCATTTATATAAGCAGCCATGGCACCAGCCTTGTCCAGGATGACATCTGAGTTCGAGGTCCCTGCCTGGGAATCTCTCGTAGGTCCTCCTTTTGGCTCTGACATTCCTGGTTCTAGTTTTTTTTTCTCACTACCTTCTTAGTGGTTTTCTGTTTCACCAGGACTCCAAAAGTACCATGGGAGATAAAAGTTAAATACATTACTTTTAGATGCCTCTTCAGCTTCATCCTCTATCCTCCCTATGATTTGGATTCTAGGTTCTGTATAGTTTTACCAGTGCGGGTGAGAGAGTCAGTAACGAATTTTTAAGCAGACTTGGAAGTGTGAAACTTAAATAGCAAGGGAATACAGGCACGGGACCTTCCCCCTCCTTGCCCACCCAGAGAACCTCAACTCTGCTGTGATCAGTTAGAGCCAGCTGTCCCTGGTCAGGTGTACGATGTGCCTCTCTAGGACAGAAGGCAGGACTCCACATTGCTGGATAGTAATGAAGTATCGGTCTGGTTTGGCTCACTTCTTAGGGTACAGTTTGGGGGCTGGGGATGAAAAGAGAAGGGAGAGATTGTCCAGTTTCATATCAGTTAGGGACCTGAGCCACCACTTTAGGGCAGTCCAAGGTCATCCTTGAATTTAAAAATGTTTCTCAAAGTGTATTCCCTGGACCACCTAAATGGCATATTAAAATGCAGATTATTATCAAAGCTCTGTGTCAGATCCCTATGACCCACCTCAGAGCTTGCCCGAAGCTATGGTGCATGGTTCCCATTAATGTCTCCACTGCTCTGCCTGAGAGCTTTCTCTGGCTTCAAAGGAGCATGTAAGTGCCAGGAATTCACGTCCAGTTAGACTACTCTCATCCAATAAAGGAAAGGAGTCAGAGTACATACCCCAGCTTCTCCTGTCTTCTGTAAGGCAATTCTAAGGCATGATCTTCATGATTCCTTTGAGGGACCCCAGTAGGAACAGCCCTGGTTGCCCAGGGCAACAGCCTGCCCATTAATGCACAGTTTCCCGGCCTGGCTTTCTTGTTGCCTCGTTTTTCGCTTCTAAGACAACATTCCAACAAAGGGCTTCCATCTGCATCTTTATTATAGAGTTTCTTTTTGGGGAACTCAGATTAAGGAGCCCCACCTTAAGAGGTGAGGTGGTCGAGTTTTCATAGATAAGAGACTTTGGAGCCAACTGACTGGTGCACATCCAGGCTCCCCCACATCTGCCCTGAGCATCTGTAAAATGGTAATAACAAGAGTGGCTACTCCGTATGGTGCTTGTGAGGATTAAATGAGTTCATACAAGTTAGCTGCTTGTAAGGGTGCCTGGCACATAGTAAATGTATAATAAATGCTTGCTATTATTATTATCTAATAAATCAAAGTCTCCTGGGTGGGATCCAGAAATATGCTTTTAAAATAAGCTCACCAAATGATTCTCATGCACAATACAATGTGAGAACCTATAAACTGGAGACACACCTCTTTGGCATTCCTGCTCACAAAGAAAACATTTGTGGACGCCAAGTCTCCCACAGCAGATAAGCAGCCAAACATCTTTTGCACGGGAACCCTTATGGTAAAATTAAAAACTGGCCCCTGTTCAGAGCACTGGAGAACACGATGCCAGGTGATTCTGTACTTGGGGCTTACAGAGGGACTGAATTCATCCCTCAGCTTTAGCCATATTCCCACATTAAGTAAAATAGTCCTAAAACGTTATTTCTGTTAAACCAGTGGCTCCTGGCAGCATCAACATCACATGAGAGTTTATTGGAAATGCAAATTCTTAGGTCCCATTCCAGACCTAATGGACTTAATTCTCCAGGGGTGGCCTGGCAATTGGTGCCTTCACAAGCCCTCCCAATGACTCTGATGCAGGCAAAAATTGGAGAACCCCTATCCTAAACTAAGGGAATTCTTGAAAACCTCTCTCCTTTTGTTGCCAATGAGATACAAAAGTCAGAATTTTTCCAGAAGTGTCTCTTTCAATCAGATGCCAGTAAATGGGGTTTAAAACAAACAAACAAAAAGAAATCTCAGTTCTACTTAGTAATTTAATTTTGCTTAGTAATGACTGTGACTAATGGGGTCCTAGCATTCTGTAGTTAGTCTTGCAGGAACACTCCAGAGTTTTGCAATACTAAGAATGTGCAAAAAAAATATATATATATATATATATAATCATTTATTCATAATAAGTCCTAAATATGTCTTGCATCTAGTTAGACAAACCATCTCACAGGTGAGTTTCTGGCATTTGGGTTCTCTGAGCCAGAAGGAATGTAGAACAAATAAATGGAAGAAATGAAACAACTTTGGAAACTTTTTATTAACATTCAAGAGAAAAACATGGCTTAAATTGTGAAGCAGGAAAAGGGTGAAATGAATGCTTTATTGAAATGAGCTCTCCTGCTGAGACATAACAATCATTGGTCCATTTTACCTGTTTTCATACATCTCTGACTTCTGCCCTATTTTCTGTCTTAAAACTAAAATAAATTTGGAGAAAACTTTTTTCAGGTCATTTCTGGGACATTTTTTAGGAAATCTCTACTACTATTATTTAACATTTATCAAACACAAAAATGATTTTGTCCTTAGTATTATATCATTTATCCTCACATCGTCCATATGATACTTTATTCTTCCTATTTTGCAGATAAACAAACTGAGGCACCAAGAGGTTAGTTAAATGACTTGTTTCAGGTTACGTATAATAAGGGGGATTCAAACCCAGGCCATCTGATTCTTCACTTACTGATGCTAAACAGTGAACCATGAAAGAGTGATTATTAACAAACCATTTCTCTGACTAGAACACCAGTTAGAACACCAGTTTTATACAATATAAGGATAGACTTAATTTTTTTCAATTTCAGAAAAATCTTAGATTTATAGAAAATTTGCAAAATTAATACAGGAAGTCCCAGAATATCCTTCACCTGTCTTCTTCCAAAGGTAACATCTTAACCATGATATGTTTATCAAGAATGAGAAATTAACATTGGTATGACATTCTTAACTCTGCTATGGAGTTTAGTCTGATTTTATGAGTTTTTATGCTGCATGTCTTTTTCTGCTCCAAGACCCCATCTAGGATACCTTTTTGCATTTAGTCATCCTGTCTCCCTAGTCTCCTCCTGTTCATGAGAGTTTCTCAACCTTTCCTTGATCTTCATAACCTCGACAGTTTCGAAGAGGACCCATCAGGTGTTTCACAGAGCACTCCTCAGTGTGGGTTTGCCTGACACATTTTCTCATGGTGAGACTGGGAAACTGGGTTTGGGGGAAGAAAACCAGAAAGGTGCAGTGTCCTTCTCACACGTTCCACTGGAGGCTATGCTACCAACACCATATCAGTGGCCATCTTCCCCTTGACTACTTGGCTCAAGGGGTGTGTGCTTGGTTTCATCACGACAGTGTGACCACCTTCCCCTTCCCATACTCCAGTCATTGAAACGAATCACTGCTAAGTCAGCCCACATTCAAAGGAAGAGGAATTAAGTTCCACTTTCTGGAATGGGAAGTCTCTACATTTATTAATTGGAATTCTTCTGCACACAAAATCGGTCCCTTCTTCCCTGTTATTTATTTATTCATATCATTATGTATCAGAGATAATTAGTTTATTCATTGGGTTATAATCCAATATTATCATTATTTATTTTCTTTTTTTCAAATTGTTCTAGCTGTGTTCATTGGGAGATGTGTCAGTTTGGCCTTTATGTCCTTTTGACATGCTCAATCCTTTTTTGGGGGGCAAGGAGAAAGAAATTCCTAATTTCTGAAACTACAAGATGCTCCAAGTTTATTTTCTCTGTCTCAGCCCTTTCTCCAAGCAGCCCTGGTTCTTTTTATTGGAGAACAGGCTTTAGAAACCAAGATCTGGACACTGGTTGTGTTCATGGCTAGTGGATATCATTACTTCTAGGCCCTGTCAGCTGACAGAGCAAGTAAACGTGTGTGTATACTAGGCATATATGCACACATGCCTAGATTTATTTCTTTATCTAGCTATCTGTATGTATTATATTAAAATATGTATTAGAATAATATATATGTTAAAATAAATAAAATATATGTACATATTAAATATATATTAATTTATTCATATTTTAAAAACGTAAGTTCATACCAATACCTCATATTCTAATCCAACCCCATCCAGGACATTCTTTCCTTCTTGCATATTTGTAACTTCTTTCTCTGATATCTATTTACTTATTAGTTCAATCGTAGTGTAGACTGCTAACCCACAGCCCTCTAAGAAATATTTATCAACTAGATAAAGGTGTTGATAGAGAGTTCCAAAGTGTCATTTTCAGAAGTGACGTAGGGCAGTCTCTTGTTGCTTCTCCCCCTTCAGTAAGGTCATAGCATACGCAAATCACACAGTTAAACTCATTTGTCACAGTTAGCATTCCATTCTAGATGTGATGGATTTTTATAGTTCATTTACTCAAGGATTTATTGAATATTAGGACTCCTAGAAACCATATAATGCTTCATATGTTTTCTGTATATTTGAGTTTATGTATATATGTAAGGTTCTATGTGTAATTTCTTTCATGTTCTCTGAAGAAAAATATCCATACATACTGGATAGTAGAAAGAAAAGAAAAGAAGCCACTGGGAACCTATTGCCTACAAATAATCATGGTCAACATTTTAGGAGATTTTGTTCAAGACTCGTCTAGTTGATGAAAAAAAATAGCATTATATAATTCATATAATTTTGAACCTGATTTTTACCTTACTGTATCACAAACATAAGAGACTATTTTGATATTTAAAACACATATTAAAACACTTTTTTCTCTCCATTCCCCCAGGAATTTCAGATTAGTGATTAGAGATGCCAGAAAATGCTAATACATCCCTCCCAATAAACAACTGGGACTTCTTCTGGCAAAGGGACCTGATTAATACAATGTGTGCAAACATTAATTGATAGTGTGAATTAAGAATCGAATCCCTGTTTCAAAGACGTTATACACTCAGTGCAATCAAGGAAAACATTTAACCAGATTCGTTGATGAATTCCATTGTGTGCTGTTGAATACCTAATTTATAATTGCATTAGTCTGTAAAATAATCTATTAAAAACATTGAAAGTAAAATTGGGCATACATTCATCATCTGGGTCCGCTGTGGATGCTCACTGGAGAACATTTTCCCTGCAAATAAGCTGGAGAGCTCATTATCATGTGCAGCCAACTGGGAACACATATCTGCCCTTTGCTCTTGGAAGGCTGAGTAATGTTCCAGCGACCCAAGTCATTCATTCAAGTTAGTGGAAAACTTGAGTGCATGCTTAATCTTCTTTGGTGCTAATTAGTGTTGTTTTTGGTTTAAAAAAATGTTTCATAATTTACTGAGTTGAAAAATCAATTGCTCATCGGCTCTGTAGAGGTAACTGTAACTCTGCTGGTAGCTCTTGGCCTTTGTGGAGAAAAAGCTGGGCCTCTGGATCATAGTGGCTTTTTAGAACCTTTGCTTTCCCACTGCTGTTTGGACCCATTCAAGGTCAGGGTAAAATTTCCCAGAGGATCCATCCAATACAGTTGTGATTGGACTCAGAAAAATCTAGAAAATCCGCAACTAAATGCGAAGGGAGTAAAGAGCCTGAAGTGAAGTATTCTTTCAACCAACCCACCATGATTGATTCAGCACTGACAACATGCCAGGCACCACGCTAGGCAATGCAAATACAGAAATTAAAGATGTGGGTGTCCCTTCTGGCTGTGAGGAAAAGGAGGAGGAGGAAGAGGAAGAGGGGCAGAAGTTGGAGGAGGAGGAAGAGAAGGATGGGGAATAGGGGCAGTTGGCCGAGGCAGCCAGTGCTGACGATATGACCCATAACCCTCCAGGAGCTGGTCCCAGCCCAGCAGGTGCCCTGCAGGCCCTGAGGTCCAGGTGCAGAGGCTAAGGGTCAGCTGCCCAGAGGCGATCTGCTTGGACCTGTCAGGACATGTTCCTGCCAAAGCTGGAGTCATTTAATAGCTGCAAAGCCAATGCCCTCATCGTCTCTCAGGAGATGATGGAAACGTTCCTCTGGACAAAACACAAAATGGACAAGAGCCACAAATTCACACTGGTGGTGCTAAAGGAGGACACAGACCGGCTGTTTGGCTTGACCTCCAAACCTCATGAACTCAGTAGCTGCCCCTAGACCTGGCCTTCTGCTCCATACCGTCCTTGTCATTACCTGTTTGCTCTGCCAGCCCCAGGTCTCCCTGCAGGTCTGTAAAGAAAACATTTCGGTTCTGGTGTTTCCTCTTCAGCATTGTCTATATTCACAACAGCACTGATGAGAAGATGAGCTGGAAGGACACGTGTGCCTTCATGCATAGCCTAGATACCAAGGGGACCTGCTGGGCTTATGAGGCAGTGCTGGTCAGACCAGCCCCCGAGCTGCACAGGGCTTGACCAAGCTTTTCCTCACCCACTGCAGGTGCCCTGCTAGAGCCAGGCCTCCTATGACATGCTGGAGGACGATGAGGCACCCACTGAGGTTGAGGCTGCTTCTGAACCATCTCTGTACATCTTCATGTTCTTATACAATGAAACCTGTAGCCCAGAATGCTAGTTCTCAAACTGGGCTCTGTGGGACCCTTGGGGATTCCAGGAGGCACCCAGGGCACATGGAGGACTATGGAAGGAAACCCAAGGTTCCAGGGACTCCGGGCATCCATTCCCCATGTTTTCTAGCCCACGATTAATTCCCAGTTTGTCAGTTGTACTTTTTGTTCTTCCTTATATAGTTTTTGTCCCCAAAATAAAAATCTGAGATTCCCCAGTTCAGGTCCATGACAGCAAGAACAACAAAGATTTGGCACAGGGTGGATGAGAATGTGGGGAAGTGAGCATTTGTACAGAGCATTGTTAGAAAATGAAATTGATGTATCTTGATGGATGATGGAAATTTGATACTTCCCATCAGTGTCAATGTGTGTATATTCTGTTATCCAACAAGTCCAATTCTAGGAATATAGCCTATGAAATACAGTTGATCCTTATTATTCATGAAGTCTATATTTGCAAATTTGCCTTCTCACTAAAATGTATCTTAACTCCAAATCAATACTCATGGTGCTTTCACCACCATCCATGGACATGGGCAGAGCAGCGAAAACTTGGAGTCAAGAATTTGTACATATACCTACAGATGTGAAAAAAAAATCCAAGTTTATTCAGTCCTTCCAACAAAATGTGTTGAAAATAGCAACCTAGGTATTTAGAATTCATCTGTGAAGCAAACAGAAAAGGAATTTGCCCTTGCAGAGCTCACATTCTAGCAGTACAAGGATCTGTGCAGAATTGTTTGAAAACAGACAGATTAGAAACAATCTCAATGTCCAATAAGAGGTGACTGATGGACTCCTAGGTGCATCTGAAGAGAAATGAGGTGTGTGTCCAAAAAAGACATGTACGAGAGAGTTCTTAGCAACTTTATTTCTAATAAAAGGTTGGTCAAATTACGGTACAGACATACAAGGGAACATGCTGCAAACATCAAAATTGGGTGGTTATAAATTCATCGACATAGAACAAGTCTGGCACTGATTGTGGACTGAAAGAAAAATCAGTTTCAAACAACATGTACCTTAGGCCCCAAGTCTATGCAAATACGTAGCTGCAGTGATATTCACACACACACACACACACACACACACACACACACACACACACACACACGACATTTGGAGAGCACTCGGAAGATGTTTACAAGGGTTTTCTCTTGGTGGCGGGATTTCAGAAAATGTGTGCTTTGTTATTTTACCTTTCTGCATTGTTTCAATTGTTTTTAATGTCATATATAAGAATACAATAATAGTCCCATTTACTATTGCCAATCTGCAGTGGCCAGGTTTTCAAGGATTTATATGCTTTACCAGCTCATCCTTCCCAAGTGCAACTCTGCCCCAAATATTTCCTAGGTTTGTTCACAACACTTTTCGTCCATATTTGTCCCTCAGAGAGTCCTTACTTTTCTGGTCTCTTGCCTGCTCGAAGAGGGCAGGAACGCCCACACAGGTCAGTTCTTACCCCTTTGCCACCCCAACGCCAGAAGGTGAAGCTCCATCAAGCTGTGTCCAGGGACTGACACTGGCTTCAAGAGCCACCATCCTAGGGAGCAAAACAAGGCATTTTTCCTTCCACTTCCCTGTGCTTCCCAACTTCTCCAGGAGCAGTTTGGCCCCTGGTTTTCTTTAACACTGGAAAGTGGATGTGAGGGAAAATGTGTTCCCCAGTCCCCCAGCCAGGAAACCTAAACCCCACATGCAAATCGCTGCGCTGAGGGAGGTGTGATGCTTTCGCTGCTTCAAAGCACCAGGTGAGGGAGAATGGCTTCTGATGGTGATAACTGAGGGGCTGTGGGGGATGGAATTAGTCTCAGAGACACCAGCAATAATCTCTTTAGCTCTCTTGTTGGAATCTCTATTCCTGTGGATGTTTAGTATTACTGAGCCACTTTTCCTACCATGCAAGGGGCTTTTTGTTAAGACCACTAGACCGTGATTTACAGTATAAATGCACTCAAGGACAGCTGCTAAGCAAATGGGCAGAATACTCATCATTCATTTGGGCTAACCCCATGCGGAAAAATGTCTCCTTGGTTACTTAGTCAAGATTGATACGGTGAGACAGGGACCATGGGTGTAATCAGAGTAGGGTGAGGGCCTCTGGAAAAAAACCCCTACCAAAACTCCATATGAAACAATTAAGCAAAGACAGAGTCACATTAATTCTCTAAAGTAAAATATCAAACTAGTTATATAAGCATTCTTCAGTGAAGATTAGTTAGAACTAAGAAGCCAGAAGTAACTTAGCCTGGAATGTTTTATTTATTTATTTATTTATTTTTTATTAAGGTATTATTGATATACACTCTTATGAAGGTTTCACATGAAAAAACAATGTGGTAACTACATTTACCCATATTATCAAGTCCCCACCCATACCCCAATGCAGTCACTGTCCATCAGTGTAGTAAGATGCCATAGATTCACTATTTGCCTTCTCTGTATTACACTGTTTTCCCCGTGACTCCCCACACCATGTGTACTAAACATAATACCCCTCAATCCCCTTCACCCACCCTCCCCACCCGCCCTTTAACACCCCTCCCCTTTGGTAACCACTAGACCTTTCTTGGAGTCTCTGAGTCTGCTGCTTTTTTGTTCCTTCAGTTTTGCTTCGTTGTTATACTCCACAAATGAGGGAAATCATTTGGCACTTGTCTTTCTCTGCCTGGCTTATTTCACTAAGCATAATATCCTCCAGTTCCATCCATGTTGTTGCAAATGGTAGGATTTCTTTCTTTCTTATGGCTGAATAGTATTCCACTGTGTATATGTACCACCTCTTCTTTATCCATTCATCTACTGATGGGATGGACACTTAGGTTGCTTCCATATCTTGGCTATTGTAAAAAGTGCTGCAATAAACATAGGGTGCATATGTCTTTTTGAATCTGAGAAGTTGTATTCTTTGGGTAAATTCCAAGGAGTGGGATTCCCGGGTCAAATGGTATTTCTATTTTTAGTTTTTTGAGGAACCTCCATATTGCTTTCCACAATGGTTGAACTAGCTTACATTCACACCAGCAGTGTAGGAGGGTTCCCCTTTCTCCGCATCCTCTCCAGCATTTGTTGTTCTTAGTCTTTTGGATGGTGGCCATCCTTACTGGTGTGAGGTGATATCTTACTGTGGTTTTAATTTGCATGTCCCTGATGATTAGTGCTGGGGAGCATCTTTTCATATGTCTGTTGGCCATCTGAATTTCTTCTATGGAGAACTGTCTCTTTCATATCCTCTGCCCATATTAATCGGGTTATTTGCTTTTTGGGTGTTGAGGCATGTAAGTTCTTTATATATTTTGGATGTTAACCCCCTGTCAGATATGTCATTTACAAATATATTCTCCCATACTGTAAGATGCCTTTTTGTTCTGTTGATGGTGTCCTTTGCCATACAGAAGATTTTTAGTTTGATGTGGTCCCATGTGTTCATTTTTGCTTTTGTTTCCCTTGCTCGAGGAGATGCGTTCTGGAAGAAGTTGCTTGTGCTTATATTCAGGAGACTTTTGCCTATGTTGTCTTCTAAGAGTTTTATGGTTTCATGCCTTACATTCAGGTCTTTGATGTATTTTGAGCTTACTTTTGTGTATGGGGTTAAACAATAATCCAGTTTCGTTCTCTTGCATGTAGCTGTCCAGTTTTACCAACACCAGCTGTTGAAGAAGCTGTCATTTCCCTATTGTATGTCCAGGCTCCTTTATCATATATTAATTGACCATATATTGTTAGGTTTATATCAGGGCTTTCTAGTCTGTTCCATTGGTCTATGGGTCTGTTCTTGTGCCAGTACAAAATTGTCTTGATTAATGTGGCTTTGTAGTAGAGCATGAAGTTGGGGAGCGTAATCCCCCCAGATTTATTCTTCCTTTTCAGGATTGACTTGGCTATTCAGGGTCTTTTGTGGTTCCATATGAATTTTAGAATGATTTTCTCTAGTTTGTTGAAGAATGCTGTTGGTATTTTGATAGGAATTCCATTGAATCTGTAGATTGCTTTAGGCAGGATGGCCATTTTGACAATATTATTTCTTTCTATCCATGAGCATGGGATATGTTTCCATTTACTGGTATCTTCTTTAATTTCTCTCATGAGTGTCTTGTAGTTTTCAGAGTATAGGTCTTTCACTTCCTTGGTCAGGTTTATTCCTAGGTATTTTATTCTTTTTGATGCAACTGTGAATGGAATTGCTTTCCAAATTTCTCTCTCTGCTAGTTCATTGTTAGTGTATAGGAATGCCATAGATTTCTGCATATTAATTTTGTGTCCCACACCTTTGCTGAATTCAGATATTAGATCTAGTAGTTTTGGAATGGATTCTTTAAGGTTTTTTAGGTGCAATATCATGTCATCTGCAAACAGGGACAGTTTAACTTCTTCCTTGCCAATCTGGATGCCTTTTATTTCTTTGTGTTATCTGATTGCCATGGCTAGGACCTCCAGTACTATGTTGAATAGAAGGGGGGAGAGTGGGCATCCTTGTCTTGTTCCCGATCTTAAAGGAAAAGCTTTCATGTTCTTGCTGTTAAGCATAATGTTGGCTGTGGGTTTGTCATATATGGCTTTTATTATGTAGAGGTACTTGCCGTCTATACCCATTTTGTTGAGAGTTTTTATCATGAATGGATGTTAAATTTTGTCAAATGCTTTTTCAGCATCTACGGAGATGATCATGTTGTTTTTGTCCTTCTTTTTGTTGATGTGGTGAATGATGTTGATGGATTTCGAATGTTGTTCCATCCTTGCATCCCTGGAATAAATCCTACTTGATCATGCTGGATGATCCTTTTGATGTATTTTTGAATTCGGTTTGCTAATATTTTGTTGAGTATTTTTGCATCTATATTTATCAGGGATATTGGTCTGAATATTCTTTTTTTTGTAGTGTCTTTGCCTGGTTTTGGTATTACAGTGATGCTGGCCTCATAGAATGAGTTTGGAAGTACTCCCTCTTCTTCTACTGTTTGGAAAACTTTAAGGAGGATGGGTGTCAGGTCTTCGCTAAATGTTTGATAAAATTCAGTGGTGAAGCCATCTGGTCCAGGAGTTTTGTTCTTAGGTAGGTTTTTGATTACCAGTGCAATTTCGTTGCTGGTAATTGGTCTGTTCAGATTTTCTGTTTCTTTCTGGGTCAGCCTTGGAAGGCTGTATTTTTCTAAATAGCCTGGAATGTTTGAACACCTCCCAGATAAGAAAATATCTCAGCATAGCCCATGTCCTGTTTGTGTCAATTAAATGAGGCTATTGTAAAATTTAGTTTAGCCTGATAAAAGACCCAGTCTATCTTTAACTTTATCCAGATGCTGCTTTTCCTCCTCCAGCCCCTAATCAAGTAATATACAACCTAGGCAATAAATATAGCAGACAGGCACAGCCGTAAACAACTGAGTGAAGGGCAGGAACGATTCCATCTTAAAGATAAGATTGCATTTTTACACCCAAGAAGTTAAGAAGGAAGATTCCTAACTTACTATTTAACAGACAATAACTCAGCTCACCTTGAAAACAAAACAAACAGCCAAGAAACTTCTATTCTGAGAAAGAATCAAAGCAGTAAATTTCTTATGTTAACTCAGCAAAATAGTCTGGAAAACTGATAAGAAACTTAGTGTTTCTTCAAAAATAAACATTTAGAGACCATTTGGTGGATCTGCATCCCTAGCTCTTTGTCTCTGAACTGCCTATAAATCCCCTAGACTTTGCACCACCCTGGGCTCTCTTGTCCTGTCCTGGTGTGAGCCAGCTCTATTCTCTCACTGTATCCCTAAATAAAAGCCTCTCCCTGGCTCTCCTACCTTGACTGTTTGCTAATTTCTTTCTTTGACTTTGCAAACAAGAACTCCGGCATCAATGTTAGCCTGTTATCTACAACCCAGGTTTTGAGACGTGTTTGCACTATTTTTCACATGAAGATAGTAGCTCTGAGGGGCACATTGCACCTCACATGGTCTGTGGGGCATCAGCGATCATGACTGTAAAGTCTTTACCTTTGGCTTGCTTTGTCTCCAGCAAATGTATTCCTCTCCAGCCCCACCCAACACCCATGTGGGAAGAAGTTGGTCATCTGTCTCAACATCAAGACCGGTTCTCAAACTTGGTTGCATGCTGTAATCACCCAGGGCATTTTAAAAAATAATAGGGCCCTGGTCCCTCCTCAAGAGAATCTGATTAAACTGGTCTGGGAGCAGCCTGGACACAGAGATTTTTTAAAACTCCCCAGGTGACTATAACATGCAGGAAAGGTTGTGAACCTGTGTCTTAGAGATCACATTTGTGGGACCTGATTGTATGTGGGGGGGTCACATTGGCTTCTCAGAGGTAACTCTGACCCCTCTAAACTGGAAACATCCATGAAAATATCTTGTTCAGAGAGATTATAGAAATACCGAAAGGAGAAATTTCTCATAACTGTTAGGCAGGAAAATAAATATGAGCCGTGTGGAAAGAGAATAAGATCAGTAAAGCCCAATAGAAAAGACTCAAAGTTAGAGTTAATCATTTGAGGCTCAAAAGGTCAGCAGCAACTTGGCCTTGAATGTTTGAATATTCCCCAGAAAAGAAAAGTATCTGAGCACAGCCCAAGTCTTTATTGTGTCAACAGATGGTGCCATTGTAAGATTTACTCTAGCCCGCTAAAAGGCCCACCTATAAATAGCATAATAAAGGGAGGAAGATTTCACCTTAAAGCTAAAATTGAATTCTTAAAAACTCAAGAAGTTAAGAAGTAAGATCCTTAACACACTTTAGCAAACAGACCATAACTCAGCCCACCTTGGAGGAAGGGCAGGCAGTGTTGATTGATATGCTCCCAGATCAGGAAGTGCTATCCTGGGAGGGAACCAAAGCAGTAAATTTCTTGTGTTAAGCTAATTTTGCAGAACTACATGGAGGAATGATATGAAGAGACTTAATGTCTCATCAAAGTTAAACATCTTGGGACCACTAACAAGTCCACACTCCTAGCCCTTTGTCACATATCTGAAAAACCCTTAAAAGGGGAACCCCCAACCTTGCAGGGTGCACCTCTCTCCCGCACTTTGTAAGTGCATAGACTTTCTTTCAATAAAACTTAAACCAACAAAACAAGCTCCTCCCTGAGGTGGCCTGCTGCACTTTTTCTCGCTTTAACTTTAAATAAAACTTTTACTTTGCTTCACTGTTGTGTCTCTGTCCTTCAATTCTTTGTTGCAGTGGAGACAAGAACCAAGGACAATACGCAACACTCCCCCCCCCCAACATAATTATGCTGTTTACAACACCGCAGCAGAGCCCAAGGAGCGCGTGCAGCAGGAGAGCAGCAGCGAGGTCGCCCCTCACCTTCTACCAGGTAACCCCGTGGGTGCACCTGCCCAGGAATAGGATGTTCGGTCATATTCCAAACGGCCAACCCGAAATGCTACAGGGTTCTGTGGAGGTCATCAAAGACTCATATCAGACAGCACTTGGTTCCAGTTACAGGGGAAAACTAATCAGAAAAATGCCTTCTAAGGTATGTTCTCTTCGTCTTGTGCATTGTTGTAAACACCATCTTTGATTTCTCACAACTGATCCTCTTAATATAGAAGAATTGCATGTAGCACCAAGATGCAGGGTGGGAGACAGGCCAAGAAGCATTCCCATATCCAAAAGGAAGGCCTGGCCTTCACCCACCAGTGCAGAGTGCTCCCCATATACCCGCAGCCCCCCAGCTCCCACCACCTTGCCAGTTTGACCCTCCAGTCAACCAAAGGATCCTCAAGGCAATAGCTGTGTGCTCTGATTAGAGATACCAGCTTACATCTGAGGCTGTAGTTGCTGTAATGTCAAAGGCTCCTCTGAATTTCCACATGCAGTCCCTGTTACAAGGCAGGGAGCTATTCTGTTTACTTTTCCAAAGTAGTTTCCTGAGAGCAAGGAAGGCAAGACTCTTACATCCCCATAGTGGGCCCATCTATGCCTCGTCCATCGAAGCTGATGCAATAATGAGCTTCATCTCACTTCAGACGCTCCACCCAACACGTCATTAATCCCCGGCATTGCCTGAATCAGCAATAAGGCACATGGGTTGTCCCAAACGGGCAGCCTTAGATGGGATGCTCTCGTAAACACAGAGGCTTCATGTGGGCTTAAGTGCAGTTCAAGGGTAATGAAGGAGAGGAAAACAGATCTCGAAGAGAGCTTCGTTGAACTCGGAGGTTGCAGTGGAAAGGAAAGTGATTTTGATGAAGTTTTGGCTCCAGGGAGAAACTCTTGGAAATACACCCTTGTTCTGGGTACTGGTCCTTTGTCTCCTGTCCCCTTTGCGGCCCATGTTTTCCTTGATAAGGAAACAATGAGTACTTGAAGTTCTTGAATTTTACTCTTAGCATATCCTCCCAGGTATGATTCACTTTGCCTGTAAATCTCTCCAGAGATCATGGATTATAATTAGGACTTTCCCTCAAAATTCATCGAGAAACTCCATTTGACCCTGACATGACTTAGAAAAGTCAAGGACTTGATGTAGAAAAACAATAAATAACGTTAAACGTTGAAAGCAAACTTCCCTAATTTGTATAACTTCTCAGGGGTTTAAAGCTTCTATTGCAACTTTCTGTTAAACAGCTTCAGACAATAAGGGGCTTGGCCTTATGTTATCATCCAGCTAAGGAACAAGGATCTACATTTCTGACCCAGTCCCCTTGTCCTTGACTCCTCTGCCTATTCCCAGCAGGAATGGGGAGGGGCTTCTTTTGCAAGGAAGACACCGTAGCTGGTGGTTAGGAACCAGATCTAAAATGTAAAAGGATGTGATCTGCAAAGGGCAGGAGCTTTTTCTGGAACAAGAGGCAAGAGGAGAGGAGGGGAGTAGGGCTACATGATCCCACAGACCCTCTTTGCTTTGATCAGTTAAGGAAATGCTGGGAAGCTGAGAACAGGACTAGGTAAGGACTGACCCTGCGTGACCATCCATGAGGCCCCCTCCTGCCTCCAGCCCAGCAGTTTATTTTTCCTTTCACTGCAGGCCAATTCAGATGGTATTGTATGTATCTGAGCGAGTCAGAAGAAACTGGATCCCAAGGCCTTTCAACCACACTCAAGGTTAAAGCCTTAATCCTGTTGAAGCTGAGTATGTGTCAGAGATCCCAGTCTGTCAAAAAAATGGGGGCCCTCACAAGGGCCAGGGTTAGTTAGTTTTCCAACTGTTTCCACAAAACAACTTGCAGGTGCAAATCCAAAATCCTGTGTCACATCACACAGCACCTTGCTGCCTGGTCAACATGTCATGTACCCGATTTCCCCAGTTCGAAGTGATTATCACTACTTCCATCCCCCGCGAGGAGGTGGAAAAATGCCCAGTTACCGTTTTTCACAGAAACATTGATTGAACTGCTGAGCAAGACCCTGGGGTAGATACAGAGCATTACGACCTTGTCCAGCAAACTAGGCTGATGGCCTTAGGGCTGCCAGGCAAGGTGCAATTTCGCTGGATGTCTGGAACCTGCACTTGGCTTCTTAGGGTCAACCCCAAAGGCAGAACTACAGGAAGTCAGGGATGGGGCCATCTTTGAGCATAACCACCCTGCCCTCCTGCTGGATGATAAGTAAACAAACTCAGAGGGTAAATTACATGACTGGGTGACCAATTTCACAGAGCTGTTGACAGTGCCAAGACATGACCCCAGATATCCTGACCTCTGGCCAGATGGCAGTATTGCCCACTGGGTACCTTTGCAAGGCATTCAGATTGGCATTAATGAACTGTACACTGCCATCTGGTTATGCTCCTCTTGCCCCCTGAAGTGCTCCCTTGTTTCTCTTGTAGCTATCTCTTACTTATCCAAAATTCAGCTCACATGCAGCCTCCTTAAGTCTTCCTGGTCCCTGGTGTGACATGGGGACCCTCTAGGTGGCCCCTTGTGCTCCCTACATTCATTGCTGTTGTACTGGGAATCCCCACTAACCTGTAAACTTTAGGGTAAAGATTAAACCCCCTTTGATTTATGCAAAAACACTGCCCTACAGAATGTGTTTTGCACATGTAGTGGCTCATTTCTGTCTGGTGAAATGAGAACGTGGACATCATCAGCAGTGCGTTACATACTCCCACGCATGTGGTGATGATAAACTATACTTTGTGGACCCTTTGGAGTATTATAGTCTATGTAGATGGAAATGACAATAGTTATTTAGAAAACAAATAAAAACATGCTAATAGCAAGGTCCTGGTGTTGAAAAAGCCTGCTTTCCAGATGAGGACAGGGAAGGGGAAGCCCACAGAGTTACTAATGTTATATAGCAACTTAGTAGTCACACCTGGATTACAAATGATTTATCAGAAACCCATGCTCTTGACACTAAATTTGCTGCCTCATTGTCACTTAGACAAGAGGGCTTTCTCAGTAGACTCTTTCATCCTCTGTCCCTTAGAAGGCACACAGAAGAGTGTGGGTTTCTCTAGTTCTGTACCCAATGTCCTATTATCTCAGCTGGCTAAGGTTACAGTACAACCAGACATCCAAGATTTCTTAGTTATTTATCACTGGAACCATCAGCCTTGGGGGCAGAAATGGGCTCAAAGGCTTCCTGGACTTGAGATCAGGGAGTCATGCCGTACCCATTAGAGCCATGTCAGGTTAGGATGGGAAGAAGGAATGGCTTCCCTTCCTGGGAGAATGGGGATGGTGGGTGGGAACTTGTTGGCCCCTGGACACACTGTACCTCTTGCAGATTAACTCAGGCAACTGAAAAAGAAATATTTGTCTAGATTAGGACTACAGTGTCTTAAGAATATAGGTTATTATTGTGAATAAAAAATATTCATTACATTCTATTCATTATACAGTAGTGAATACTCATTTTGTGATTATTATTCATTACTAGTATCTATTTCTACGTCACACTTCAGTTGGAGATGGAGAGTAAGGCTTGGAAAGACTAGTGGCCGGGAGCTCTGAGGATGGATGGATGCTGTCTGCTTGTCACTGTCAATGCTGTGGGCCGAGGGCTGGGAGGCCCACAGATGCTGCAGCCCCCTGCTGGCCACAAGCTACAGTGACATCTCTGAACTTCGCTGGAAGACCCACTCCTTAACTACAGAGACAGACAGACTCATTACGACTGCACTCAGACGTAGATATCTTTGTTCCCTTAAATCTGCATTAGGCTCGCCAACCCTGGCAGTCTCACTGCCTGCATTCCTTACCTTGTGAGAATCACGGTCCTTTGTCCTCTTCCCCTAAGCTAATTACAGGACAGGGTGGGGCTGGGGGAGGGGATGTTGGTTGATAACATCTAGTTTGCAGAGCTGATACCAGACATGGAGTCAGCAGGAACCACACCTGGACCCCTGGGCAGCACCAGGAAGGTGGGATTGACACATAATTCTGAGGAGTTTCTAGGCCTCCTGGTTTCTGCCCTGAACCCCACATTCCTTTTCCAGTACTACAAAATCTTTCCCTCAGCTCCAGTGGGGTGAGGCAGATTTGGGACAGGTCCCCTGCCTTCTCCATGGGCTGCCCTTCTCATAATGAAGCTTTCTCTGCTTCAAACACAGTGACTCAGAGATTGGCTTCCTGGGCATCCGGCCGAGGACTCGGATTTAGGGTTTTGGTAACAGAATCAGAGCTGGAGGAGCCTTGGAGACCGGGCTGGGGATGGGAACTGCTTATTAAAGCTCACAGCATGTACTAAAGCCCGGTGCTCCTAGAGCCCTCTGAAACTGCAAATATTGAGCGAGAACATACCTCTCTGTACCCTGTTGGGGGCTTTCCTGGAGAATCAGGATGGCTAGAAGCAGCAGCTGAAAGGTTTAGAATCTGCCTTAAAAATGTATCAGGTCCTAACACCCTACTTCCTCTGATGTTTTTCAAAATAAAATGCCTTGTTTTATTAAAAAGCAAAATGTGATAAAAAATTTAACTCATGTGGTAATAACTTGGATAGGAACATCACCCATATGAAGTATTTATGGTAACTGGGATGTGAATAGAAAAAATGCTAGGCATTATATTCAGTCACAAGAAAGTTTGTTAAACTCTTACCCAGAGTTTAAGGAATTCTAAGAAGCTTCATTATATGATTTTCTAGCTCCAAAGAGATCAGAAGAAAAGAATTAACAAATAAAATGGTAGGACTATTAGAGTTAGGTGTCCTGCCATTGGAAAAAGCATGTAATGACAAAACCCTCTAACAAAAGATCAACCCAATGACTGAGGACAGATATGTCCAGGGTCAAAGGCCCAACACACCCTTTAATCCTTAAGCAGGAGTGGCCCCAGGTTTTCTGGGATCTGAAGCTTATACAATTTAAGGTACTTTAGGGAAAGGAATTCAAATATATAATGTGCAATTAGGTATAAAAGTGAGTATTTCTTTCCAATGGGAAAACACAGAACAGACCCATAGACAAGTGGAACAGAATACAGAGTCCAGATGTTAACCCAAGCATATATGGTCAATGAATATATGATAAAGGAGCCATGGATATACAATGGGGAAATGACAGCCTCTTCAACAGCTGACATTGGCAAAACTGGACAGCTACATGTAAGACAATGAAACTATATTACTGTCTAACCCCATACACAAAAGTAAACTTGAAATGGATCAAAGACCTGAATGTAAGTCATGAAACCATAAAACTCTTAGAAGAAAATATAGGCGAAACTCTCTTGGATATAAATATGAGCAACTTCTTCATGAAGATATCTCTCCAGGCAAGGGAAACAAAAGCAAAAATGAACAAATGGAACTAAATCAAGCTGAAAAGCTTCTGTACAGCAAAGGACAGCATCAACAGAACAAAAAGGCATCCTACAGTATGGGACAATATATTCATAAATGACATATCTGATAAGGGGTTGACATCCAAAATATACAAAGAGCTCATGCACTGCAACAAACAAAAAGCAAATAACCAGTTAAAAAATGGACAGAGGAGCTGAACAGACACTTTTCCAAAGAAGAAATTCAGATGACCAACAGGCACATGAAAAGATGCTCCACATTGCTAATCATCAGAGAAATGCAAATTAAAACCGCAATGAGATATCATCTCACATCAGTTATGATGGCCAACATCCAAAACACAAACAACAACAAATGTCGGCGAGGATGTGGAGAAAGGGGAACCCTACTACATTGTTGGTGGGAATGTAAATTAGTTCAACCATGTGGAAAGCAGTATGGAGGGTCCTCAAAAAACTCAAAATAGAAATACCATTTGACCCAGGAATTCTACTCCTAGGAATTTACTCTAAGAATGGAATGCAGGACCCCAGTTTGAAAAGACATATGCACCCCTATGTTTATCGAAGCACTGTTTACAATAGCCAAGAAATGGAAGCAACCTAAGTGTCCATCAGTAGATGAATGGATAAAGAAGAGGTGGTACGTATACACAATGGAATATTATTCAGCCATAAGAAGAAAACAAATCCTACCATTTGTAACAACACGGGTGGAGCTAGAGGGTATTATACTCAGTGAAATAAGCCAGGTGGAGAAAGACAAGTATAAAATGATTTCACTCATATGTGGAGTATAAGAACAAAGAAAAACTGAAGGAACAAAACAGCAGCAGACTCATAGAACCCAAGAATGGACTAACAGTTACCAAAGGGAATGGGACTGGGGAGGATGGATGGGAAGGGAGGTATAAGGGGAAAAAGGGGCATTATGATTAGCACACATAATGTGAGGGGGTGGGCACGGGGAAGGCAGTATAGCACAGAGAAGACAAGTAGTGATTCTATGGCATCTTACTATGCTGATAGACAGTGACTGCGATGGGGTATGTGTTGGGGACTTGATAATGGGGGTTATCTAGTAGCCACAATGTTGTTCATGTAAGTGTGTATTAATGATACCAAAAACAATAAAAATAAAAAATAAATAAAATAAAATAAGAAAGGAAGGAAAGAAGGAAGGAAGGAAGGAAGGAAGGAAAGAAGGAAGGAAGGAAGGAAGGAAGAAGGGAGGGAGGAAGGAAGGAAGGAGGAAAGGAAAGAAGGAAAGAAGGAAGGAAGGAAGAAGGGAGGGAGGAAGGAAGGAAGGAGGGAAGAAAGGAAGGAAACTAACACACACCAAGTTTCCTGAGTTCTGGAGAGTTAGGTCTCTTTCTTGTGAGACCTCTCAGCAGTTCACCAGAAATGTTCACATGGAAATAATTATGGCAACCATGCTTCCCTCTGCATCTAGAGCACGGTGTCATGTCCACCTTGAGCCACCACTCACAGGCCCACATAATGAGGGGCCCTGACACTCACCCTTCATTAGCTTCCAGGCCAAACCACCTCCACCAAAGGGAATATCAGTTGTCTTGCTCCTCAAATGTATGCCCCTGAATCCCACAGAAGAGTAAGCTTAGATGCAGCTGATCTTGTTGAGAAAGGCTGGTAAGTAGACACTTGACCATTTCACTTTTTTAAAAGTGCAGGAATTTTTTCACCTTAAAAATTTTTTTCATTTAAAAAGTGGTTGTACAATAACACTATTTGTGGTGTGTACATATCTGAATATTTTAACATGGGTGTAGATTCCTGAGAACCACAGTCAGGACACGGGATAGATCTACACCCCAAAAAAACACCGTGTTCAAAAGGGTATAAAAAATTTAAAGCAATACTGAGAGAATCAATTTCTGTTATCTGTGACATTTATCATTACAAAATACCTCATTTCCCGGAAATGATGGCCCAAGGCGTTGCTCCCATAAATGCGCATCTGTGTCACATCAGGCAGACTGCAGATGTGCATCAGGACCTATTCTATATTCTAGAATCTCTTTTCCAACTGGTTAGGGCTTGTCTCGTTTTTGATCAAAGTTTTCCAAGTTTTTTTTTTTTTAATTTCTAACTTTTTTCTGAAGGTGCTATCTTTAAAAATACCACATTCTCCAATAAAATCAGACCAGGAACTCCAAGCTTTAACTACAGAGAGAGAATGTCCAGAAGGGAACAAGTTTGGACAGACTACAGAACTGGCCCCAGGCCCTCCTTTCCCAGGGCCCCTTTGGTGTTGTTTCACTTTGATCCCACCTTGCCGTCACTACGGTGTCTTCTAGGCATGCTGATCCCTCTGTGTCAACTGTAAAACTCTATTCTCATGGACTTCCTCATTAAACTCCAAAGGCTATAACAAATACCACAGAAAACCAAAGAGGAAAAAATGTGCAAGTAAAAAAAGCATGAACAATACAATCAACCAGTTTCCACTCCTCTGGATGGTGAGCTTTGTCCTTGTTTCAAAGCTTAGTTTGCTGCACTCCAACTCCAAAGAATCCTGCCTACACCAGGACAGCAATAATATAGGAGAGGGTTCAGAATCTGGGCTCTGAAGGAAAATCACTCACGACTACCTGTGTGACCTTAGACAAGTTACTTGTCTTCTCTGAGCCTCAGCTTTCCCACCTGCATTAATGGGATGCATTTTATGGTGTGGTTGCAAACATGTAAGATAAGTGAGGTAACTTGGTAACTATTCATGGTGGAGCCTAGCTTGTGTTTGACAAATGGTAACTATTATTTTTACCTAGAAACAATGATCTCAGTTCATATCCATGTTCTGAAGGACCTGTGTGTTCCTCAGGTGACTTACAATACAGACGTCAAACTTTCTGAGTCTGACCACCTGCCTCCTGCCACTCCATGCCATCTATCTGCAGGAGGTAGGTTTCCCCTGAGTACAGCTATAATCTGATAATAATACTGTAGCCACAGAGCAAGTGTAACACTCAAATGAGGTTCACAGAGATGTAGGAGGACTGTCCTCCCACAGCTTCCCATGCTTCTTGTCCTTTTCAATAGGGATTTACCCAGCTGTTCACCATTGGTATCCTTAATCCACTGCAAGAAAACACAGTCCTCTTGAACTTCACCACACTGCACGTTTCCCAACTTGTAACTACAAAGACAGTAGAAATTTCTGTAGTCAATCATATGACCAGAGCTGTCCAGCAACCCCATACCTGAGAACAGAGAATGAGGGGTGAACACCCAAGTGCCTTCTCTGGAGCCTATAAAATAGATGTCACAGAGTCCTGAGCTGCAGGGGACCCCTGTGCCCCTTACAAGCAAAGGGAAGTCTGGGAAGGACAAGTTTTATGAGCCCTTTTGTTAAAATAAGTTCTGACATGTGTAAAGGAGAGGCCAACAGAAAACCTCTGGGGGTCCTTTCTGGTGCCATGAACTCTTCTTGTACTCAGGAAACAACTGTTGGCAATTGACTAATGTCACAGGATGGGATTATAGGTTACGTGTCATGTTCCCCCTACTTTCCCAGAATTGTAACTAAGGGTCTTGGCCGGAAACAAGTCACCAGGGAGCTCTGAGTGTCACCTCGGAGGACCTGCTGGGGCCAAGTGCCTCCCCTCAGGACTTGCTGGGAGGGGCCAACTTAGTAGAACCACTTCCTCCCACCCTTGCACCCCAGTCCACACGAGAGGGGCCTGAGGAGAGAGCAAGGAGTCACCTTTGTGGGGAGAGCAGTGAAGCATTTGCCAAGTGAAGCTATGGCGCCTTTCCTCCTCCTGCTTCCACACCCCAAACCAAGTGTAGGAGGACTTAAGAGAATCATCTGTGATGATTGAGGCTGGCTGGAAATTTATTCCTGTGTGCCACCAGGGCTGGGGAGGTAACATGGGAGAAAGCAGTGTGGCAGGGGCAGGGGCTGTTGGGCATCCATACCCACCATCCACCGCCCCCACCCCCATGTGCCCAGCTTCCAAGAGGTAAGGATACAAAAATGCCCAGAGATGGCCAGGGGTGGAAGATGAGAGCCCCTCAGCCTGGGCAGGGGGCACATGCACGTCAGACCAATGTCAGTCATGAACCATATATATTTGTTACAGTTACAAGTATATTGTTACAATATATACGTGTATATTTGTGTGTGTGTGTGTATGTGTGTGTGTGTGCAACAAGACTCACTGACTGTGGAAAACACGTAGCCCAGAGCAGCAGCTGTATGACATTCACTGTCCATTAGTGGGGAAAAAATAAGCCATGGTTCACAAAGAGAAATAAACTTTTCCCAGGTCCTGAGTTCTCAGAATTTATCAGTATACTCTTGTGTATTGTCAGGAAGATTTCCCACAGCCATTTTTACAGGAAATGCAAAGACATTTCCCATGTGACAGGGGAAGGGCCCAGTGAACAGGCCTCTCAGAACAAAGCCTGACCAGCCCTTCCCAGCCCAGCCTCCGACGGGGACTCAGTGCCACACACCTGCAGCCGGCTTCTGGCTCAACAGTAATGGCATTTTCCTCACAAAGACGCTCTGAAGCATCAAGGCAGCTTCCGCTCAGCAATCCCCAAAGCATTTCTACGGCTCCCGAACTGGAGACCACGGTTAGAGTCCTGCTTTTCTAAGGGCCATTTAAAAAGATGACTTCGGTTCACTCACCCATTCTTCCCCTCTTCTCCCAGCACAGATCTTAAGGCAGCAAAATCCTTGCAGGAAAGAAAGTTTCAAAGACTCACACCAGCGGCCCGAAGTGAGGAGGCAAGCGCAGAGCTTTGGCGTGATGTGGAAATGCTCTGCTGCCTCCCACCAGCCATGATGAGGCAGGGGCGGTGGCCTGAAGAGAGAAGCAGGATTCCTCGGATTATGATGGGTGACAGCCCAATAAACCTATCATAAGTTAACATATTGTAAGTTGGAAATGCATTTAATCTACCTGACCTACTGAACACCCCAGCCTAGCCTAGCCTACTTTGCCCACGCTCCGAATGCCTACATTAGCTTACAGCTGGGCAAAATCGTCTTACACAAAGCCTACTGTACAACAAAATGTTGAATGTCTAGTGCAGCTGATTGACTACTGTATTGAAAATGAAGGAATGGTTGTATGGGCTCATGACAGTTGCCAGGGTGCCAGATGTTGACCCTGGCGTCCCCATGGCCCACCAGGCCCCAGCCAGCTGCCACTGTCCGACATCCCGGGCGAGCATTGTGACGCACAGCATTAGCCCAGGAAAAGATCCAAATTCAAAGTCCGAGGTTTGGTGTGTACTGCATGTGTATCGTTCTCTCACCATCATAAAGAAAAAAAATCCCAAGTGGAACCATGGAAAATCAGGGACCATCTGCGGAAGCACAGGCTGCCACCAGCCCTGCGGATGGTTACCATGGGAACCCGTCTCTCCTCAGATGCTGAGTGTCTTTCAGCAGCCGCATCCTTCTGTTCTCCTGGCCCCGGGCAGAAGTGTCAGAAGGGAGGATGGTGAGGGTGAGGGGTCAGTCCCGATGAGGGACAGGAGGATCAGGAAAAGCTTATCGGATGCCTCAAGACAGAGGCAGAGGTGGGTCCTACTCAATACCCTTCAGCAAATTAATTAATTAGCAAGTGCATTCACTTGTTCATTCTTACACTGAACTAATTTAATGCAGCACACTGTACTCCAGGGGCTGTACTGGGCACCGGACATGTGACAACAAATAAGATCCAGTCCCCACCCTGAGGGAGTTCACAGTCCATGTGGGACACACGTACACACACACACACACATGCTCAACCACACTACAGTGTGGTGCAAAAAGCATATGTGAAATGACAGAACTGACAACTTGAGGGCAGTTATTTCTTAGGGTTGGTGTGAAGAGTTGGTAGGGGAAACCTACATTGAGGCTTAACACCTGAGGGGGTCTTGAAGGAGTCTGTCACATGTACCAAAAAAGGGAATGTTGTCCAGGCAGACGCAACACAAACATGAACTGTGATGTGATGTATTAAAAGCTCCCCGAACAATGACACAGTTGCCTAGCTACTGTTCTACAGGCTTCATATGCAGGATCCCATTTAATCCTCATGAAGGCTCTACAGAGTACGTACTCGTATGCCATCTTACCGATGGAATAACGGAGGCCCAGACAGATAAGGGAACTCACCCCAAGTCACACCAGTATTGACAGTGTGTGGCAGAGCCAGGTTTCTGGGTCCAAAGCCCCTCCTAACTTGGGGTCATGCTCATCATGTTGCTCTGGAAAGGCCAGGTCACAGGAGACATGGGGAAAGAGAAGAAACAAGAGTGGAGACCGCTGGGCGCAAAGTCCAGGGCTTGACTCTGAAGTGTGTTTTTGGTCGTGAGAAGCAATCATGGGTTTTTAAGGTGGAAAGGGTCATAATGATAAGGGTATTGTGACGGTGGTTTGGGAATTCGTGTGTGGGATAGAATGGAGGAGAAACAGGCTGGAGGTTTCACTGGTGAGGAGGAAGAGAGGGAGGGGATCATGTGTGGCTTAAACCAGGTGAGCCCTGAGTCATCTGGTTCATTATGGCACCTGGCATGCAAGAGGCATTCAATAAATACTGGCTAAATAAGGCTCTCAAAGGTGCCTTAGTTGGATTCCCCTGGAAGCAGACCCTGAAATAAGGAGGTGCAGGCAACGCCAGCAGAAGTGTGGGATATGAGGCAGAGAAGGAAGGCAGCCTGGGAAGTCCCAGATAAAAACAAATGATTCCCAAACTTTCAGCATTGCTGTCACCTCCAGGGGGATCAAGGGAAACAAACCCAGAGAGTCTGTTCTGTTGTGCAAAAGCCCTGGGTTTTTGTTTCAGAGCATGCTCCCGGGGCCGCTTCAGAGAATGATGCCATGTCTGTGTGACTAGAGTGTGACACCACCGGTAAATTAAAATAATTTATTGAGTAATTCAGAATACGCGCGATTGTGGATGCACTTTTCCAACTTTAAGACAGTTTTGCAAATAGAACTCTTGTATCCAACTTGTTTATCAATGGCAGCGAGCAGGTGGCATTCAGTACAAGCTTAAGAAACAAACGGGAGGGAGAGCTGCCTTTTCACACGGCTCCTTCGGTCATCACGCACTTCCTTTGGCAAGTTAAAAATTTTTCCCACGGTCTTACAAGGAAACAAATGGATAGCCAACATCTAAACAAACAAGCGGATTTATTTAGCAAGTTAATATCAAATTTAAACCTGTAAAAACAGAGACAATTTAAAATCATGTGACGACCACGTTGCAAGTATACGCTGGTCCACCTTCAAGACATTCAAGTCACATTCCAAAAACTGCCCCATTACTCTTTCAACCTCAAGAGAGAGGACAGTTCTGGCAAGTTCTGAATCTTTCTTGTCCTGGATGGAATGGAAAAGTAAGGCTGATGTTGGAAATTCAAGCTTTTGCAAAGCATGGCAGGATGATCAAAACACCAAGAATCACCACATTAAGGTGAATGTAGGAACAAAGAAGAGCCAGGTGTCCTTTAGAGCTGACGGTGAGGCAGCCTTCTACAGGGCTTAGTGTGAAGCCAAGCCCATTAGCCTGGCAAGGCTCAGTCAAGGGAGCGTCAGTCAGGGCACTGACTCATGCAAGGCAGCTCAAGTGCGCTCCAGGCTGGCATGTCCTCCCTGACTCTGCCACCGCCGACGAGATGGTGATGGAAGGCGGGTGAGCTCTCCGTCTGTGTCTTCCAAGGCCCCTGGAGCAAAGCCATGGTGTTCTAGCCAGGAGTGCACAGTGTCATTCTGATCCACAGCCAGAACATGTTCTCTGCTTCAAAGATAATCCATGACTGAGCAAGTTAGCCAGTATGAACAGGTAAGTACCACCGTCTCCCTAGGTGAGTAAACGTTTTACCGCTCATATTTATTTATCATTTAATTTACCAATTAGCAAAAGATAAAACAAATAGAGGAAATGATATGGAAGAGTGGTGAAGAATCAGACTGCCTGAGTCTAAATTCAGGCTATGTCACCTAGAACCATTACAGCCTTTGGCAAGTAACCATTCTAGACCTTTCTCTCATTTGGAAAATCAGGATTTTATAGGATTCTTGTAAGGATCAAATAAGATACAGATGCAAAGAATTTAGCCCACTACCTTTTAGCAAGTGGGAACTATCATCATTATAGTAGTAAGTCATACCTATGTAAGAGCAAAACTGATGTTGAAAATTAAAAGCTATATAGAAGGAGGGTGGGGAGAGTGTTGGTAAATGATAGCTATTACATTAGCCCTAATTCGGCAAATATGGTTACTTTGCATGCTGTATTAAGTTCTGATCTTCCTTGAAGCTAAGAGAAAATGGAGTCATGAAGATCAATTATTCTTATTATATTATTAAATACAAAATTGAAGTATAATTCATTCTCAATAAACATGTATGGAATGCAGGAATAACACTAACCCTACCCCTGCCCCAGGCTGCTTCTCTCACTTTCCTTCCCCTGAGAGAACAACCTTAATTAGTCTGTTTTGGGAGCATCTCCAGGTCTAAGTGACCTGACTGAGATCCTCTGTAACAAGGACCCCAGAATTCACTCCAAAGCCACATCACCAATGCTGGTTAAGCCTTGATAATTTTTTGCCACAATTTCTTTGAGATTCCTTATGAATGAATATTAGGTGAGTATATGTAAAAATACATAGCACCACTATTTATGATCATGCAAACAAATCATAACTTGAGGTCAGATAAGACATATGAACTTTAAAATTTCATTTTCTTAGGATAAATTTTATTTGCATCTTGTGTGTCTTTAGTAAATTACATGAAAGCAGAGACCATCATACACTTTCCCTCATCTTATTGTCTATGTTCACACAAAGAATAGCTTGACCACATGAATTTTTAAGTACTCCAATTATATGGCAGATTTGGGGGCTGAAGCTGGTACGAAACTTTTCTAATGATGGTGGAGGGAGGTATTTCCAGTTGCTTTTCTCTGCTCTAGATCTGTGATGACCACCACAACCACTGTGGGTTGGTGTGTCCTGCAATGTCTCCTTAACTCTGCAAGGCTCTTGTTTGGGGAAAACAAAGGTCTATCTAGTTAAAGTAAGAGACGTAAGTGAGGATCACCTTCAGAATATAATTAGATAACACCACCAGAGATACTGTCATTATACTAAGAACTAAGGAAGTTACAGGCCTTTTGAAGGAAATTGATCTTTTAGTACTTGAATGACTAATTAAATATTGGGTAGATTTTGCCCACTAAATGATATTTCTGTGGCCTGAAAGAGAAATGTTATTGTCCCAAAATGAATATGTGACTCCATATTCACCACTTCTCTATACTTCAAACCTTTATTGAAGGTTCTCACACATTGCTGGAAGGAATAGAAATTGGTAGAAGCTTACAGAGAATAATTTGGAAGATACTATCAAAATTACACAATTTGACATGCATATTAATCCCAGAAATTCAATTCTAAGTATGTATCCCATAGCATATTTATATTTATGCATAGATGCACATGGGCATTCTACACAAAATTGGTTATAGTAGGAAAAGATGGGAAATGACCCCAAATTTCCTCAATGAAAAACTGGCTCAAATATCTATATAAAGAAAATCAAGGCAGATGTTTAAAAAAAGGATGAAAAAGCTCTCAATGGACTGATACAGATAGATTTTAAGACTGTTAAATTTCAAAAAGGTAAGGTACAGAACAGTATGTAGAGTCAGCTACCATTTATATAAGGAAGAAAAGGAACAAGGAATGTGTATCTTATTTTCATGTATATACATCAAAAATTTCTGGAAATAAGAAACTAGTAACACTCATTTAATTATTTCAGGGTAGGGAGAGAATTAGACATATGGGCACAGTGGTGGAAGGAAGACTTTTCTTTGCAATACTTTTTATACATTGGTTTTTGAATCATATTTAATGTGTTTCCATTTAAAGACTTAAATAAATAAATGTAATTGAAGATGATCTTTTAAAAATGCTTATTATGTGTAGAGGGCTTTGGTCAACACACAGCTCTGCTTTCTAGGAGTTTCTAATGGAGTTGATAAAATAAAAGGTAACCAGTAATCATAACATAGTGGTTAAAATGGCATCTCACTGATATGCCACATTTCACCAAATCTGAAACACTATTAATTTTTTTTTGCTCAGAGGTTTTTTTTATTGGAATGAAGCTGATATACAATATTATATTGGTTTCAGATGTACAATGTAGTGACCTGATAATTATGTATATTACTAGATGTTTGCCACTGTAAGTGGAGTTCCCCCTGTTACTACACCAAGATATTACAATATTATTGGTTATATTCTATATATTGTACTTCCATTGCTATGACTAACTTATTTTACAGTTTGCAGTTTGTACCTCTTTATCCCCTTCACCTATTTCACCCCCCTCCTCATGGTAACCAACAGTCTGTTGTTCCTATTTATGGGTTTATTTCTTTTTGTTTGCTTGTTTAGTATTTTAGATTCCACCTATAAGTGAAATCATATGGTATTTGTCTTTCTCTGCCTGGATAATTTCTTTTATATATATATATATATTTTTTTTTTTTATTAAGCTATCATTGATATACACTCTTATGAAGGTAAAACACTATTAAGTCCCAGCATTATTTGGTATGTCACTAGGAAAAGAAAGAACGTGACCAATTAAATTTTGTCACAATGCTTCCATTTCATTTTAAATGTAATGAGAGATCTCTTTTATATGCTCATTTATACACTGATTTTTATCATGTATCACTGTTGCATGATGTATGATACTGTACAAGAGAAATAAATGAAACAAATTAACATAGTCTTAAAACTTTATTTTATTAGGTTTTATTAGGTCTGACTCCTCTGAATCTTTTTCACATAGTATTGTTAGGTAGAAAGATAGACATGAGCAGCCGGGGAAAGGGGAAGTAAGGTGCAAGGAAGAAACATCACCCAAACTATGCCCAGGTAGGGGGTTTCACTTGAAGACAACAGGGGCTTGGCAGGGAGATAAACTTCCTTGCCTAGCAGGACCAGGCCAAACCCGTCCCAACCTGATCCCAACACAGGCACAATCGAGCAAATCTAAGAACTGCTCAAACCACACCTCATTGTAATTTCATTAAAATAAAACTGTGGTTCCCCCCTTCCCTGCTCCATGCCATGGGCTTTTCTGTGTGCATTCTGGGAAAGGACATGTGCACTGAGAAGGATGGCTATGTAAATGGACCTGTCAATCAAATGACCTCACCTTGTCAATCAAAGAGGTGCCTCCTAGCCAGAATGTAATAAAAAAGGATTGCAGCCTTTGTCACCTTGACTCTGGCTCACTCCTCCCTTGGAGTGTATTCAAATAAAACTTTCATTCTGCTTCGCTACTGTGTCTCTGCCTTTCAATTCTTGGTTTCAACAGGGACAAAAAATGAAAACAAATGCAACCTGTAGCATATTTGATGCCATGACTTGGATTGCTACTACCACCATTGAGGTGTGCTAAATAAAAAACCCCTGTGACTTTAACTCTCTATTGGGTCTCTCAACTGAATTATTTCCTTCGAGAAGACAAGAACTAAGGAATTCCACAATCCACCTCCCAGTAACAGTGTCTTCCTCTGTGTTATCAAAAGCATTTGTGATATAGCATTTTTTAAAAGTTTTCCACTAATGCTTCCAGAATTTTCTTCCAAGCTGTTTATCTGCAAATTTTGATACACACACCTCAGGCAAACACAACTATATCATGACTGCTACACAGCCAATGGTGATTATAACATGAATCCAAATTCCAGAGGCATTGAAATGTGAAAAGAAAAAAAAAGTGCTTCTTATAGTTGTTTAAACATGGGAGATGAACAATTTAGAGACAGAGGAGGCAGAATTGAGGAAATTTCAAATGTGGTGGTATTATGGAGGTATGGCCTTGGATTAAAAAGAAACATTAAATGCATTTTTTCTTTCATTGCATGTACATAGTAACACTGTATCTGTCACTGGTTGAAATGATAAAGACTTTAAAAATAATTTTATATTCAAAATAAAGATGAAAAACAAAAAATAAAAAGAATTGCAAAACAAACATAAGGTTCCTTTCAACCCTGTCATATTTTTGAGTCTATAAGATATATATTACTCCATTTAAGGCTCAAATATTAATGTCTAGAGGAACAAATTGCCTTATAGTTTAAACTGCATTTGCCCAGTTTCCAAGACCCTTAGGATATAGATGCTGAGTGTAGCTTTAGGCATCGTTCATCAATGTTAAGCCCTCAGAATAAAAAAGAACATGACCCATTGCCAGATACATTTGCCAAGTCCCAATTTGCAAGCATCATTCAGCTTATTTGCACTTCTGTCTTGATCCTGAGTGCTTCTTGCTAGGAAATAATAGAACAATGACATTGTCCCGGTTGGAGAAAGCTATGACTTTGGTTACTATCATCCTTAGGGAGAAAAATATCCAGAAATGTATTTAAATGCCCATTTCCTATTGGATTGAACACTCTGCTATGGTGGTGATCTCTTAAGAGGTTCATTCTGAAAGACAGGGTTTCCTTACTGGGCTCTTCCATGAATGTCAAAATACTATTCTATCACAGTAACTTGGTCAAAACAGCATTAATAGCTAGAGGGAAATAGTGCAGTCCTCATACCCCAGTGAGGCTTTTCTAGTGTTCATTTCTCTGAGGTCCTTAATTAGTCATCAAATGGATCTCCTCTATCAGTAAAAAAGTAGAATAGACTCCTACTGTCTGAGATTTAGAGTCAAATGTTGAGGATATGTTGGGTCCAAGAACCTATGACTTTTGTATAAAGGAATTATGAAACCCAGAAGAGGAGATGATAGGAATCACTGCCACCAGATTTCTTACAGAGGGGGTGACAGTGGGCATCTATTCCTCCATCTGCCCAGACTCTATTCCTTATCGGTGGCACCCGATTTCCTTTGTGGAGCCGCCTCCTCCCTATCTGTTCACTGGACTATTCCTACCCCCTGGCTCTAGCGGTGGGCACATGACTCAGATTTGGCCATCAGAGAATTCCATGCTGCTTATGATGGTAATTGATTCATGGATGGGCCCTTGAGCTAAGCCAGGATAATGAGAATCCAGAGTGCTTTGTTGGCATTGCTGAGGAAAAGGCGCATGCACTGTGCTGGTAGAATTCAGTTCTGGAGCTCCAGGTACTCTACCTGACAATAAAGCCATACTGAGAAAAGCAGGGCCAGGGGACGGCAACAGTGTTCTGATGGCATCTTTGAGAACTGAAGTCAGCACTACGCCTTGAACTTCTCCATGAAATAGGTTATTTTAGTTTTGTTTGTAATGTGGGTGGGGTTTTGGTCACTGTTGACTGAAGGAATTTTGACTGATAATGCCAGTGATCCAGGTTATTTCAAATACTGTTAAGCAGCCTAGACAGAGGTTGCCTTTCCACTCTGCTTATCTGAGTCTCCATTTTTCTTCAAAGTCCAGTTAAAATATTGTCTTAACCTTACCCTAAGTCTTCAAGAATCCTACCAGGCCTTAAAGAATCCTTGCCCATTTGAAGGACCTCCTGAAGCACTTGTTATCAGTTGTCAATTATTAGCCATGCTGTTTGTTTCTAATATACTCACACATCCTCCCTCACCAGAGTAGTCACAGTGGACCTCAAGGTTAGGAACCACATGTATGCACCTCTTTATCTCAGTGATTTGAATAGATTGGAGGCAAAATAAATGTTTGTTGATGATACTTATTTATAAAGGGCCATAGCACCTGTGATCCAATTTTATTGTTTCATCTCAACTGCTCCTAACACATGCCCAACATATACACCCAACCAAACACGTATATACCAGCTACACATACCCTGACTCAGACACATAGATACCATGTACCCCAAACACACACAGACACTGAAGTCTCTGATGCAGAGGGAGTACCTTTTGTGTATTGCCTTGAAGACCCTGTTTGGGAGAAGAGAGTTCTAGCAGGTGAGCTCCTGAGAGCTCAGTGCTGGCTGGATGACAGCAATGGAACCGTTGGGTTCTTCCACTTCCATTCCAGCTAGAATTAAACAGGGCGATGAGGGAGAAGGCCAAGCTGAGAAGAAAGAGAGTCTGAATGAGTAATGCCCAACCCAGATGAGGCCTGTGTTACTAATCCCCTCCAGAGTAGAAAAAGTGAAATGCATTTTTGCTGCATCACCAGTGCATGTTAGAGCAAACACACGGATTCACTCAGGCATGGGCCCTGCAATAAATTACAGAGGACTTGTACGGAGCAGGATCTGGGTGGATGAAAAGTTTAATAACAATACCAACTATGACTCAGGCCTTGGCTCTCCTCCTCGGGCATTTCCACCTCTCTGACCCTGGTGTCATCAGCGCTGTCACGCTAGGTAGCACGGAAAAGGCCTCCGAGCACTGGGCAGATCTTCCTTCCCTTTTCTCCAGCTTCTCTGGGTGAGTGATGTGTAAGTTACATAAGGCGATGTCTACCGAAGGAAAAAAATAAGTCTAAAAAGAGTTTTAAAGAAAGCAGTCAACAAGTGGGACACAGTGTCAGGAGTCCCTGGGAAGGAGGGAATTCAGAAGCCGCTGCCACTGCAGTGAGTAACAAAGGGCTCCTCTGAGGAATTTTACAAGCAGTACGAGAGTGGCCACCCTTTTCCGAGTGAGTACGATGTGCCAGCGCCGCACTGCCCACTTGGCCCACGTCCCTTGGGTCACCCCTTGGCCCATGCATGGATTAGATTGAATGTAAATTCCGATTGTACAGATGGGAAAACTGAGGCTTACAGGGGGTAGCTGTTCTAAGACTGAAACAGTACTAGAATTCAAGATCTTCTTCCTCCATCCCTTTAGCCTTTTTCTAATATTTACTCTCTGTGAAATAAATGGTACTCAGAGGAACATCTTTTCTCTTTTGTAGGCAGGAAACCTTAGGAAAGACACACCATAAAATCACAAAAATCAAAGTTCCTTCTGGTTCCTAAGGCCCCCAGTGTCTAGTGCGTAAATAGTGGCTTTAAGCAGTTTTTACAGAGCAGCCTAAACTCACGTCTCCCTCCCACATCGCTCTGTCCGGTTCTGTTTGAGTGGAACTGGCCCTGTGTAATTACGTAGCCTATTATTTTCATGGTTAAATTTTGCATTAAAATACATGAGGGTGTGGGGCAGGCCATCAGGCCATAGGATTTGAGCTCTGAGAAGCAGGTACTTGAATAAACAGAACCAAAAGGATGTCACATATGTTCAAGTGACAGAAGTGAGTCTAAGGTCCACAGCAAACACCAGCTCTGCATGAGAAACGAGCTGAACAAGAGGGGCATATTTATTCCATCTAGGTATATAGGTATTTTGTCCCCAGGTTTTCGTTTTGGTTTTTGGTCTTATTTTTGTTTTTCTTCAACTATTTCTACTTCCACAATGCCCATTCATTTACCCCAAACATACTTAGAGCCCTTGTGATCAAGTTCAACTCCAAGCCACTTAGAAAAGGCTGTCAGAACTATAAGCCCAAGATTCTGCATCTTCAGAAAGGCAGTTCATGCAGCTGGGATCATGCCCTCCCAACCCAGCCCCGTGGAATCCGAGTAGCTTATAACAGGAATCAGGGCTTGCCAGACTGACAATGACACAGAAACGGACACTTGCCTCGTCCTGTTGGGGCTCGTCAGGGAACACCAGCTGCCTGTTGAGCACGCTCAGCAAGCCAGGCCATGGATGATTGTCCCAAGCTCTCCGCTTGGCACTTGGCTACAAGCAGATTACACTTGCAAGCTCTTGAGCAGAGCACAATTATAGTAACACATTGTCTCATTATTCTCAGCACCGATCTTGAGAGCTTCAGGCTTTTGGAATAACTCAGCCTATTTCCAAGTCTTTTGTTACCAGCTCCTGACTCCCGTGTATCCTGGTCCTTCACCTGAGCGGCTGGAGGTTTCAGAAAGAGTAATGGAAACAGGAACAGTCGGTCCTGAATCAGCATGACCTTCATTTTCTGCAGAAATAAGTGATCACAGAGAATGAGGCGCTCTGGGTCACACATGTTTTTTGTTTTTGTTTTTTCACTTTCCACCTAATCACTTGACTATCAAAAAGGTAAGACAGTCCATATTTTAAGTTTCAAGGAAATGTTTGCCCTCTGCTTGCGGGTCTTCCTGCTAAACTGGGCGTCGTTTTTTCTCTCTGAGAAGGGAGAATGGTGACACACACCTGCCCTCTAGTGGGGAAGGAGAAGTGAAAAAAGGAAGCGAGCGTCCAGAGAAGGGATAATTGAAACTTGAGTGCGTTTTCCAAAACTGACCAATAGGTTCAGATTTTGCCAACGATGCTCAGGCTGAACATGCAGACCATGCCCAGCAAAACTTGGCTTGTTACTCGATAGATGTAATGACTTTTGGCAGAAAAAAGAAGTGACATCGGGAAGGGAGAAATCACCAGGTTTGGAGTCAGCTAGGCATAGCACTGAAGAGTCATGTGATTTTAGGCCTCAGCTATCTTAAGTATCAACCTGGGATACGAGTACCCATCTCGTGAGAGTGTGCTGAGAGTCAAGGACCTTCTGGAACACATCATTTGTGCTAAGATTGCACTCCGTGGACTCAGCCACATGGTCCAGTGTTTAAGCAGCCCGACTGCCTGGGTTGAAATGAGCTCTGCTCTGCAATCTACAGATACACGACCCGGCACGTGTTTTCTGACTCTCTGCACCTCAGTTTCCTCAGCTGCTACCCAAGGATAAAATACCTGTCTCATAGGGTCGTTTTGAGCAATAAGTCAGTCAATGTTTGCTAAGCATTAGAACGGTATTTAACGCATAGCAAATATTTTATAAAAATCCATCATATTCCAAATTAAAACTGTGTATTGAGTTCCTATTACATGCACAGTACAGGTTTAAAAGCAGAAATCTGTAATCTAGCTAGGGAATAATATGGTAAAATAGCTAAAACTTCTTAAGGATTTAGAAAATGCCAGGCTTAGAAGCACTTGCTATACATTGCGACAGGTATGATTCACTTACATGAAACTTTAGAAAGACTAATAAAGCAACAGAACACAAATCAGTGGATGCCTTGGGGCAGGATGTTGGGACTGGGATGTGACTGGTGAAAGTCACAATAAAATCTTCAGAGGTCAGAGAAATGCTCTAGATCTTGACTGTAAACATGTATACACTTGCTAAAACCCACTGAATCTCATACTTCAAATGTGTTTGTTTTATTTATGTAAGTTTTACTTCAATACAGTTGGCTAAAAAGAACTTGAGAAACTTCAGTAAATTGGAATGTATGGAATTTAGGTATATAGCAGAACAAATGTTAAAAAATATTTAAGACAATCAGATACAAGAAAATATAAAGTCTTAGATATTTTTATCAGTAAAACCTAAAAACTTAAAAGAAATGAATTAAGACATCCAAAACACAAACAACAACAAATGTTGGTGAGGATGTGGAGAAAAGGGAACCCTCCTACACTGCTGGTGGGAATGCAAATTAGTTCAACCATTGTGGAAAGCAGTATGGAGGTTCCTCAAAAAACAAAATAGAAATACCATTTGACCCAGGAATTCCACTCCTAGGAATTTACCCTAAGAATGCAGCAGCCCAGTTTGAAAAAGACATATGCACCCCTATGTTTATCACAGCACTATTTATAATAGCCAAGAAATGGAAGCAACCTAAGTGTCCATCAGCAGATGAATGGATAAAGAAGATGTGGTACATATACACAGTGCAATATTATTCAGCCATAAGAAGAAAACAAATCCTACCATTTGCAACAACATGGATGGAGCTAGAGGGTATTATGCTCAGTGAAATAAGCCAAGCCGAAAAAGACAAGTATCAAATGATTTCACTCATATGTGGAGTATAAGAAGAAAGAAAAAAACTGAAGGAACAAACAGTAGCAGACAGAACCCAAGAACTTACTAATAGTTACCAAAGGGAAAGGGACTGGGGAGGATGGGTGGGAAGGGAGGGGCAAGGGGGAAAAAGGGGCATTACGATTAGCAGATGTAATGTTGGGGGGCACGGGGAGGGCTGTACAACTCAGAGAAGACAAGTAATGACTCTACAGCATCTTACTATGCTGATGGACAGTGACTGTAATGGGGTTGGTGGAGGGGACCTGATGAAGGGGGTAGTTTAATCACCATAATATTGCACATATAATTGCAGATTAATGATACCAAAATAAACTATTAAAATTTACAGTAGGATGAATACGATATATCTTTGGATGGTTTTAGTTTCACGGAGTGTGTTTAGGACAATTTAGAGGTTGAGAATCAGTTACTTTTTTCTTAGGAAGAGCATTCTTTTGTGTTGAACAATGTATATGGATTTAGAGCTGAAAGAATTCTGAATCTTAATACCACTAAGAAATTTATCTCCATGGTATCTGTTGTACCACAGAAATCCTATTGTGCTTATATTTATTTTTTATTGTTGTATTCAATTCCAAAATTTCATGTGAACTGTCACCATTGTTCTGGTTGATTTAATAAAATCAAGAAATTAAAAAAAAAAGAAATGAATTAAGGAGATTTAAGATGGCAGCATGAGAGGTAGGACACAGGCTTCCTCCTAAAACCACATATAATATGAAAATATAATTAATACAACTAATCCTGAAAGAGCAACAGGAAAGAGGACTGCGTCAGACTGCATACACCTGGAGAAAAGAGCAGACCTCACAGAACAGGGTAACGTACCAAAGCTGTGGCCCGGTGGGACACAAGCCCTTTCCCCACCCCAGCTCAACGGCGGGAGAAAGAGAAACTGAGCAGGGAAGGAGTGGAAGCCTGGGACTGCTGAATACCTAACTCTGGAGATCTGCTCTGGGAGCACAAACCTACAATTCATGGTGCTTGCATGATACTCTCGTGATTACGGGGTTGGAAAGCTAAGGCAGGCACAATTCCTGGAAAGACTGAGATTCCAGCCACTTATGGAAAGCAGTGATCCATATTCTGCTGCTCTGGGATGAAAGAAAGGTGGGCAGTCTGAGGGACTTCCTAACAAAGAAGCCCTTAGCAAGAGGGCTGCTAAAGGGGCAAGGACTGCACAGAGCTTACTGATCAGGAGAGAGGACAGGTAGACAAAATTGTCTGGGTGCACTCTGCCCAGAAGGTTGGGAGCTTTGCCATACAGACTCTCATATTTAAGGAGGAAAAAGAAATCTTCCACCTTAGACAATCTTCAGGTGCTCCAGCTCCCTGGCTGGCTACACAGCTCCAAGGACCCCCTCCGTGATACACAGCCTATTGCACCTTATGGTCAGCCCCACCTGGCTTGCAAGCCAGTACACCCTACCCTGGCATTAGGCCAGCCAGAGGGAAGATATGTCTACAGCAACTACAAACGCAAGCATAGACGCTTATACCTGTGTACTCAGCCCACTGGTTCAGGCAGTGGAGACAGGCATAGCGGCCGGGTAGCAGGAAACAGCTCTTTCCTCCCCTCAGGCAACAATACCATTCCCCTGCGACCTCCGACATTGCTTCAGGGGTTGAGCAGCTCCAGAGAGTAGAGCTTCTGGGCACTAGAGGGTGCCATATTACAAATATGAAATGCTAAAGGAATCTGGTTCAGAGTAAAATTATTAATATCACTCCTGAGAAATATTTAAATGACTCTTCCTGAAAGGGAGTTCAAAATAAAAATCATCAGCATGCTCATGGAGGTACGGAAAGATTCAAGAACTCAGTAATGAATTCCTGTTGGAGATCCAATTGTTGAAGAGCACAATGGAAGGTATTAAAAGGAGATTGGATATGGTGGAGGAGATGATAAATGAAATAGAAACTAGACAAGAGGAATGCAAAGAAGCTGAGTCAGAGAGAGAAAAAAGGATCTCTAAGAATGGAAGAATATTGAGAGAAATGTGTGACCAATACAAATGGAACAATATTTGCATTATAGGGGTACCAGAAGAAGAAGAGAGAGAAAAAGGGATAGAAAGTGTCTTTGAGGAGGTAATTGCTGAAAACTGGGGAAGAAGATAGTCTTTCAGGCCATGGAGATGCACAGATCTCCCAACACAAGGGACCCAAGGGAGACAATACCAAGACATATAATAATTAAAATGGCAAAAATCAAGGATAAGGACAGACTATTAAAAGCAGCCAGAGAGACAAATAAGATCACATACAAAGGAAAGCCCATCAGGCTATCATCAGACTTCTCAACAGAAACCTTACAGGCCAGAAGGGAGTGGCATGATGTATTTAATGCAATGAAGCAGAAGTGCCTTGAACCAAGAATACTTTATCCAGTAAGATTATCATACAAATTTGAAGGAGGAATTAAACAATTTCCAGATAAGCAAAAGCTGAGAGAATTTACCTCCCACAAACCATCTCTACAGCATATTTTGGAGGGACTACTATAGATGGAAGTGTCCCTAAGGTTTAATAGCTGTCACCAGAGGTAATAAAACCACAGTAAAGAAAGGAGAACAGCTAATTACTAAGCAAAAGCAAAAATTAAAATAACTATCTCCAAAGTCAATCAAGGGATAGACAAAGAGCACAGAATATGATACCTAATATATAAAGAATGGAGGAGGAAGAGAAAGGAGGAAGAAAAAAAAAAGAACCCTTAGATTGTGTTTGTAATAGCATATTAAGTGAGTTAAGTTAGTCTCTTAGATAGTAAGGAAGTTAACCTTGGACCTTTGGTAACCATGAATCTAAACCTGCAAGGCCAATAAGTACATACCTATTGATAATCACCCTAAATGTAAATGGTCTGAATGCACCAATCAAAAGACACAGAGTCACTGAATGGATAAAAAAACAAGACCCATCTATATGCTGCCTACAAGAGACTCACTTTAAACCCAAAGACATACACAGACTAAAAGTAAGGGCATGCAAAAAGATATTTCAGGCAACAAATAGGGAGAAAAAAGCAGGAGTTGCAGTACTTGTATCAGATAAAATAGACTTCAAAACAAAGAAAGTCGCAAGAGACAAAGAAGGATATTACATAATGATAAAAGGGTCAATCCAACAAGAAGATATGACCATTATAAATATCTATGTGCCCGACACAGGAACACCTACATATGTGAAACAAATACTAAAAGAATTAAAAGGAGAAATAGAATGCAATGCATTCATTCTAGGGGACTTCAACACTCCACTCACTCTGAAAGACAGATCAACCAGACAAAAAATAAGTAAGGAGACAGAGGCACTGAACAACACAATAGAACAGACGGACCTAACAGACATCTACAGAACTCTACACCACCCCAAAGCAGCTGAATACACATTCTTCTCAAGTGCACATGGAACATTTTCAAGAATAGATCAAAAAAAGAGCCTTGGTAAATTCAAAAAGATTGAAATTGTACCAACCAGTTTCTCAGACCACAAAGGTATGAAACTAAAAATAAATTATGCAAAGAAAATGAAAAATCCCACAAACACATGGAGGCTTCACAACATGCTCCTAAATAACCAATGGATCAATGACCAAATAAAATCAGAGATCAAGCAATATATGGAGACAAATGAGAACAATAATTCAACACTGCAAAATCTGTGGGACGCAGTGAAGGCCATTTTAAGAGGAAAGTATATAGCAATACAGGCCTACCTCAGGAAAGAAGAACAATTCCATACGAGCAGTCTAAACTCACAATGAACGAAACTAGAAAAAGAAGAACAAATGAGACCCAAAGTCAGTAGAAGGAGGGACATAATAAAGATTAGAGTAGAAATGAATAAAATCGAGGAGAATAAAACAATAGAAAGAATCAATGAAAGCAGGAGATGGTTCTTTGAGAATATAAACAAAATAGATAAACCTCCAGCCAGACTTATCAAGAAAAAAAGAGAGTCTACTCACATAAACAGAATCAGAAATGAGAAAGGAAAAATCACTACGGACACCACAAAAATACAAAGAATTATTAGAGAATACTATGAAAAATTATATGATAAAAAACTGGATAACCTAGAAGAAATGGACAGCTTTCTAGAAAAATACAACTTTCCAAGGCTGACCAGGAAACAGAAAATCTGAACACACCAATTACCAGCAACGAAATTGAACTGGTAATCAAAAACCTACCTAAAAAAAAAACTCCCGGACGAGATGGCTTCACTGCTGAATTTTATCAAACATTTAGTGAAGACCTAATACCCATCTTCCTTAAAGTTTTCCAAAGAGTAGAAGAAGAGAGAATACTTCCAAACTCATTCTATGAGGCCAGCATCACTCTAATACCAAAACCAGGCAAAGACACCACAAAAAAAGAAAATTACAAACCAATATCCCTGATGAACATAGATGCAAAAATACTCAACAAAATATTAGCAAACCGAATTCAAAAATACATCAAAAGGATCATCCATCATGATCAAGTACAATTTATTCCAGGGATGCAAGGAGGGTACAATATTCAAAAATCTATCAACATCAACAAAAAGAAGGACGAAAACCACATGATCATCTCCATAGATGCTGACAAAGCATTTGACAACATTCAACATCCATTCATGATAAAAACTCTCAACAAAATGGGTATAGAGGGCAAGTACCTCAACATAATAAAGGCTATATATGACAAACCCACAGCCAACATTACACTTAACAGTGAGAAGCTGAAAGCTTTACCTTTAAGATCGGGAACAAGACAAGGATGCCCACTCTCCCCACTTCTTTTCAACATAGTACTGGAGGTCCTAGCCACGGCAGTCAGACAACACAAAGAAATAAAATGCACCAGATTGGCAAGGAAAAAGTTAAACTGTTCCTGTTTGCAGATGACATGATACTGTACAAAAAAACCCTAAAGAATCCACTCCAAAACTACTAGATCTGTTATCTGAATTCAGCAAATGTGCGGGATACAAAATTAATATGCAGAAATCTGTGACATTCCTATACACTAACAATGAACCAGCAGAGAGAGAATTCAGGAAAACAATTCCATTCACAGTTCCCTCAAAAAGAATAAAATACCTAGGAATAAACCTAACCAAGGAAGTGAAAGACCTATACTCAGAAATCTACAAGACACTCATGAAAGAAATTAAAGAAGATACCAATAAATGGCAACACATCCTGTGGTCATGGATAGGAAGAATTAATATTGCCAAAATGGCCATCCTGCCTAAAGCAATCTACAGATTCAATGCAACTCCTATCAAAATACCAACAGCATTCTTCAACAAACTAGAGAAAATCATTCTAATAGTCATATGGAACCACAAAAGATCCCAAATAGCCAAAGCAATCCTGAGAAGGAAGAATAAAGCTAGGGGCATTATGCTCCCCAACTTCAAGCTCTACTACAAAGCCACATTAATCAAGACAAATTGGTACTGGCACAAGAATAGACCCATAGATCAATGGAACAGACTAGAGAGCCCTGATATAAACCCAACCATATATGGTCAATTAATATAAGATAAAGGAGCCATGGACATACATTGGGGAAATGACAGCCTCTTCAACAGCTGGTGTTGGCAAAACTGGACGGCTGCATGCAAGAGAATGAAACTGGATTATTGTTTAACCCCATTCACAAAAGTAAACTCGAAATGGATCAAGGACCTGAATGTAAGTCACGAAACCATAAAACTCTTTAGAAGACAACATAGGCAAAAATCTCCTGAATATAAGCATGAGCAACTTCTTCCTGAATGCATCTCCTCGAGCAAGGGAAACAAAAGCAAAAATGAACTCATGGGACTACATCAAACTAAAAAGTTTTTGTACAGCAAAGGACACCATCAACAGAACAAAAAGGCATCCTACAGTATGGGAGAATATATTTGTAAATGACATATCCGACAATGGGTTAACATCCAAAATATATAAAGAACTTACATGCCTCAACACCCAAAAAGCAAATAACCCAATTAAAAAATGGGCAGAGGATATGAAGAGACAGTTCTCCAAAGAAGAAATTCAGATGGCCAAAAGACACATGAAAAGATGGTCCACATCACTAACCATCAGGGAAATGCAAATTAAAACCACAATGAGATATCACCTCACAGCAGTAAGGATGGCCACCATCCAAAAGACTAAGAACAACAAATGCTGGTGAGGATGCGAGAAAGGGGAACCCTCCTACACTGCTGGTGTGAATGTAAGCTAGTTCAACCATTGTGGAAAGCAATCTGGAGGTTCCTTAAAAAACTAAAAATAGAAATACCATTTGACCTGAGAATCCCACTCTTTGGAATTTACCCAAAGAATACAACTTCTCAGATTCAAAAAGAGATATGCACCTCTATGATTACTGCAGTACTTTTTACAATAGCCAAGATATGGAAGCAACTTAAGTGTCCATCAGTAGATGAATGGATAAAGAAGAGGTGGTACATATACACAATGAAATACTATTCAGCCATAAGAAAGAAACAAATCCTACCATTTGCAACAACATGGATGGAGCTGGAGGATATTATGCTCAGTGAAATAAGCCAGGCAGAGAAAGACAAGTGCCAACAGTCAATATGTAAATGATTTGGCACTTGTCTTTCTCTGCCTGGCTTATTTCACTGAGCATAATATCCTCCAGCTCCATCCATGTTGTTGCAAGGAAAAATATAGCAGCAGACTCAGGGACTCCAAGAAGGAACTAGTGGTTACCAAAGGGGAGGGGTGTGGGAGGGTGGGTGGGGAGAGTGGGAGAAGGGGATTGAGGGGTATTATGTTTAGTACACATGTGTGCGGTATCATGGGGAAAACAGTGTAGCACAGAGAAGGCAAATAGTGAATCTGTGGTATCTTACTACACCCAAGGACAGTGACTGCATTGGGGTATAGGTGGGGACTTGATAATATGGGTAAATATAGTGACCACATTGTTTTTTCATGTGAAACCTTCATAAGAATGTATATCAATAGTACCTTAATAAAAAAATGAATTAAGTAGGCATAAGAAACCATAAACTCTTCATTAGGAGAATTTAATAAAAGTAGAATTAGAACTTAAACAGAGAAAAACAAACAGTCAATATGTAAAGGTCTGAAAGCCATGGGAAAACAGGAAAAAAAATACGTGTTAGAAATTGTAAAAAAGCTATAAACGTAGGTATATCTGAATATAAGATGGCTATAGGAGAATAATGAGAGAAATGGGTGATTTTTAGTAAAGAAATCACTAGAACTAACCCAGAGAAAGGTAGACATTTTGAAACACTTGTTCAGAGAGTAATATACTAACATGCTGGTTGATAAACAGTCAATGACTCCCAGATGCCTCTGGCTGCCACAGTCTCTCCCCTAGGGACAACCTGGAAACCACTCCCAGTCCACTAATCAAAGGGTTAATGCTTAGCACAGTGGTGAACCACCAGCTCTAAAGCCAATGTCCGTCTGATTGGCCAGTGCCTATCCTACCATATCATAACTGGAGGACAGCACCAGACCTAATCCATTTTACATATAAACCCAAAAACAGCATGGTTTTTAAAAAGAACTAAATTTCTAGAAATGCAATGAACCATTTAAATAAACAGAAGGTTATATTTTGTTTGGATCAGAATTATACTAAGAATTGTTTTCCATTTCAGCCTCATGGTATTTGAATCGCCAGCCCACAGGCTTATATCCGTGGACAGCTGACATGATCATCTTAATGGTATTTCTACAGAGTCAAATATTTGACTACTCATGTTTTCTAGTAGAGCTGTGCCCAAGCACTTTCTTATCAAAATTCATAGTATTTTATTGTGAATTACTTTCTCAAGTGTCTCCTTTCTATTTCATACTCACTTTATAAAATTATGTTGATCATTCCCACTTCATAAAATTATGAATTCTCAAATAGGCAGTTATATTACGTTTGAGTTTTATTTCAGGATAATAAAAGGCGTGCAATGGACTGAATTGTGCGCTCCCACCTCAGTCTAATGTTGAAGACTTAGCCACCAATGTGATGTCATTGGAGGTGGGGTTAGATGAGGTCATGAGGGTGGGGCCCTCATGGGATTAGTGTCCTGTAACTTGGATACCAGACTACCAGCCTGATCTCTCTCTCCACATGGGCACCAGGAAAGGCTGTGTCAGTACTCAGATGGTGGCCACCTACAAGCCAAGAGAAGAGGCCTCAGAGAGAAGCCAACTTGGCTGCCCCTTGGTCATAGACCTCCCAGCCCATAGAACTGTGAGAAAATAAATATCTGTTATTTCAGCAATCCAGTCTATGATACTTCATTATAGTATCATGAGCAGACTGACACAGGGGATGCAATGAAATATTTTTATAAAAGGGGAGCAGGTATTAGGACTAATAGGACTAAGAACACTGACTTCACACCAAAGCTATTCCCATAACATGACCATTTGAGGAGGTATTTTTCACTTTTGGAAACTGGGCATGCATTCTCCCATTGTAACAGCATCCAGACTTTCTCAGATGCATTATCTCTTCCCTACTGTATTGTTGGTGGATGACATGACCTCCCTATTGAAAGCTGAAGTGAAGCTATATTCTCTCATTGTCATAATATTGCCAAGTGTGGGCAAGTTCTGCCAGTGGAACTGCCCTTCCATGACTTGGAATCTTGTAAAGATTGACATGTAAATGGAAAGAAATATCAAGTAGTCCCTTGTACCAAGCCTGGTTCTTTAGCCTTTGTCAACACCCTTCCAATAAATTCTCCCTGTGGCTTAGGGAGACACTGTTTTAGAGATCCTAACTCAAGCATCAAGAGCAGAAAACAAAGCAAGTGTTACATACTGTAGAAATAAAGATGCACGGTAACCTTTATTTGTGGATGGCATAACTGACTATCTAGAAACCTAAGAAATTTTATTAAAATTCCAATGTAAACTAGAGAATTTGGTAAGATAGCTGGATACAAATTATATAATGAAAATCAATAGCTTTTTAAGTAGCAATAAATTTAAAAATGAAAAATACAAAATTTCCTCACACATAATAAATATGTATAATACATAGGAACAAATTAAGCAATGACAGATTATGATCTAAAAAAGAAAAGCATAAAATATTATTAAATGATATAAAATAAGACTTCAGTAAGTGAACATACCATCCTGGATAGAAGGGTTAATTCTGCAAAAAGATAAACTTGATCCAAGTTAATATAATTGAAAATCACAACCTGTTGCTTTTTCTTCTGAGGTGGAATAAAAAGAAAGATGTAACACTGTTTTAAAGATCAACATACCTCTCAAATTTGGCAAAATGGCAAAATATTATTTGGGAATGGAACAGGGAAGGAAGATACTAAAATACTGTAAAGCCATAGAGATCAAAACATTTATTCCAGATAAAGGTACAAACATAAATAAAAAAACAATAAAAATATTGGAAAAAGAATGTAAGGTACCTTTGGATTGATAATACTTTTGGAAATATTATAGGAAACACAAAAGTCCAAAGAGAAAAAGATGGATATCTTCTAGCAGATAAAGTATTTATAGTATTTCTATAAAGAAAAAGACATACACAAAATAAAAATAAAAAATAATAGCCTATTCTCTTCATCTAAAATAGGGCTAGAAGAGAACTTAATCTGAAAAAGAATATCTACAAAAATTTACAGAAAGCATCTTACTCAATGTGAAATTAAAACTACAACGAGATACCCCCTACACACCCACCAGAATGGCAACAATTAAAAATACCACTATGTCAAGTATAAGTGAAGCAAGTGGAATTCTCACACACTGCTGCTGGGGTTGCAAATTGCTTCAGCCACACTGGAAAACTGTTTGGCAATATCTATTAAAGATGAATACATAAGGTAAGACTTCCACTCTTTGGTGTATACCCAGGAGAAATACAGACACATGTTTACTAAAAGGCATATAACAGATTGAATATAGCAATATCTGTATTAGCTCCAAACTGGAAGCACCAATCAAGCTGGAAGCTACTAGATCCAGCAATTCCACTTCAGGGTACATACCCAAAGGAAATTAAAACAAATTATTAAAGAAATATCATTATTGAGAATAGCCCTGCTATGGGAACAACCTAAGGGTCCATCAGTGGATGAATGGATAAAGAAGATGTGGTATATATATATATATATATATATATATATATATATATATATATATATATATATATATATATATATATACACATACAATAGAATACTCTTTAGCCATGAAAAAAAGGAAATCCTGCCATTTGCAACAACATGGATGGATCTTGAGGACACTATGCTAAGTGAGATAAGTCATACAAAGACAAATACTGTATGATATCTCTTATATATCTTATATGTGGAATCTTAAAAAAATCTGAACTTGTAAAAGCAGAGAGTGAAATGGTGATGACTGAAGACTGAGAGTTGGGAGAATGGGAAAGATATTTAAGGCTACACACTTGCAGCTAGCAGGTCATAAGTCCTGGAGATCTAAAACACAGTACAATTATTAGATACAATAAAACTGTATTATAAACCTTAAACCTGCTAAGAGATTAGGCCTTAAATGTTCCCAACACACACACAAAATGATGATTATGTGACAATATAAATGTAACAAATCAATGTTATATACCTTAAACTTACACAATGATATATGTCAAATATATCTAAAAAAAAAAAACCCGTGGCTGGTGACCTGGGGAAAATTACTAATCTATCTAAACTTCGGTTTCCTTTTCTGTAAAACGGAGCTAATGATGGTACTTACCTTGTAGGGTAATAAAGGTTAATTGACAAAAGACAAAGTTTTCAGAACTATTCCTGCTACATAGGAGGTGCTCAGTAAAGAAAGGTCACATTAGTAGAAGGAGGAGATGTAAGAGCAACAGTAACATCACCAGTATTAATGAAGAAAAAAGAAATAAAAAAGTAGCACCAATTTTTATCCATTAAAGTGACACAAATTTAAAAGACTGATGACATGCCCCGTGTGTGGGAATAAACATTCATATGTGTCCAGTGGGAGGGAGATTTGCAACATCACTTGAGAAACTAACAATGTGTACATATATATATATATATATATGATAAAACAGAAAATGTTCAAGCTTTTGGCCAACAATACCATGTTGGAAAATGTATGCTACAAGAATAAATGAGTTTTAGTTATTCTGCTAATTTGGGGGGATTCACATTTAAAAAAAGATTAACACCAATACTGAAATAATCTTAAAAATAAGCTTAGAAAACATGGTTAGGAATGTTAGAATGAAAGAAGAAAAGAAAAATCTGCTGATGCCTTTCCTCTGCTTCGAGGGTTCAGTGTAAACTCTGTAACAGCACAAAAGGCCCTGCTTACTTCTTCTGTGTCACCTCAAAACTCGACCCCTCATCCTGGATGACTTCCCACATGTGATCTTACATATCCAGGCTTTTGGGCATGCCATTCCTTTTCATGAAAAGATGCCTCACAGGTATTCCCATTGCTCTTTGCCTGATCCTCTGAGTCTTAACTTCCATGTCTTTTCATCCAGAAAATCTTCTGTGATCCCCTTCCTTTACTCCTCTCACCCTAGCCCACCTCTCCCTCTTGCGCTGTGCTCCCATACCATCCTGATCTTCCCACGTCATACCACTGACCTTACTGCACTGCATCTTTCTAAGTACTTGATTTATTATTAGCCTGTCACCCACAAAAGTCTTCTCATGCCGCTTATGATTCCTCCTGCCCACCTCTCCCCACACTCTCTCCCAAACCCCATGCAATGATCTTCTTTCTGTTACCATAGATTAGTTTGTATTTTCTAGAATTTTATATAAATGGGATCATGTAGTACATACTCTTATTTGTCTGTATTCTTTCATTCAGCATAATTATTTTGAGATTTTTTTCATGTTGCTGTTTGTATCACAGTTCATTTTTATGACCAAGTTGTATTTCATTGTATTGATGTACCTTGACTTGTCTATCCAGCCAGAGGTTGATGGACATTTGGGTTATTTTCAGTTTTGGATTTTTACAAATGTAATGGCTATGCATATTTTTATAAGGGTTTTTATGGGCATATATTTGCATTTCTTTTTTGTAATCACCTAGGAATAGAATGTCCAAGTCATATGGTAGGTATATATTTACCATTTTGTGAAATTGCTTAACTGTTTTCCAAAGTGGTTGGAGCTTTTTACATTCCACCAACAGTGTATGAGCTCCAGTTCCTCCATATCCTTGCCAAACCTGGTATTGTCCTCCTGTTTAATTTTAGATTTTCTAATAAGCATGGAGCAGTATCTCTTGTATATCTCTCAGTGGTTTTAAATTGCGCTTACTTAATGATTAATCATGTTGAGCATCTTTTCATGTGCTTATTTGCCGTCTATATATTTTCTTTTGTGAAATGTATACTTAAACCTTTTGCCCATATTTTATTGAGTTGCTTGTTTTCTTGCTTTTTAAGTTTGCTTTATGTATTCTGGATTCAAGTCCTTTAACAAATATGTGATTTACAAATACTTTTTCCCTCTCTGAAGCTTGTCCTTTCATTCTCTTAGCGATGTCTTTCAAAGGGCAGTTCTTATTTTTTAAGAAATGTAGTTTGTCAATATTTTATTTTATGAATAGTACATTCGGTGCCTGAACAAAAATCACAAAGCTTTTCTCCTATGTTTTCTTCTATAAATGCTGTAGTGTTAGGTTTTACTGTTAAGTCTAGGATCCATTCTTAACTGATAATTGAATATGGCATTACGTGTGGGCTGTATATAGTTATCCAGTTGTTCTACTTACTATCTTTGGTTAAGAAGACTACCCTTTCTCCACTGAATTGCTTTTACTCACTTGTTGAAAATCAGTTGTGAGGATCTACATCTGGATACTTCATTCAGCTCCATTGGTCTGTTTGTCTATATTCGAACTGCCTACTGTTGATTACCATAGCTTTATAATAAATCTAAAAGACAGTGTTCTTTTTCAAAGGTTTTTGGTTATTCTAAGTCTTTTCCATTTCCAAAGGAATTTTAGAATCAGCTTTTCAATTTCTAGCCTCTGCCCCTAAAAAAGCCTGCTGAATTTATCAATTTGAGGAGAATAACTTAACAATATTGAGCCTTTTGGCCTATGAATACAATATATCTCCCTATTTATTTAGGTCTTAATTCCTCTCAGCAATGCGTTACAGTTTACATAGCATAGGTCTTTCACATCTCATGTCGAGTATATACCTAAGCATTTCACATTTTTATATTTTTTAAATAGTATTTTAAATTCAATTTCTGACTTTGTTTTGCTCATATATAAAAAATACAATTGGCTTGTACATGTTGTATATATCTTCTATCTTACATCCCTTCTAAAATAATTTATTAGTTCTCATGGTCTTTTGGTAGATGATCATGTTATTTATAAATCAAGACAGTTTTATTTCAACCTTTCTAATCTGGAAGTTTTATATTGCTTTTTCTTGCCTTACTGCACTGGGTAGAGCCTTTAGTATAATACTGAGTAGGAACAGTGAGAGGAGACACCCTTGCTCTGTTCCTGATCTAGAGGAGAAAGTATTCTACTGTTCACTGTTGTGTATGATGTTAGTTCTGTTTTTCATGGATGTCTTTTATCAGATTGAGGAAATTCCTTTCTACTTCAAGATTGCTGTGAGTTTTTGCCAAGAATGAATGCTGGATTTTGCCAAATGCTCTTTCTGCATCTATTGAAAAACAATCACAGTTTTTCATTTTAAGTCTGTAAACATGGTGAATTACATGGACTGATTTTTTAATATCAACCTGGGGTAGATCTTTGTTATTAGATACATAAACACTTAGTATTATTATGGCCTATTGATAAACTTGTCCCATTATCATTAAAATGATGTGTTTATTCTTTACTCTGAAATCTTCAATAGTAATATAACCACTCTAGCTTTCTTTTGGTTAGTGTTAGCATTGTATCTTTTCAATCTTTGAATTTTAACTTATTCCTGCCCTAATATTTAAAGTGGGTTTCTTATAGGCAGCATATAGTTAGGTCCTGCTTTTTAATCCAATATAACAATCTTTGAATTTTAATTGCGGTGCTTAAACTATTTACATTTAGCATGATTATTGATATTGCTGGATTTAAATCTACATTATTATTTTTCTCTTTGTCCAATCTATTTCCATTTTTTTCTTTTTGTGCCTTTTTGGATAAATTACATACTTTGTTTCCATTTTATCTCCTTCGTTGGTTAAATAGCTATATAATTCTTTATTATATTATTTTAAGTGTTGCCTTAGGGTTTCTAGCAAACACCTTTAATTTAACCACAGTTTACCTGCATGTGATAGTATATTATTTGATGTGCAGTATAAGAACTCATGATAATACACTCCATTTCTATCCTGCCAGCCCTTGTGTCACAGTGGTCATATATTTTGCTTCTATGTTATAAACACCATAATATCTTGTTTTCATTGTAGACAGTTAATTTCCTTTAAAAGAGATTTTGAAAATAGGAAAGTAAGTCTTTTATGTTTACCCATGTAGTTTACCACTCCCAGCGGTCTTCATTCCATTACATAGAACACTTCCACCTGAAGCATTTCTTTTAACATTTCTTGTAGTGCAGGTCTGTTGGTGATGAATTCTCTCAGTTCTCATATGTCTGAAAAAGTCTTTATGTCACCTTGGTTTTTGAAAGATAGTTTCCTTCGGTATTGAATACTAGATTGTGGATTTTCTTTCAGTACTTTAAAGATGTTCCACTGTCATCTAGTCACCTTTTCTGCTGTCATTCTAATCTTTGTTACTTTGTACATAATGTGTCTCCCCTACTTCCACCCCCTGCTTCTTTAATATTTCCCTCCATATCACTGGTCTTAAGCAATCTGAATAATAGGAGCCTTGGTAGAGCTTTATTCATGTTTCTTGTGATTGGCTTCACTGAGCTCTTTGGATTGGTGGATTTACAGTTTTCATCAAATTTGAAAAATTTCAACAATCATTTCCTCAAATACTTTCTATCTTCTTTCATATTTTGTGTGCTCCTATTACATATATGTTAGTCCATTTGAGTTTGTTCTACAACTCACTGAAGTTCTATTTTTTTTTTTGGTCTTTAAAATTTTTTTCAGTTTATTGAGTTTTTTTTTCCACATATAAAATTGTAACATATTTAAAGTGTACATTGTGGTGATTTGATAGACATATACATTGTGAAAGGACTCCGCCCATCAAGTTAACAAATCCATCACCTCACATATGTACCTTTCTATGTGTTTGTGAAAACATTTAAGTTCTATTGTCTTAGCAAATTTCAGCTATACAATAAAGTGTTATCAACTATACTCCCCATGTTTTACATTAAATCCTCAGACCTTATGCATATTTTTTCGTGTGATTTTTTTATTAAGGTATTATTGATATACACTTTTATGAAGGTTTCACATGAAAAAACAATGTGGTTACTACATTTACCCATATTATCAAGTCCCCACCCATACCCCAATGCAGTCACTGTCCTTGGGTGTAGTAAGATGCCACAGTTCACTGTTTGCCTTCTCTGTGCTACACTGTTTTCCCCGTGATACCCCACACCATGTGTACTAAACAAAATACGCCTCAATCCCCTACTCCCTCCCTCCCCACCCACCTCCACACCCCTCCCCTTGGGTAACCACTAGTTCCTTCTGGGAGTCCCTGAGTCTGCTGCTATATTGTTCCTTCAGTTTTGCTTCACTGTTATACTCCACATATGAGGGAAATCATTTGGTACTTGTCTTTCTCTGCCTGGCTTATTTCACTGAGCATAATATCCTCCAGCTCCATCCATGTTGTTGCAAATGGTAGGATTTGTTCTTTCTTATGGCTGAGTAGTATTCCATTGTGTATATGTACCACCTCTTCTTTTTCCATTCATCTACTGATGGACACTTAGGTTGCTTCCATATCTTGGCTATTGTAAAAAGTGCTGCAATAAACATAGGGGTGCATATGTCTTTTTGAATCTGAGAAGTTGTATTCTTTGGGTAAATTCCAAGGAATGGGATTCTGAGGTCAAATGGTATTTCTATTTTTACTTTTTTGAGGAACCTCCATATGGCTTTCCACAATGGTTGAACTAGCTTACATTCACACCAGCAGTGTAGGAGGGTTCCCCTTTCTCCACATCCTCGCCAGCATTTGTTGTTCTTAGTCTTTTGGATGCTGGCCATCCTTACTGCTGTGAGGTGATATCTCATTGTGGTTTTAATTTGCATTTCCCTGATGGTTAGTGATGTGGACCATCTTTTCATGTGTCTTTTGGCCATCTGAATTTCTTTGGAGAACTATCTCTTCATATCCTCTGCCCATTTTTTAATTGGGTTATTTGCTTTTTGGGTGTTGAGGCATGTAAGTTCTTTATATATTTTGAATGTTAACCCATTGTTTGATATGTCATTTACAAGTATATTCTCCCATACTATAGGATGCCTTTTTGTTCTGTTGATGGTGTCCTTTGCTGTACAGAAATTTTTAGTTTGATGTAGTCCCATGAGTTCATTTTTGCTTTTGTTTCCCTTGCTCGAGGAGATGCATTCAGGAAGAAGTTGCTCATGCTTATATTCAGGAGATTTTTGCCTATGTTGTCTTCTACAAATTTTATGGTTTAATGACTTACATTCAGGTCCTTGATCCATTTCAAGTTTACTTTTGTGTATGGGGTTAAACAGTAATGTAGTTTCACTCTCTTGCATATAGCCATCTAGTTTTGCCAACACCAGCTGTTGAAGAGGCTGTCATTTCTCCATTGTATGTTCATGGCTCCTTTATCATATATTAATTGACCATATATGGTTGGGTTTATATCAGAGATCTCTAGTGTGTTCTATTGGTCTATGGGTCTGTTCTTGTGCCTATACCAAATTGTCTTGATTACTGTGGCTTTGTAGTAGAGCTTGAGGTTGGGGAGCATAATTCCCCCAGCTTTGTTCTTCCTTCTCAGCATTGCTTTGGCTATTCGGGGTCTTTTGTTTTTCCATATGAATATTAGAATGGTTTTCTCTGGTTTGTTGAAGAATGCTATTGGTATTTTGATAAGAATTGCATTGAATCTATAGATTGCTTTAGGCAGGATGGTCATTTTTACAATATTAATTTTTCCTATCCATGAGCACAGGATGTGTTTCCATTTATTGGTATCTTCTTTAATTTCTGTCATGAGTGTCTTGTAGATTTCTGAGTATAGGTCTTTCACTTCCTTGGTTAGGTTTATTCCTAGGTATTTTATTCTTTTTGAGGCAACTGTGAATGGAATTGTTTTCCTGATTTCTCTCTCTGCTAGTTCATTGCTAGTGTATAGAAGTGCCATAGATTTCTGCATATTCATTTTGTGTCCCGCTCCTTTGCTTAATTCAGATATTAGATCTAGTAGTTTTGAAGTGGATTCTTTAGGGTTTTTTAGGTACAATATCATGTCATCTGCAAAGAGGGACAGTTTAACTTCTTCCTTGCCTATCTAGATGCCTTTTATTTCTTTGTGTTGTCTGACTGCCATGGCTAGGATCTCCAGTACTATGTTGAATAGAAGTGGGGAGAGTGAGCATCTTTGTCTTGTTCCCAATCTTAAAGGAAAAGCTTACAGCTTCTTGCTGTTAAGTACAATGTTGGCTGTGGGTTTGTCATTATGGCCTTTATTATGTTGAGGCACTTGCCCTCTATACCCGTTTTGCTGCGAGTTTCTATCATGAGTGGATGTTGAATTTTGTCAAATGCTTTCTCAGCATCTATGGAGATGGTCATGTGGTTTCTGTCCTTTTTGTTGATGTGGTGGATGATGTTGATGGATTTTTGAATGTTGTACCATCCTGTATCCCTGGAATAAATTGTTCTTGATCATGATGGATGATCCTTTTGATGTATTTTTGAATTGGGTTTGCTAATATTTTGTTGAGTATTTTTGCATCTACATTCATCAGGGATATTGGTCTGTAGTTTTCTTTTTTTGTGGTGTCTGCCTGGTTTTGGTGTTAGAGTGATGCTGGCCTCATAGAATGAGTTTGGAAGTATTCCCTCTTCTTCCACTCTTTGGAAAACCTTAAGGAGGATGGGTATTAGGTCTTCACTAAATGTTTGATAAAATTCAGCTGTGAAGCCATCTGTTCCAGGGATTTTGTTTTTAGGTAGGTTTTTGATTACCAGTTCAATTTTGTTGCTGGTAGTTGGTGTGTTCAGATTTTCTGTTTCTTCTGGGTCAGCCTTGGAACATTGTACTTTTCTAGAAAGCTGTCCATTTCTTCTAGGTTATCAAGTTAGCATATAATTTTTCATAGTATTCTCTTATAGTTCTTTGTATTTCTGTGGTGTCCATAGTGATTTTTCCATTCTCATTTCTGATTCTGTTTATGTGAGTAGACTCTTTTTCTCTTGATAAGTCTGGCTAGGCGTTTATCTATTTTGTTTACTTTCTCAAAGAACCAGCTTCTGCTTTCATTGATTCTTTCTATTGTTTTATTCTCCTCGATTTTATTTATTTTTGCTCTAATCTTTATTATGTCCCTCCTTCTACTGACTTTGGGCCTCATTTGTTCTTCTTTTTCCAATTTCAATAACTGTGAGTTTAGACTGCTCATATGGGATTGTTCTTCTTTCCTGAGGTAGGCCTGTTTTGCAATATACTTTCCTCTTAACACGGCCTTCACTGTGTCCCACAGATAATGCAGTGTTGAATTATTGTTGTCATTTGTCTCCATATATTGCTTGATCTCTGTTTTTATTTGGTCATTGATCCACTGGTTATTTAGGAACATGTTGTGAAGCCTCCATGTGTTTGTGGGATTTTTCATTTTCTTTGCGTAATTTATTTTTAGTTTCATATCTTTGTGGTCTGAGAAACTTGTTGGTACAATTTCAATCTTTTTGAATTTACCAAGGCTCTGTTTGTGGCCTAGTATATGATCTATTCTTGAAAATGTTCCATGTGCACTTGAGAAGAATGTGCATTCGGCTGCTTTTTGCTGTAGAGTTCCGTCAATGTCTGTTAGGTCCATCCGCTCTAGTGTGTTGTTCAGTGCCTCTGTCTCCTTATTTTCTGTCTGGTTGATCTGTCTTTCAGAGTGAGTGGAGTGTTGAAGTCTCCTAGAATGAATGCACTGCATTCTATTTCTCCTTTTAATTCTGTTAGTATTTGCTTCACATATGTAGGTGCTCCTGTGTTGGGCACATAAATATTTATAATGGTTATATCTTCTTGTTGGATTGACCCTTTTATCATTATGTAATGTCCTTCTTTGTCTCTTGCGACTTTCTTTGTTTTGAAGTCTATTTTATCTGATACAAGTACTGCAACTCCTGCTTCTTTCTCCCTATTAGTTGCATGAAATATCTTTTTCCATCCCTTCACTTTTAGTCTGTGTATGTCTTTGGGTTTAAAGTGACTCTCTTGGGACTTCCAGGAAGATGGCGGTGTGAGCAGGGCGGCAGAAATCTCCTCCCAACACTATATTTATCTACAAAAACACAGCAAATACATCTATTCCTAAAAGAGAGACCAGAATACACAGGAAAGCGCACAGCGTGCAGCTACACCCGAGAGGACTCGGCACCCCAAGAGGCGGGTAAGATACGGAGCCGCGACCCGGCGGGACCCGAGCCCTCCCCCACCCCAGCGCACCGGCGGGAGGAGAGGATTCAGAGCCGGGAGGGAGTGGAAGTGCACCCCGCGAAGTAGCCAGCCCCAGTGATCTGCGCGGGGAGCGCTGACCCACATTGCGCAGTGCAGCGGAGATTGGAGAGACAGAGGGGCAGGATCTGAGCGGGAACGCGCCAGGGGGCTTGCAGCCGGCTCCCGGGAAGGAAAAAAAAAAAAAAGCGCGCTTTCTTCAGCGGTCTTAAAGAGACAGGAGCCCAGCGGAGGAGCCGGATCGCCCCAGCACACTCAGCCCAGCAGGCTGGGAGTCCTGGGGAGTTTCAGACGCCTTAGCTGGCGACTGAGGAAGCGTAGCCATACTTAACACTTCTCACTGAGATCAACAGCCTCCTATTCGTTCCCACCCCTGCCCGAGCGATAAAGGGTCTGCGAAGCAGCACAGTCACAGCTGTGGAATAGTGGGGCAATAGCGCCACCTAGAGCATTCCCACAGAATCTACGTCCGGTGGGCATTTTTTTGTTTTGTTTTGTTTTGTTTTTTGTTTCGTTTTTGTTTTTTCTTTTTTTCTTTCTTTCTTTCTTTCTTTTTTTCTTTTTTTTCTTCTCTTTTTAAAGTCTTAAAGAGCCCAGCTGACATACGTGGCAACTATCAGTGACCAATTATATAGCCATGAAAAGACAGAGGAATATGGTTCAGACCAAAATCAACCAGACAACCCCAGAGAGGGAGTCTGAAGGGATGGAAATGCACAACCTCCCTGAAAAAGATTTCAGAATAAAAGTCATAACCATGCTGATGGATCTACAGAGAAATGTGCAATAGCTGAGGGAGGAAGTGAGGGAACTGAGAAAAGACAATACAGAAATCAGACAAGCGATCGACGGGCTTAACAGCAGAATGGATGAGATGCGAGAGACTGTTAATGGAATAGAAAACAGAGAACAGGAGTACAGAGCAGCTGAGGCAGAGAGAGATAAAAGGATTTCTAGGAATGAAAGAATATTAAGAGAACTGTGTGACCAATCCAAACGGAACAATATTCGCATTATAGGAGTACCAGAGGAAGAAGAGAGAGAAAAAGGGATAGAAAGTGTCTTTGAAGAAATAATTGCTGAAAACTTTCCCTCGCTGGGGAAGGAAGTAGTCTCGCAGTCCACCGAAGCTCATAGATCTCCCAACACAAGGGACCCAAGGAAGACAACACCAAGACACATAATAATTAAGATGGCAAAGATCAAAGATACAGACAGGGTATTAAAGGCAGCTAGAGAGAGAAAAAAGGTCACCTACAAAGGAAAACCCATCAGACTATCATCAGACTTCTCAACAGAAACCTTACAAGCCAGAAGAGAATGGCATGATATATTTAACGTTATGAAACAGAAGGACCTCAAACCAAGAATATTGTATCCAGCACGATTATCATTTAAATATGATGGAGGGATTAAACAATTTCCAGATAAACAAAAGTTGAGAGAGTTTGCTTCTCATAAACCACCACTACAGGATATCTTATATGGACTGCTCTAGATGGAAGCACACCTAAGGCTAAAAAGATGTCACCAGAGAAAATAAAATCATAGCAAAGAAAGAAGACCATCCAAATTCTAACTAAAGGCAAAGAATAAAACACCTATTATAGAAAGAATGGAGGAGGAGGAATAAGAAGGGAGAGAAAGAAAGAAACATCAGACTGTGTTTACAATAACTTAACAAGAAAGTTAAGTTAGATTGTTAGATAGTAAGGAAGCAACCCTTGAACCCTTGGTAACCACGAATCTAAAGCCAGCAACGGCAATAAGTACATACCTATCAATAATCACCCTAAATGTAAATGGACTGAATGCACCAACCAAAAGACACAGAGTAACAGAATGGATAAAAAAGCAAGACCCATCTATATGCTGCCTACAAGAAACTCACCTCAAATCCAAAGATATACACAGACTAAAAGTGAAGGGATGGAAAAAGATATTTCATGCAAACAACAAAGAGAAAAAAGCAGGTGTTGCAGTACTTGTATCAGACAAAATAGACTTCAAAACGAAGAAAGTGGCAAAAGTTAAAGAAGGACATTGCATAATGATAAAGGGGTCAGTCCAACAAGAAGATATAACCATTATAAATATATATGCACCAAACACAGGAGTGCCAGCATATGTGAGACAAATACTAACAGAATTAAAGGAGGAAATAGACAGCAATGCATTCATCTTAGGAGACTTCAACACACCACTCATTCCAGAGGACAGATCAACCAGACAGAAAATAAGTAAAGACACAGAGGCACTGAACAACACACTAGAACAGACGGACCTAACAGACATCTACAGAACTCTACACCCAAAAGCAACAGGATACACATTCTTCTCAAGTGCACATGGAACATTTTCCAGAATAGACCACATACTAGGCCACAAAAAGAACCTCAGTAATTTCAAAAATATTGAAATCCTACCAACCAACTTCTCAGATCACCAAGGTATAAAACTAGAAATAAATTTTAGAAAGAAATCAAAAAGGCTCACAAATACATGGAGACTTAACAACACTCTCCTAATTAATCAATGGGTTAACGACCAAATCAAAACAGAAATCAAAGAATATATGGAGACTAATGACAACAACAACACAAAGCCACAACATCTGTGGGATGCAGCAAAGGCAGTTCTAAGAGCAAAGTATATTGCAATCCAGGCTTCTTTAAAGAAAGAAGAACATTCCCAAATGAATAGTCTAAAGACACAATTACAGAAATTGGAAAAAGAAGAACAAATGAGGCCCAAGGTCACCAGAAGGAGGGACATAATAAAGATTAGAGAAGAAATAAATAAAATTGAGAAGAATAAAACAATAGAAAAAATCAATAAAACCAAGAGCTGGTTCTTTGAAAAAATAAACAAAATAGATAAACCCCTAGCCAGACTCATTAAGAGAAAAAGAGAATCTACACACATAAACACAATCAGAAATGAGAAAGGAAAAATCACGACGGACCCCACAGAAATACAAAGAATCATAAGAGAATATTATGAGAATCTATATGCTAACAAGCTGGAAAACATAGAAGAAATGGACAACTTCTTAGAAAAATACAACCTTCCAAGACTGACCAAGCAAGAAACAGAAAAACTAAACAGACCAATCACCAGTGATGAAATCGAATCGGTAATCAAAAAACTACCCAAGAACAAAACCCCTGGGCCTGATGGATTCACCTCTGAATTCTACCAGACATATAGAGAAGAAATAACACCGATTCTCCTTAAAGTTTTCCAAAAAATAGAAGAGGAGGGAATACTTCCAAACTCATTCTATGAAGCCAGCATCACTCTAATACCAAAACCGGGCAAAGACCTCACCAAAAAAGAAAATTACAGACCAATATCCCTGATGAACGTAGATGCAAAAATACTCAACAAAATATTAGCAAACCGAATTCAAAAATACATCAAGAGGATCATACACCATGATCAAGTGGGATTCATCCCAGGGATGCAAGGATGGTACAACATTCGAAAATCCATCAACATCATCCACCACATCAACAAAAAGAAGAACAAAAACCACATGATCATCTCCATAGATGCTGAAAAAGCATTTGACAAAATTCAGCATCCATTCCTGATTAAAACTCTCAACAAAATGGGTATAGACGGCAAGTACCTCAACATCATAAAGGCTATATATGACAAACCCACAGCTAACATCATACTTAACGGCGAGACGCTGAAAGCTTTTCATCTAAGATCGGGAACAAGACAGGGATGCCCACTCTCTCCACTGTTATTCAACATAGTACTGGAGGTCCTAGCCACAGCAATCAGACAAAACAAAGACATACAAGGCATCCAGATTGGTAAAGAAGAAGTCAAATTGTCACTATTTGCAGATGACATGATACTGTACATAAAAAACCCTAAAGATTCCATTCCAAAACTACTAGAACTAATATCTGAATTCAGCAAAGTTGCAGGATACAAAATTAACACACAGAAATCTGTTGCTTTCCTATACACTAATGATGAACTAACAGAAAGAGAAATCAGAAAAACAATTCCATTCACAATTGCATCAAAAGAATAAAATACCTAGGAATAAACCTAACGAAGGAAGTGAAAGACCTGTACTCTGAAAACTACAAGACACTCCTAAGAGAAATTAAAGAGGACACTAACAAATGGAAATGCATCCCATGCTCTTGGCTAGGAAGAATAAATATTGTCAAAATGGCTATACTACCTAAAGCAATCTACAGATTCAATGCAATCCCTATCAAACTACCAACAGCTTTCTTCAATGAACTGGAACAAATAATTCTAAAATTCATATGGAACCACAAAAGACCCCGAATAGCCAAAGCAATCCTGAGAAGGAGGAATAAAACAGGGGGAATTACACTCCCTGACTTCAAGCTCTACTACAAAGCCACAGTAATCAAGACAATTTGGTATTGGCACAAAAACAGACCCACAGACCAGTGGAACAGAATAGAAAATCCAAACATTAACCCAAACATATACAGTCAATTAATATTTGATAAAAGTGCCTTGGATATACAATGGGGAGATGACAGCCTCTTCAGCAGCTGGTGTTGGAAAAACTGGACAGCTACATGTAAGAGAATGAAACTGGACTACTGTCTAGCCCCATACACAAAGGTAAACTCAAGGTGGATCAAAGACTTGAATGTAAGTCATGAAACCATAAAACTCTTAGAAAAAAACATAGGCAAAAATCTCTTGGACATAAACATGAGCAACTTCTTCATGAACATATCTCCCCGGGCAAGGGAAACAAAAGCAAAAATGAACAAGTGGGACTATATCAAGCTGAAAAGCTTCTGTACAGCAAAGGACACCATCAGTAGAACAAAAAGACATCCTACAGTATGGGAGAATATATTCATAAAAAACGTATCTGATAAAGGGTTGACATCCAAAATATATAAAGAACTCATGCACCTTAACAAACAGAAAGCAAATAATCCAATTAAGAAATGGGCAGAGGACATGAATAGACACTTCTCCAAAGAAGAAATTCAGATGGCCAACAGGCACATGAAAAGATGCTCCACATCGCTAATCATCAGAGAAATGCAGATTAAAACCACAATGAGATATCACCTCACACCAGTGAGGATGGCCAACATCCAAAACACAAACAACAACAAATGTTGGCGAGGATGTGGAGAAAAGGGAACCCTCCTACACTGCTGGTGGGACTGCAAATTAGTTCAACCATTGTGGAAAGCAGTATGGAGGTTCCTCAAAAAACTCAAAATAGAAATACCATTTGACCCAGGAATTCCACTCCTAGGAATTTACCCTAAGAATGCAGCAGCCCAATTTGAAAAGGACAGATGCACCCCTATGTTTATTGCAGCACTATTTACAATAGCCAAGAAATGGAAGCAACCTAAGTGTCCATCAGTAGATGAATGGATAAAGAAGAGGTGGTACATATACACAATGGAATATTATTCAGCCATAAGAAGAAAACAAATCCTACCATTTGCAACAACATGGATGGAGCTAGAGGGTATTATGCTCAGTGAAATAAGCCAAGCCGAAAAAGACAAGTATCAAATGATTTCACTCATATGTGGGGTATAAGAACAAAGAAAAAAACTGAAGGAACAAAACAGCAGCAGACTCACAGAACCCAAGAACGGACTAATAGTTACCAAAGGGAAAGGGACTGGGGAAAATGGGCGGGAAGGGAGGGATAAGAGGGAAAAAGGGGCATTACGATTAGCAGATGTAATGTTGGGGGGGCACGGGGAGGGCAGTACAACTCAGAGAAGACAAGTAGTGATTCTATAGCATCTCACTACGCTGATGGACAGTGACTGTAATGGGGTTGGTGGGGGGGACCTGATGAAGGGGTAGTTTAATAATCGTAATATTGCACATGTAATTGTAAATTAATGATAATAAAATAAATTATATTAAAAAAAAAAAAACTGAATTCTACTCCATGTTTTCTTCTTCCACCTGCTGACTTTTCTCCACAATCTGCCCACCCTTGTTCACTTCCTAGTACCTTCAAGTAGATGTTTTTTTTATATATTGTCCCATGTATAAAAGTGCCATCCATTGGACAGTCAGTCTGGTTGCAGCATGCACATCGAGGCAAGAACTGAAACTGCTACAATTTATTTTTGCATATGACCATGTGTCTGGTAAGTGTGGTAAATTCATTTATTACTTCTAGTAGATTTTACAGATAGCTTAAGAGTTTCTAAGTACATGATTGTGTCATCTGCAAATAAAGAGAATTTTAATCTTTCTCCTCCAGTCTATATGCCTTTTATTTATTTTACTTGTACTGATTTTCTATGTAGGATCTTTCCTAGAAAGTTAATAAAAGTGGTGAGAGTAGATATCCTTGCTGTGTTTCTGATGTTAGGGGGAACACCCTCCATTTTTCACCGTTAAGAAAGCTACCAGATGCAGTTTCTCCTCGAGGTTCTTTCCAGGTAGGCCGCTTTTCTGTTCCCAGTTGGCTAAGAGTTTACTGTGAATCGGGATTCATTTCTGTCAAATGATGACAAATATTTATTTATATACTGAGATGTTTATGGGCTTTATCCTTTATTCTATTGATATGGTTAATAATGTGACTGATTTTATAGTGTTAAATCAACCTTGCATTCATGAGATAAACTCCACCTGATCATGATCTATTATCTGTTTTATATGGTACTGGGTTCAGTTGGCTAATATTTTGTTAAAATTTTTACTTCTACAATGAAAAAAGATTATTAATCCACGTTTTTTTCTTGAAATACCTTTTTTCCGACTTTGGATTCAGGGTAAGCTGAGTTTATAATGGGCTCAGAATCATGCCCAGATGTTTAGAGATTGCATGATATCTTCCCATCATTTTACTTTGAACTTATCTGTATATTTATATTTAATGTGTATTTTTACCAATAGTATGTAGTTGGGTCTTATATGCCATCCAGTATGACAACTTCTTCCTTCATAGGTTACATTCTCACCTATGCCTTCACACTTTAAGGTGTATTTGCTAACTGCAGTGGAACTAAGTAAAAGAAGGCTGAATTATGACAAATGATTTCTCTTGAAATGCTCTGTGGCATAAAGGCATCCGTGGCCATAAGCTTCCAGACCACCCAAGCGCTGAGTCATTCTAACTAAGCAACAGTCTGGAGGGTCACAAACTGTGGAAATTCCACAGAGGTCATGTCCTTTTTTTGGACTTTTTGCATGTGTACAATAATGGTATCGAAGACCATTAAATTACAGAATTGTAAGAGAATCTTAGGGCCCCTTGGTCACAGCCCCTTAGTTTTATAGATAGGGAAATAAGACCAGAGAGATTAAGCAATTTACCGATGAGCACGTAGGAAGGAGTCTTTCTGAGCCAAGGGGAGAGTGCTGCCTGCAGCACCAGCTCAGGGTCTGCTGGGAGAACATGGTCATTTCCGAGCCGTCCGTCACCAACCACTCATCCTCGTTGTGAGTCCTGGTGAGAAGCGTGAGTGTCTGCTGGCCAGGACACGGATGGGCCACACCACCTCCCTTGCTCCCCTTGCAGCCTGCGTGGGGGCCCTTCACCGTGATGCTGCCAACCGGTTCTCCAGTCCGAGGCTGGAACCATCGCAGGAAGGACGCACTGGAGAGGCAGCTCAAGGATCTGGCACCAGCTGGTGGGAGGCCGCGCAACACTGTTGGGAGTCCAGCAGAGACTCTCTGTGGTGTGACCTCAGCTGTGTCCTCCCTGTGTGATCGTCCTTGGCTTCTCCCATTTCCGTGCCTTGTTGTCTAGGCTCCCCATAGACCCTCAATATCATGCCTAAGACGAACTCAGATTTTGTTTTGCTGTTTATAACCGAAAAGGAGAGAAAACACTGGAATGGCCTTTGTTTGGACATTTGCAGAAGTGGCAACATAGCTGCAAATAGGCTGACTTTCCGTTGTAGACAAGGTGGAGATGTTTTTGGTCTACACAATTTTTCAAGAATGAAATTAGTCACTAACATTAAAAACTAGATAGAGCCCATTTCAAAATCCTGATCTCTGGATTATCTGGGAAAAGCGGGATACGTGGTATCCAACACATCATGGCAACAACTAGTCGAAGTGAGCAATGAACCCTGCCCCCCTCCCTTGGCAAATACACGCTGTACGGGTACCAGAACCTCCGAGCAAACTGCTCACTTCATTTACTTCGTGCCTAGCCTGGCGGGAGATGCACTGGGGGTCCCTGTTCTAGCCACACAGGTACTTCCCTCAAGTTCTTTGTGTACATCGTGCTCTATCCTCCCGACTTTACATGTGATGTACCTTCTGCCTCATTCTATGCCTTCTGAATACTCATCACCCTTCTTAACTGTGACCATATGTCTTGTACATGTTGAAGCTTTCCTTGGTTTCCCCAAACAGAGTGACCATTGCCTCCTTTGAACCAGGACAGCATCCTGTGTGTACCCTCTATTCTCTCACAATGGCTCCATTGTACACATGCCTCTTTCTCTCTGGGGGCCTCATAGATGCCAGGGCCCACTGCATGCGTGTGTGTGTGTGTGTGTGTGTGTGTGTGTGTGTGTGTTCACACACATGCATGTTTTCATCCTGGAATTACAGACACCTACAAACACATGACTCTGTGAACTTAGTAAATCCCTCACCCATTACTTTCTTTATAAAATATTAGTAACGATTTTCACCTGCCTCACAGGGGTGTCTTAAGATTTGATTCACATTTACAAAGCACTTGGAAATCCTTGGATTTCAGATGCTGTGGAAGTGAACATATTATAATTATTATCAACTTGAGGCAAATAAATTGTAAAGAGAATGCAGAGGACTGGGATTGCTTGATATTTACAAAAATATAGGTCTCTTTACTGGCGATGCGACCTCTTTGGAAACACATATTATGAATTACATTTTCTTTCCCCAGAAAATAGTTCTTAAAATCAAGCAGACCTCTGCGCTTGGTTATATTTTGCTTTCTTTGGATTTATGCAGCTCAGAGCAACATATTATACAGCCTGCGATGGAACACTCTGGATACCCTCAAGGTATGTATAAGCATAGACAAATAGGAAGGCAATTTTCTGTTTTTATGAAGTAGCTCAATGAAATGTCATCCTTTTCTACTAAATCATATAAAGCAAGCCTTCTGGATATTTAAAGTTGGAAATCAGAATTTGTTACACAGGTTTCATTTTTTATCACAGCCAAGGGGTAGGGAGAGATGTATCTATGTCTTCAACACTTTCTCAACTCTCCTTCAAGCTGCCAACTTAAAGGGATACGAACAGCACACCCTACATACCCCTTTGTGATAATATCCTGAGCTTCTTTCCCCCACCAGTTTCCTGAGATGCCCTACTGCTTCCTGCTCCATGTCACTGCTGGGAAGGGTCGTATTCTGACAGACCCAGCTGCAGGAGACTCTCCCCTCCTGGTTGCCAATCCACCCCTTGCACTGTTCACAGACAGTCTTCTCGAAGGGATCTCTGCTTCTCAGCTCCCCACTCCTGTGTCATTTCAACTTAATCAGGGGTCCATCTCCTCAGCACCACTGGAACTGCTCCGGCAAATGCTGCCAGTGACCCCTGGATGAGCCGGGCTCCTCGTGCTTCTGAGCCTTGCCTCATTCTACACTTTCTACCTAAGATGCCCCTCACTGGTGAACTCTGGCTCTCTCCAATACTGTTTGCAAGGGGCACCATCTCGATGCCAGTCACAGTGCATGCCCCCAACTTCCTCCCCATCTTGGCTAAACATCCCTTTTGTGGCCACTGTATTTCATATGTTAATTCCATCAGAACACTTTATTGTTCTTACATTTTGTACTTTGGTGTCCTCCTTCTATACCATGAACTCCTTTAGGTAAAGTGCTACTAATTTTGCCTCTGTATGTGTATGTTCTAGTACAGTATATATTGAATAACTGGTGTTTTTTTAAGGGGAAAATAAGTGCAAGCTAACATTTGGCATCAGGTTATTATGTTACCTTTGCAGGTACGTTTTGATTTTAACAGTGATCCACGGATGGATATGACACAGCATGGTAGTCCTGTAAGGTTTTCTGTTGGAAGGGATTTCGCAGATGGTTCGCCCCTAACTTTCTCCCTTGGAATCCTAGTGCTACAAGATACTAACACACTTTCTTGATGGGTGGGGACTTCCATGGTCTAAAAATGTGGGGAAATCATGTATAGAAAAAGTGAATCCATGTTTGTATTATTTTTGACTTCAGGATTTCTAAGAGCCTTTCCTCTATAAGACTGATGTCTAAGAGAGACATGAGTATTTCCCAAGGTGTTTGAGAGCAGAATCACTTTATCAGTAGAGTGTCCCACAGAACTACTGTTTTTCAGAACACACTTTGGACAAAACTAGTGAAACCAATTTCGTACATTTGGCAGATGAAGAAACTGATGACCAGGGAGGCCCAGTGCCTTGCTGACATCAGGACCAGGTCTTCCACTCTCTCTTGCAAGCAGTAGTTCCATTAAAAGGTGTCATTAGAATTCTTAGCTCTTTGGGAGACCATTTGTTCTTGGGATTAGATATAAAAAAGAATTTAAGAGAATTCATGGCCTAACGGGACAAGACATGAGAAATAAATGCAGAGTAACAAACGTTAGAATGCAGAAGAACGTATGACTATTACAGAGAGGTCCCGCGTGTGGTGGGGGGGCTGAGACATGGAGCCCTGGGGACAAATTTTGCCCAGCACTGTGAGGTGCAGTCCTTCTGAAGTGGGAGGCACCGCAAACCTAGTTTGGGAATAGGAAGACTTCCTCAAACCAGACCAAGTAAGCCATTGTTTACTCTCCCTCCGAGTAAGGATGACTCATTATCCATTTAATGAGAAACCATTGCATATTCTGTCCAGGGCAGGAAAGTAGATTTGGACATTCCCTTGGAGTTACTTAAAATGAAGAGGGAAAACTGAGGAAAACAGACATATATACAGTCTATTTTCACCCAATAAAACATTTACAATGGAATCCCTAGCCCCTACTCACCATAGTTTCCTATTTCTCACTGATTTAAGAGCCATGACCCCTACTCATCATAGTTTCCTATTTCTCACTGATTTAAGAGCCATGACCAGTATTGCTTTGAAGTACGCATTCTGAACAGTGAGTTCTAAATATTTTAAAATATGATGGGTTGTAAGCTTGATTTCCCCAAAGTTGGCCTATAAACATATTTCTTGTTTCTTTCATAATCAGCTTGGACTCACCTTAGAATCTTTTCGATAAAAGCGCTGCTTCTACACCAGCTGTTAACTTTCCTGTCTGAGTCTGTTTCAGAAGGAATCAGAGGGCAGAATCCAGGTGAAACTGATTTGGTATTAGCTAGAGGGAACTACTTGTAGATCAATTTTACTCTGACAGATAAATTTGCCTTAGAGATCCAATTACATACAATATTAAGACTAGTATGAATCAACTATCACACTTGGAAACAGCCGCTAATTAAAGCATAGAGACAATAGAACATTCAAAAAACACTGAAATAGAGTTTTTAAGGATTCAACATGACAAAAAAAAGATTATAATTTATTTCTAGAAGATAAATTCTAGCAGTGATAAAGGAAACTATTTCTGGGTTCAACAGGCCACAGTGAAATCCATTTTTATAGTTTTTTTTTTGTTTTCTCTTTGATATTTTTCCTTCCCAACCTTGCTGTACAGTATGAAAACTGTAATCTCCTAGCTCAAAGCCCATGAAAGTGTTATTTTCCTAACACAGAGAGAGTAGAGTGGCTAAAAGCATGGGTCCTAATATCAGACTGTTTGGTTTAAAAACTCAGCTCTACCACTAACTGGTTATATGATTTTCTGTAACTTGCTTAAATGATCCCAGTCTCTGTTTTCTGTAAAAAAAACTGTAAAATGAAAATAAGGATAGTAACTGCTTCATAGTGTTGCAGAGAGGATGAAAAGCATTCATACTTGTAAAACACTCAACAGAGAGTGTGACGGGAGCACACATACAGTTAGTTTTGCTTCTTCTTTTCACTTGGCCCCTCAAAATGAGGACTTTGCCCTGTATTACATATGTTGCTTTTTCTTCCATTAAGAATTACCCTTCATATTTGCTTGGATGTGTCTCTGCAAATCATCAATTTCTCCAGCACTTAAACTCACATGAACAATATGAATGGCAGTATTTCATGTTTCATGTTTTAGGTAGAACAATAAAATGGCAAGAATCTAAAAAATGCAAACATCTCAGTAGTGATTATGACCCCCTTGCTGTGTCTGGCACCCTTCACACCCCCCAGTCATCAATGAATGCCATGTGTATGTGCCTCTGGGGCAAACATTTATTTATTCAACCGACAGGGAGAGAATGCTTTCTAGGTGTCTGGTACTTACCTAGGCATTTCAAAAATAAGATATGGCATCTCCCTCAAGAATCTGTATCTTGTGATCCATACACACCACCCCTTGTTTTCTACTTTCAAACTATGTTATTGGTTTTGTGACTTCTCAGTTGACAGCAATGTTTGTCCCTCTCTGTCTTCTCATAGGAATATAATTAATCAAACAGATCTTCTCCCTGCAGCTTATAGGGAGCACCAAGGCTTCGTGACATAATGCACATTTGCAGAGCAGAGGTTTCACGGAAATGTAAATAGGGATGCAGGATAACAAAGGGCTTGCTTCATCTAAAGGTATAAAATCCCAGGTATACAACTTAAATGAAACATTCTTGATGCAGTTTGTGGAAGTTTAGGGTCGGAGGAGGATGTGAGGGAGACAAAGATATTTCTTTCTGGGGAAACTATCAAAAGAAATGTCATCAGTATTTTTACATATCTTGTGATAACGGTATTTGAATTTTTAGTTATATAAATTTAGGGAGAACTATGTAAATTTGTGCCGTGTTAAGGCTCAATATAGCCTCCTCACTGTGAAAAGAAGCCATCAGAATGACTGGCCTTAAAAGAAACATCAAGTCTGAACTTCCACTGAGCTCCCAAGTTAGGAATTCATAAGTGTCTTGAAGGGAGCTATGTGACTCAAGCGGGTAAAATAGGACCACAACTGGAAATTTGGTATTTGCATTGCTTTTGACTAAGAGCAATGAATGCACTTAAGAATTAGGACATTAGAAAGCATAGTTCTTAAACATTGGTGAGATTTTATCGTAGATGCTCATGGAAGTCTGCTGAAAGAAGGACATATATACAAAAGTTTGTACGGGAGCTTCATAGACTCTCTTTAGAAACCACATGCCAAGAAACTAGAGGCCCATGCATATTTATGGCAGGAGAGCTATTCAGACTTTCTGTTCATGTGTGGTTACAACCAGTTAGCTTACAGTCCAACTTGGCGTTGAAAAATTCAGTTCTGGCATGTGTTGACATCATACACTCCTCAAAAAGCCTGGGTTAAAACACAGAAAGACAAATAGTGTACTATCTCACCTCTATGTAGGACCTCAAAAAGTCAAACTCACCGAACCAGAGAGGGGAACAGTGGTTGCCAGGAAACGGGGGGTGGGGGAAGTGGGGAGATATTGGTCAGAGGGTACAAACTTTCAGTTGTAAGATGAGTATGTTGAGAATCTAAGGTACAGCATGGTTATTATAGTTAATAATACCGTTGATCATTGAAATTGGCTAAGAGAGTATGAGAGAGGTTTTAAGTATTCTCAACACACACATACACACAAATGGTAACTTTGTGAGTTGGTGGATGTTAATTAACCTGATTATGTTAATTTTACAATGTATTCATATAGTAAGTCATCACACTGCACACCTTGAAAATTATCACGTTCTATAACCTAAATATATACAATATTTATTTGTCACTTGTCAATAAAGCTGGACAAAATCAGTATCTTAATAGAAACAAAAAAGTAAAGCAGAACAGAAAGCTTGGGCTGGCCTCCATACTCCCCTGTTGCAACCATGTACAGCTGCTATCTAATCTTAGTTCTTTCAAATATAAACATACAAGTTGAGCCCATACTTCCTGTAGGATCTAGCAGAGCCAAGCGCTCAGCTGCTCAGCAAGTTAATTCACCAAGGTCTCTTAGTGGTGTGACCTCACTGGGGGTGAGGGCCAGGAAAAGGGACAGGGAAGAATGTGTATCTCTTATACCTCATCCACTATGTAACTGAGCTTTTCAAAATCCAGGAAGACTTAAATGCTGACTGGTCCAGTGAAAGCTTAGTGGCGAGAGGGATGGTGCCCAAGGACTGGCTCATTCACTGCAGGCTCCTCTGCTGCCCAGTGGTGCATTCTGCTAGAATAAGTGGTGACATAAAGGTTGGAGTAGGGGTGGAGTAGGCTTGGCTGACACAGAGTGGATGGCATTGGAAAGTGGCTATTATTTTTCATTCTTTAAAACCTATATTATAATGGGGTACTTCATAGTCTTCATAAAAATTATCTTAAGTTGCATAGTATTTCATACAGTGGGTCATTTATTATTTTGTTTTTAATTTTGTTAAATCTTTGAGTAGTAATTTTAATTTTCTTTGAGATAAACAATGCTGAAATAAATCTATGATGCTTTTTAGACAAATTGTCTCTTCCATCCAAATTATGAAATAGTACTTCCTTACAAACTACATTTAGGGGTAAACACAAGTATAAACTTGACATTCTTTCTACAAATAGTCCATTCAAACCAATTCCCTAAAACAAAACAAAAGCCAAACAGACAAAAATAACAGGATAACTTCTGCTTTTTACATTATTATGAATATAACATGAAGGCAAAAAGTCCATATATCATCTATATTTTCATATATGGATGGGAGACCAGACCTCAAAAAATGAACCAGTATGGAGCATGAATAGTTTTGAAGGCCACCTGGTTATATAAGCATTTTGCCAACACTGAAGATAAAAGACACACAAGAATACAAGTGGAAAAGATATTAGACTTCCAGGTGGTAAGTGTGTATTTGGAAACTGGATAGAAACCCTATCTGTAGAACAGCAAGCTTCTGGGTAAATATGACAAAGGAGTTCCCAAAGTCAACAGTGATCTTACAGAAAAGGAACCAGGATTTTATGCCAAATAACCTAGTTTATTTAGGGTAGTGGATTCTTATTTACTTAATTTTGAAAAATAATCTACATACTGCAATATCTTTTCTATCCCTATGCCAGCAATTTTAATAAAATCATGACCTTATCAAAGTAGCTTTTTGGGGTGGTAGCCAGCCACATTGCCTTTCATGAGTGTTACCTGAGATGGTTGATAAGGGATTACTGTGTTTCTTTGAGTCAGGTTCCCAGAGGTGGGATTAGTGAAGTTATAGGCATTTTATGACTCTTCACATATTGGAAGCAATACTGCAGTTGCAAAGCTTTTCATACATTTTGCAGGATGTTCTCCCACAGGGTTGTGCTAATTTATAATGCTACCAGAAAAGCATGACACACATGATTGCCTTTCACCTTCAAATGTTGGGATTTTTGCCTTTAATTTTTTTCTATATTGAAAGTAGATGGAAACACACATTCAAAAAACTGTGAAGAAATGCCCTTCCCAACCTGAGGAAGCAAAGGAACTCCCAAAATGCCTACTTCAAGTTCCATCCCATGAAATTGTTAAATGTCTAGAGACCTAATATTGAAGACGTGACCAAGTCAAGTCCCCTTGGCCAGTGCTAACCACCCAGGAAATTTTAGGGTCTTCTCTAGCTCAATATGAATGCATGCTTAGAGAATATAAAGTTGTTTGGCTTAAGAAAATGCCCATTAAAAGGTGACTGTCACCAAGAAATTTCATATTACAGATTCAATGACATTTCAATACATATTACATATATCTAAATTAACAGTTTCAAGGTAAAAATAATTATTTAAAATTTTTTCCAATGGTTCTTATTACATGCATTTCTGTTGTCCTTGAATAACAGAGAAGGCTGCATAGCAGGTACCTGTGGTCAAATCCCCAGTCACGGTGAACTTGCTCTCTGTAGACATCAAATAATGCTGAGAGAAATCTCTGTGCTTATCAAATTTCATTTTCTCTTTCTCCTTCCTGTCTTATGGAAAGCTCTACCTCCCTATCCTTCTGCAGGTAGGCAAGGCCATGGGACCAGTTCTGGCCAGTGGGATGTGGGAAGGAAAGCTATGTGTCGGTTCTGAGCTATGGTCATGAAACCCCTTTGCAGTTCTCCAGGGTCTTCATTTTCTTGTTCCAAGAAGTTCCAGGTGGTGATGTTGCAGCCACTGTCAGCCTGGATCCTGAGTCACCATGTGGGGCAGAGCACCAATGCCCCCCCCATCCTGTACCCTACAGACCGCATTAGAATATGAGCCAAAATACACCTTGGGTTTCTTTTGAGATCTGGCAGTTAATTTATTTCCATAGCATGGTCTTCCCTGAACGGTACCTCAAGTGTGGTCCCAGAGTCCATGGCCAGATCTGCTCCCCCAGCCAAACGGCTTGACTAGGTAGAACAAGGGTTCCTGGAGGGCCTAACGAGGGATGTTTATATTGCCCTGAGATGCACAGTTCCAAGGGGGACTGTCCTTGCATTTCATAAGCACCAAATACAAATAGAGATATTAAAATGTACATAGAAGGAAAGAGTCCTCAGGACAACAGTTTGGCTTCATAACAACAAACTTCATAAAACTCATAAAAGCCCATCTGCTCTGTGAAGCACTCCAACAAAGGACCACTTGGCACTCACTCTTCTGCACCGGCGCTGGTTTTGCATTTGTGTGTGGGGTTCCCATGTCCCCATGCAGGCCTCAGATTCAGGGCCCGGCAGGCGGGGCACTTCACTGTGTCCCCTGCAAGGTGGTGCGCCTGAGATAAATGAGTAGCGGGGGCGGGGGAAGCACAAAGAACAAAAACATATCCCTTTCCACAGATATCTGTACTGGAATCAAGGACAAACCAATCAAAAGCAGAAAAGTTCATTTTTTTCTGTCCTATCAAATTGCTATCTCCTAGGGCTTCCTGCCCACTATATCTACAAAGAAATTCTCTCTGACAGCAAGACCCAGACCTCTCCCTTTCATTCCAGAAATGTGCAGCTCAACCAACTGCGCTGTCCTAGAGGCTCTGGTTTAACGTGGAAAGACTCTGTTCTCTAGAGTTAGAAGAATGTCGCCTGAATGTACCTAAGCAAAGATGAGGGAAAGTCGGGGCCACCTGGCCCCATTTAGCCCACCCCAAGTCCCTGTTTTTCTCATCTATACTATGGAGAGGATAACAATATTTGTGAGGATTAAATGAGACTGGGCATGTGAAAGTGCTTTGCAAATTGTACAGGAGTACCACAGAAATGAAAATTTTTGTTTTCAAAAAGTTGTTTCCAAAAGATTAGCTATTTTCTCTCGAGCACAGGAAAACTATTGTTTGACTCTGAAAAAGTAACAAGTATAGGCCAAAGACTATTGCTTTTGAAATATTATCAGAGAGAAGATTTTTAAACAGTGTGTCTTTGCTAGGGGAGAGGGAAGAAAGGACAAGAAGAGAGAAGAGATAAAGATAGAAACAGAGAGGAATAGAAAGCAGACAGGTAGACAGACACAGAGGCAGAGAGAGAGCATGAGTAAGCTATATCTTAGGGGAAAAACTGGTCTATGTCATTTTGCCTGTGTTACATACTAGGTTTCACCTTCCACTGAACCTCAGGAATTTTAAGATATCCTACATAAGAAGAGATAAATAATATTCCTTTGTGCACATCAGGAAGAAGTCTGGGCCCTCTGCCTGGTCTTGGGCTTGTCGGATCGAAGGCTGCTTTCAGCTTTTGTACTGAAAGAACGTTTCAATGTGCAGAGGCCTGGCGGCAGGCAGTGGAGCGCACAGCCAGATGTCTGGATTGCGTGTCTGCCCTCGGTGCTCCAGCACCTCCCTCCGAGAACAGACCGAGAGTGACCCCCCACCCCCAGCCCAGGTACTGGGAAGGATTCTTGATCCTGTGCTTCAGAGAACCATGCCCTGGTCTGCCATGTCATACTTCTGAACAGCCCTTGGCCGCAAAGGAACCTTAGAGCATGTATCTAGAAATCATCTCCATTCCTAGGATCCACCTGCACTGATCTCCTTTCCCAGAAACCTGTGGAATTCCTTCCAGCTAAGAACCTAAGGCTTCATCTGGACCCAGTCATTTGCAAGGTCAACAGTGGAAGCGAACTGAGGATGAGAGGCAGAACGTCACCTGCGCCGTGTCAGGCCCCATCCTCCCTGCTGACCTTGGCCTTTCCGTGTTTTCTCATCTAGCCTTCCCAGTGAACCTACAAACTAAGAACAATTACCCTCACTTTTCAGGGGAAGAAGCTAAGCCCAGAGAGGTTCCTTTCCACTAGGATACAGGCCCACGTAGCAGCAGGGTCCTGCAGTCTAACCAGACACTGCCTTTTCACACCCACATTTTAGGAAAAAACAAAAACAACCAAACAGAGGAAACAGCCCTTGTTCTCAGCTGGCTGCACATTCGTGATCACCACCCGCGATACGCATGGGCTCATTCTTGTGGAACTGTTCGTTTCATGAACTGGCATCAAAAGGAAGGGTGGGGGAGCCTTCAAAAATATGCTGCTTCTTGCAAAAAATAATAATAATAATAATAAACCCACCGATGATATTGGGACTGTTTGTCCGGATTCAGATAAGGGTTTTATATGCCTTCTTTTTTTTTTTCCTTACGTCATTAAAAACATCTCTGATTCTCAGCGACCAGGTGGAACATGAGAGATGACATGGAGAAAGACTGTCCCAGGGAGGTGACAGAGGGGCCAAAGTGCACCGCGCCTTTCTTTCGGGGCAGTGCTGGTGTGAGCCTCGGGACAGAAAGTCAGCACTTAAAGAAGTTAAGTCCCGGAGAGAAGAAGAGCAGCTTTACCTTTCTGTGCCAACAGACCCTGGAGGGCCACTGTGGAGGGTGTTGACAAAGCAGCGCGCCTCGGAAGCCCAGCTCCGTGAAGGCCCCGCAGGGGCAGGTGTGCCCCCAACCAGCCATTAGAGCTGCAGGCCCTTCTTCCCACGGCTCCCTCCCCACCCAAGGCAGGAAAGGGGGGGGGTGGCTAAGGCAGTGCTGTTCAAACTCTTCTCCTCAAAATCGTACTCTTTTACAACTTTTAATAGATGTTGACAGATTTAACAGAAAGGGGGGCTTCTGGTCCAATATCCTGAGAAGACCACACGCACACTATCCCCACACCCGGATATTCAAAATGAGAATTAGCCTATTAGGGACAAAGAGCAGACTCAACATTGATAGACTTACCAACTTTACTGAATTCAGTGTTCTGCAAATATTGTTTTCTGTCTACACATTCTTTATTTTTTATGTTTAATCTTCGCCAGAACAGGGTTTGTTCAATAATGGAAAGGTAGCAGAATATACCTTCATTCCCCTGCTGCAAGTCTCCTGGCACCGACTGCACAGCTGTCTCTTTGCAAGCCAGGCCTCCACGTGGAGATTTTTTTCAATAGCCATTAATGCTTATAGTCCAACGGGAGGAACAGAAGGCCCTGCACACTTTTATAAATGAGAGAACGTGTATCTTAAAGTGGTCTGAATTATTGTTTCAGAAAGGTAACTGTTTCACCTGAGTATTATTCTATACCTGTTCTAACAGAAAGGAAAGATTTAAATTCGTCCCCGTATTTTCATACAGAAGTATTTTGCTAAAAAATTTTAAAAAACAATGATGGGATTGTGTGTAAATCTGCTGTTCCTCTTCTCCTGCAGAAAAAGAGCCACAAGCCGCAGAACACAGCGTGGGTCCTGCCCCTCATGGCCTATAAACAGGCGCTTCTTTGAACCTAGTGAAGGTTACTAGATTTTTAAATACTGTAACTTCAAATTAGAAATCATTCTAAATAGAGATGGCTCTGTCACCTCCAACATTTCAGGTGACCGCATCCCTCTCAATTTACATATTTTTAGAGGTGTCTCATATCTCTAACAGTAAGGATGGACACTAGAAATTACTTCCATAGTGTTTAACTAAATTTAGGAACTAAGAGAATCAAAGGATTGGAAGGCTTGTAACCACAGTTACTATCTCATCCAAGCCACCAAGGAAATAAAATGTCCTTCATGCTTTTAGGACAAGGAGTTTTACTCTCCAGTAATAGTCTTTGAACTGTGGAATCACGTTCATATATTAATCTACATTTACATGTAAAGAAATTGCCCCTCTGGTTTCTCATATTGTCCACGTCCTGAGCCTTAATTGAAATATAAATATCAAAAGTACCAGTACGCTCGTGCTCTGGCTTTAAATTGGACTAGAACAACGAAAAAGCTGTAGGGTGAAAACATTTTACATGATAGGGTATCATGGAAGCCAAACCATCAAAATTTCTTAAGAAGTAAAATGGTCTATTATAACTTGTCCTACATATTTCAACTTGGAAAAACTAAATTAGCCATTTCCTATCAAACGAAAAAGTAGTTTGAACATCCAAGTATTTTTCAAGGGTCACTTGGGGTTCCAACCACTGGGCATGAACTACATTGGGTTTCTAAGCATAACTAGTCATTGCCTATCACATAATGTAACATCACTTCTGAATAAAAGCCTAAACAGGGTCGTAGTTTTGTTCCATACATATAAATAGCATAATTAGCATTTATTTCACAGAAACAAAGTAACAGTCATGGTATTCTATAATAATTAATAACTGCTTACCATGAACCAAGTCTCCCTCACTAGACTTTCTTCTCTTTATCTTTAGAAGAAATGCACCATCTTTGTGTTTCCCAAAGAGCCTAACACAGTGCCTTGCATAGTAATCAGTGCTGCCGAGTGAAAACAACTAGCACTATTGCTGCTCAAATACATATAAACTAAGCAAAGTACAGATGGGGTGAGTTCTGTAACCTGGTCCCCACTAAATGGAAAGTCCTGACTCACCCTGATGACCCTACCTCCTGGGACCACAGAACACAGCTCCCCTGAATTACCAAACGGCCATCATCACCTATTGATTTTCCTGCCATCCTGAAGGAAATTCAGGTAATAGAAGTACTAGGGGAGACAGTATTCTCAAGGCAGCCAAGAAGTGCAGGAAAAAGACGGCTTCATCTCCAAACTGGTTTTGTTACCCACCCAACACCTACAAGCTTGCCTAACACATCCCCTCCAATCTGTGCTCCACAGGACCCCACTTCAAAATGCAGCGATACTGCCAAACTCTGCATCAGTCCCACGGCAGAGTGAGGGAGAGCGTGTCCCGTAGTCAGCAGGAATCAGCCACTGTAGGAATCAAACAATGACAATGTTCCTAACACTAGATTTCTGAAGGCCTTATTTCTGAAACTAAGGTCACACCAGTTTATTCATAGAATCCCTAGTCTCATCGAATATGAAATATGAAGGATTCATATGGATTACTAGTTTAACTCCTTCCATTTAAAGAGAGAACAAAGTTCCCTCCGATGAAGTGACTCTTCTGAGGTCTCAAGGGAAACTCAAGATGCGATCAGGAACCAGGGCTCCATCCAAACACTTTTATAACTCTGAGGTCTGCCACACAACAAAACCTTCCTACAAAGCTTGCCCCTGTTGTGTATAAACAATTATTCCAAGATCGAGAAGGGAGAGTTGATAAAAATGTAACTAATGCTGTGTACCAATTTAGCCTCCTATTTAACCCATCAAACCACGTACAAGATTTTGTTTTTTGTTCTTTGTTGCCACAGAAATATAAACATACCCAGAAGAGACACACACTCACATTCAGACATTATTATTTGGGGCTTGCACATGTGGGTGGCCTAAGCATGAAGAATTTCCTCAACTGGAAATGGGCATCTTTCAAGAAAGCTGACAAACCTCTTCTCCATCTCATGTCAAACTAAGGATGTGCACCTCAGTGATCAGTAGGATCGCGTAATCTGCCAAATAAGAATCCATTCTTTACACAAGTGGTAATACTTCACCACTCAGAGGGGAGCTAATTCATTCAGGAATTCAAGGATATTTACCCAAACATTTCTTGAGAATAGTGTAAAGAGTTGCAGGATCAAATTCAAAATGTAAACTGATGTTTCCTCCCCTGAATTAGGCTTGAAGGAAATAGATTTTACATGTCTTCATAATGTCACCAGCTATATAAGTTTGACCTCCTGCTATTTCATAGGGAGCTATATTGTAGTGGAGCATAAGGTAGCTCAATATGCATTTCTATACAAATATGTTGCTGTTAAAAAAAAAGCAATAACAAAACACTGTAAAAGGGAAAACAGATGGCAATGGAAAGTCCACTTTGGGCTGACTTAGTCCTCTTTTCCCATATCCAGGCACATGGAGAAGGTTATGGCTTTGTTACCCCAAGTATCTCAGAGTCACAAGCCGAACCCCCAAAGACTAAATGCACAGAATAAACTAAGGCAGTATTGGTATAGTTGAGGTTTAACAATGCTCCCACCTTCACACTACTAAAAAAAAAAATTACTCAAGGCTCACTTTCATGCCTCCTTTATGTCATCTTTTCTCTCTACTCCAGAGTGAAGGGGTGCATATGTCTTTTTGAATCTAGGAAATTATATTGTTTGGGTAAATTCCTAAGAGTGGAATTCCTAGGTCAAATCGTATTTCTATTTTTAGTTTTTTGAGGAACCTCCATAGTGCTTTCCACAATGGGTGAACTAGCTTACATTCCCACCAGCAGTGTAGGAGGGTTCCCCTTTTGCATCCTCGCCAGCATTTGTTGTTCTTAGTCTTTTTGATACTAGCCATCCTAACTGGTGTGAGGTGATGTCTCATTGTGGTTTTTTATTTGCATTTTCCTGATAACTAGTGAAGTGGAGCATCTTTTAATGTGCCTGTTGGCCATCTGCATTTCTTCTTTGGAGAATTGTCTGTTTATATCCTCTGCCCATTTTTTAATCAGGTTATTTGCTTTTTGGTTGTTGAGGTGTGTGAGTTCTTTATATATTTTGGATGTTAACCCCTTGTCAGATATGTCATTTACAAATATATTCTCCCATACTGTACGATGCCTTTTCATTCCGTTGTTGGTGTCCTTTGCCGTACAGAAACTTTTTAGTTTGATGTAATCCCATGTGTTCATTTTTGCTTTTGTTTCACTTGCTCAAGGAGATGCATTCAGGAAAAAGTTCCTCATGTTTATATTCAGGAGATTTTTGCCTATGTTTTCTTCTAAGAGTTTTATGGTTTCACGGCTTACATTCAGGACTTTCATCCATTTCGAGTTTACTTTTGTGTATGGAGTTAGACAATAATACAGTTTCATTATCTTACATGTAGCTGTCCAGTTTTGCCAACAGCAGCTTTTGAAAAGGCTGTCATTTCCCTATCATATATCCATGGCTCCTTTATCATATATTAATTGACGATATATGCTTTGGTTAATATCTGGACTCTCTAGTGTGTTCCATTGGTCTATGGGTCTGTTCTTGTGCCAGTATCAAATTGTCTTGATTACTGTGGCTTTGTAGTAGGGCTTGAAGTTGGGGAGCATAATTCCCCCAGCTTTACTCTTCCTTCTCAGGATTGCTTTGGCTATTCAGGGTCTTCTGTGGCTTCATATGAATTTTAGAACTATTTGTTCTAGTTCACTGAAGAATGCTGTTGATATTTTGATAGGGATTGCATTGAATCTGTAGATCGCTTTAGGCAGAATGGCCATTTTGACAATATTAATTCTTCCTATCCATGAGCATGTTACATGTTTCCATTTATTGGTATCTTCTTTAATTTTTCTTATGAGTGTCTAGTAGTTTTCAGAGTATAGGTCTTTCACTTCCTGGGTTAGGTTTTTCCTAGTTATTTTATTCTTTTTGATGCAACTGTGAATGGAATTGTTTTCCTGATTGCTCTTTCTGCTAGTTCATCATTAGTGTATAGGAATGCCACAGATTTCTGTGTATTAATTTTGTATCCTGTAACTTTGCTGAATTCAGATATTAGATCTAGTAGTTTTGGAGTGGATTCTTTAAGGTTTTTTATGTACAATATCATGTCATCTGCAAACAGTGACAGTTTAACTTCTTCTTTACTAATCTGGATGCCTTTTATTTCTATGTTATGTCTGATTGTCGTGGCGAGGACCTCCAGAACTATGTTGAATAAAAGTGGAAAGAGTGGGCATCCTTGTCTTTTTCCCGGTCTTAAAGGAAAGACTTTAGGCTTCTCACTGTTAAGTATGATGTTGGCTGTGGGTTTGTCATATATGGCCTTTATTATGTTGAGGTACTTGCCCTCTATACCCATTTTGTTGAGAGTTTTTATCATGAATAGATGTTGAATTTTGTCGAATGCTTTTTCAGCATCTATGGAGATCATCATATGGTTTTTGTCCTTCTTTTTGTTGATGTGATGGATGATGTTTATGGATTTTCTAATATTGCACCATCCTTGCATCCCTGGAATAAATCCTACTTGATCATGATGAATGATCTTTTTCATGTATTTTTGAATTCGGTTTGCTATTATTTTGTTGAGTATTTTTGCATCTATGTTCATCAGGGATATTGGTCTGTAATTTTTTTTTTTGTGGTGTCTTTGCCTGGTTTTGGTATTAGAGTGATGCTGGCCTCATAGAATGAGCTTGGAAGTATTCCCTCTTCTTCCACATTTTGGAAAACTTTAAGGAGAATGGGTATTAGATCTTCACTAAATATTTGATAAAATTCAGTGGTGAAGCCATTTGGTCCAGTGGTTTTGTTCTTAGGTAGTTTTTTGATTACCAATTCAATTTCCTTGCTGGTAATTGGTCTATTCAGATTTTCTGTTCTTTCTGGACCAGCCTTGGAAGGTTGTATTTTTCTAGAAAGTTGTCCATTTCTTCTAGGTTATCCAGTTTATCATATAATTTTTCATAGTATTCTCTCATAATTCTTTGTATTTCTGTGGTGTCCGTAGTGATTTTTCCTTTCTTATTTCTGATTCTGTTCATGTGTGTAGACTCTCTTTTTTTCTTGATAAGTCTAGCTATGGGTTTATCTATTTTGTTTATTTTCTCAAAGAACCATCTCTTGCTTTCACTGATCTTTCTATTGTTTTAATCTTCTCGATTTTATTTATTTCTGCTCTAATCTTTATTATGTCCCTCCTTCTACTGACTTTGGGCCTCATTTTTTCTTCTTTTTCTAGTTTTGTTAAGTATGAGTTTAGACTGTTATTTGGGATTGTTCTTCTTTCCTGAGGTAGGCCTATATTGCAATATACTTCCCTCTCAGCATGGCCTTCACTGCATCCCACAGATTTTGCGGTGTTAAATTACTGTTGTCCTTTGTCTCCATATAGTGCTTGATCTGTTTTTATTTGGTCATTGATCCATTGGTTATTTAGGAGCATATTGTTATGCCTCCATGTGTTTGTGGGATTTTTCATTATCTTTGCATAATTTATTCCTAGTTTCATACCTTTGTGGTCTGAGAAGCTTTCAATTTCAATCTTTTTAAATTTACCGAGGCTCTTTTTGTGGCCTAGTATATGATCTATTCTTGAAAATGTTCCATGTGCGCTTGAGAAGAATGTGTATCCTGCTGCTTTTGGGTGTAGAGGTCTGTAGATGTTCTTGGTCCATCTGTTCTAATGTGTTGTTCAGTAGCTCTGTCTCCTTATTTTCTGTCTGGTTGATCTGTCCTTTGGAGTGAGTGGTGTCTTCAAGTCTCCTAAAATGAATGCATTGCATTCCATTTCCCCCTTTAGTTCTGTTAGTATTTGTTTCACTTTTGTAGGTGCTCCTGTGTTGGGTGTATATATATTTATAATGGTTATATCCTCTTGTTGGACTGACCCCTTTATCATTATGTAATGTCCTTCTTTGTCTATTGTGACTTTCTTTGTTTTAAAGTCTATTTTGTCTGATACAGTACTGCAACTCCTCCTTTATTTTCCCTATTAGTTGCATGAAATATCTTTTTCCATCCCTTCACTTTTAGTCTGTGTATGTCTTTGGGTTTGAAGTGGGTCTCTTGTAGGCAGCCTATAGATGGGTATTGTTTTTTTTTTGTCCATTCAGTGACTCTATGTCTTTTGATTGGTGCATTCAGACGATTTACATTTAGGGTGATTATCGATAGGTATGTACTTATTGCCATTGCTGGCTTTAGATTCGTGGTTACCAAAGGTTCAAGGGTAACTTCCTTACTATCTAAGAGTCTAACTTAACTCACTTAGTATGCTATTACAAACACATTCTAAAGGTTCTCTTTTTTTTTCTCCTCTTTTTTCTTCCTCTTCCATCCTTTATATATTAGGTATCATATTCCATACTCTTTGTCTATCCCTTGACTGACTTTGGGGGTAGTTGATTTAATTTTGCATTTTCTTAGTAATTTACTGTTCTACTTTCTTTACTGTGGTTTTATTACCTCTGGTGACAGCTATTAAACCTTAGGAACACTTCCATCTGTAGCAGTCCCTCCAAAATACACTGTAGAGGCCGTTTGTGGGAGGTAAATTCTCTCAGCTTTTGCTTATCTGAAAATTGTTTAATCCCTCCTTCAAATTTAAATGATAACCTTGCCAGGTAGAGTATTTTGGGGTCAAGGCCCTTCTGCTTCATTGCACTAAATACATCATTCCACTCCCTTCTGGCCTGTAAGGTTTCTGCTGAGAAGTCTGATGATAGCCTGATGGGTTTTCCTTCGTATGTGATCTTTTTTCTCTCTCTGGCTGCTTTTAATAGTCTGTCCTTATCCTTGATCTTTGCCATTTTAATTACTATATGTCTTGGTGTTGTCTTCCTTGGGTCTCTTGTGTTGGGAGATCTGTGCACCTTCATGGCCTGAGAGACTATCTCCTTCCCAGACTGGGGAAGTTTTCAGCAATAACCTACTCAAAGACACTTTCTATCCCTTTTTCTCTCTCTTTGTCTTCTGGTACCCCTATAATATGAATATTGTTCTGTTTGGATTGGTAACACAGTCTCTCAATATTCTTTCATTCCTAGAGATCCTTTTTTTCTCTCTGTGCCTCAGCTTCTTTGTATTCCTCTTCTTTAATTTCTATTTCATTTATCATCTCCTCCACCATATCTAATCTCCTTTTAATACTTTCCATTGTATTCCATAATGATTGGATTTCTGACTGGAATTCGTTCCTGAATTCTTGAATGTTTTTCTGTACCTCCATGAGCATGTTTATGATTTTTATTTTGAAATCTTTTTCAGGAAGATTGACAAGGTCAGTTTCACTTGATCCTTTTTCAGGTGTTCGAGGGATTTTTGTTTGAACCAGTTTCCTTTGATGTTTCATATTTGTATCTGGTACCCTCTATGGCCCAGAAGTTCTACTCTCTGGAACTGGTCGGCCCCGGGAGCGATGTCAGGGGTTGCAGGGGAGTGGTGTTTTTGCCTTGGGAGAGGAAAGAGTTGTTTCCTGCTTCCCAGCTGTTATGCCTGTCTCCACTGCCAGAATCAGTGGGCCGAACACATAGGGGTAAACCTCTATGCTTTGTGTTTGTAGTTGCTGTAGGCAGGGCTTCCCTCTGGCCGGCCTGATGCCAGCGCTGGGGCTGCCAGTTCACGAGCCAGATGCAGGCTGGCCAGAAGGAAGGTGCAGCAGGCTGCGTATCACAGTTGGGGGTCTTGGAGCTGCATATCCAGCCAGGGGGATGGAGTGCCTGTAGCTCCTGAAAGTTGTCAACATGCTGGGCAGAGTGAGCCCAGACAATTTTGTCTACCTGTCCTTTCTCCTGAGCAGTAAGCTCTGTGCAATCCTTGCCCCTTTAGCAGCCCTCTCACTGTTAGGAAGTCTCTCAGACTGCCCACCTTTCTTTTGTCCCAGAGCAGCCAGATGTGGATCCCTGTTTTCCACAAGCAGCTGGAATCTCAGTCTCTCAAGGTATTCCACCTGTCTTAGCTTTGCAACCCCACTAATCACCAGAGCACCATGCAATGTAGGTTCATGCTCCCACAGCAGATCTCCAGAGCTAGGTGTTCAGCAGTCCCAGGCCTCCACTCCCTCCCTGCTCCATTTCTCTTCCTCCTGCAGTGAGCTGGGATGGGGGAAGGGCTTGGGTCCCACCAGGTATGGTTTTGGTACATTATACTGTTCTGTGAGGTCTGTTCTTTTCTCCAGGTATATGCAGTCTGGTGCAGCTTTCTTTCCTGTTGCTCTTTCAGGATTAGTTCTATTAATTATATTTTCATATTATGTGTGGTTTTAGGAGGAGGCCTCTGTCTCACCTCTCACGCCACCATCTTTAATCCCCCCTTGGGGGTCTTTAAATCTTATAATACTTTCCAGCACAAAATAAATATATGTTGGATTAATTAATTAATCAAATTCCTGTATAGGTACCTATTGCTAAGTATAGGCTATTTTCCATTTTGTGGCTTTGACTACTGTCCTAGTTGTGACTGTCCCCTTGTCTATCTGTCATCATTCTTCATCAGCTGCAGGTCATGACAACAGGTAGTCTCCATTAATTTCATTGGTACAGGTGTCTACAACTGTTGGGACCACAGAAAGCTGAAGAGATGTTAGTCTTACCTACAGAAAGCATTAATGCTAAGCTAATATACGGAGTGGTCACTTCAGTAATCTAAGAGAGGATATGGGAAGCTTATATTCTTCTCTCTCCCTTCACACAAAGAACAAAGCTCAAACCCCCAGGCTAGCTCCATTTCCAGAACAAAATGGTACAACGGTTGTTCAGCTATTTTGGTTAATGGAACATTTCATCGGCCCAATGGTCAGACGTTTGAGGAGTAAGCAGGAGATGTAATGTATCTTTTTCTGCTGGGGATGCTGGCTCCTTCAAGAGGGATTTGTTGGAGAATCACTTCTCCAAACAGCTTGTTTTGTTTTGTTTTGCTTCCTTTGTATGTAGGCAGATTGTCTGAAGCTGCCAAAGTAGGAAATAAATGGCATTAAAAATGTGCTCCTATGAAGAAGTAAATTATTTCTTTTACCCTAATATTCATCAGAGAGTTCCTGAAATTTTGAGAACAACACAAAACCACCAGTGACTGCCTTGTGATTCTTCCCTTGGACTGCATCTAATTTCAGGTTCTTCCTTTCCGTACTTTAAAGCTGCTAATGTGTGTAGCAGTATGCAGTATCATGCCAGCTTTAATTCAGGTGAAGCTAAAATTAGAGGTAAACTTGCTGGTTAAGTGGTCTCGTATCACATATCATATGGAAGCTCGAAGGAGACACTTAGGGCTAAATTTTTTAAAAGGCTCTCCAAATTTGCATTGACAAAACCCTCATTGGTATGCATGAGCAGCTGTCTGGTTACCCTCCCCAACCAACTGCAAGCCGGTGGCTTCCCTATCAAAGGCTGTACAAATCCTGGGCGAAGACTGTAATTGCAAATTGATAAAGCATTGAAATGTTAACTGCAACACTGCAACCCTGTGCTTACCCACTGTGCTAGAATGAGCTAATCCATATCAACTATCAACCTTACACTCAGTATTTGAACTTTTCTTGCTGTGTCCCTTTACTGTGACATAATGGTGATAGACACGCTCTCATTCAGTCAAATGTCTCCAGAACATAGCAGAAGAACTTCTCAGATACAAAACCCAGAACTGGGGAATAAGGCACATACAACCTAGATCTCTAGCAGATGATTTGTAAGCCAGGCAATCTAACAAAATAGAGTTCTTTCCTCCCCTGCACCGACTCCCCATATGAAGACTGTTATGGACCTGAATGTTTCTGTCTCCCCAAAATCATATGTTGAAAAGCCCTAACCTTTAATGTGAAGTTATTTGGAGGTGCAGTCTTTGGGGAGGAATCAGGGCTAGATGAGGATGGGGCCCCATGATGGGATTAGCACCCTTATATAAGAAGACACACCAGTGAGCTTGCTTGCTCTCTCTCGTGCCAGCCACGTGAGGATAAGGGAGAAGGCAGCCAGCCTCAGTGAAGAGCACTATCCCCAGAGATCAAATGGGCTGGCACCTTGGCCTTGGCCTTTCTGGCTCCCAGAACTGTGAGAATATAAATGTCTGTTGTTTAAGCACCCAATCTATGGTATTGTTATGGCAGCCCAAACTGATGGAAACAGAGAAATAGTTACAGAAATGACCATATACCCAAATCATACATAAACATTAATATACTAGAAGCAAAGATAGAGGTATCCTTGTATGGGTCCACAGAGATTTAGACACAGCGCCACATCATTAAGTACAGCTGCAGTTTAAGTCTTCAGCTGGTAAAAGTTTATCTCCCTGTTTAGCCCATTTGGAAAAGGTATTCCCTTTGGGGACTGTTTAATAAGTCAAAGACATAACAGAAACAGTGTTGACCTCATTAACATAAGCTGCCTTCTCCTGTTTATAACTTGGTCATAAACCTTTACAACTGCTCGGTAAGAAAACCGTCTGGATGGTAACAGTTCTCAGAGGGGGCGTTGTTTGCAGATTAGTGAAGCCAGGCCACATGTCCCTCCACCAAAGAGCTTTAAAAGTGCTACTCTTAGTGAAAACAAAACTACTTTAAAAATTATTAACATATCAAGACCACTACATAGAAGAGAATGTGAGTATACAGAATAGAGAAGGAGATATTTTTTCTTTATCCATCTGAATTGACCTAACGCAGGTTTAGTCACACATTCCCTTGATTCTGATATGCAACCAATTGCAAGGGTCACTGTAGATTCAAATTAGCCTTTGAAATTCATACCTATACACATACACCTCACACATATGCACGCAGACACGTGTACACATACACACACACACATATGCACATACACACACGCACGAGCACACACACACAGTACTTTAGATGTTAATGAGGATCAGCTGACATAATCGTCAATACCAGCATCACTAAGGGGGGGTCAAGGGGACCCATGGCCCCTGCGCCTCACCTCTGACACAGTCTTTCTAAAAATGTCTGACACAAGCCTAACTGAAACTGTAGATCAATTTCCTGTTAATAAGAACAACAGCCATAAGAGGAACAAGTTAAACAAGGATGCAATATGAGAAATCTAGATGGTGGAACTTTGTACAGGACAGCCAGCTAGGCCTACTCAGCAAGTACCTGGCAGAGGGGATGCGGGAAAAGGAGAAGGGAGGGTGCATCAGTTCCTGACGAAAAGCTGTTAAAAGACAACCACGAAATGCAGAGTTTGTGCCTGAACTGGATCCTATTTTGAACACACCTCCATGAAAAGACATTAAAGGTGAATGTGCGCAAGCTGAATATGCATGGGGTATTAGTTAATATTAAGGACTTAGGGGTGATAACATAATGGTTAAGTAGGTGGCTAAATAGGAAAATGTCTATTTTTGGAGTATACCTGCTAAAGTACTTAGGGATGGAATATCATAAAGTCTATAATTTATACTTCAGTAAAAATTGTCTGAAGCAAATATGGTGAAATGTGCACATAAATTTAGCTGATGACTACATGGGTGTATTACACTACTCTCTTTACTTTCCTACAAGTTTAAATGTTTCCTAATAAAAAGTTAAGGCAAATGAATCTGTGTTAACAACTAAGAGGTTTTATAGAGGTGACATTATTTCAGTGTCTTTAAAATATTGGATAAAAGAATGTGCATAAATGCACCTGAAGAATTATTAGGGAATTTATTTGCTAAATAATCATCATGAAATGTGAGTCCCAGCTTTATTTGTAGTTGATTTACCTTGTGAAAGTAACTTGACAGCTGGGTTCACTAGTAAATTAGGAGAAACATAACTCTTCCCTCAAAATGTTTTTGTGAGGATCAAATTAGGTAATGTTTTATAAACTATATGTTGCTACTTGTAAACATAATTCTAGTTCTGATTGCCACTTACCTTAGAGTTAATAATCTAATTGCAATGAACATGTTCCTCCTTCACTTAGAAGTAGAAATGTACCCCTAGATTCATGATTGTAAACATTCATGACTTCAAACACATTTCCCATTTTTTCTGTCCTCTGGTAAGAAAATAAATAATAGTATCTTACTTCCAATAAAGCTAACATATGCACACACACATAAAAAGTAATTTATGGTTATTGAGGATAGTTCTCGCAGTATACATTTTAATTTCTCCCCAATTCACCTTACATCCTTCCTGAGCAGTGTTCTGATCAGAGTCCAACATTACCAAATCAAAAGAGATAGGTATTAGGAAAATAATTCTATTCACAACTGCATCAAAAAGAATAAAATACCTAGGAACAAACCTTACCAAGGAAGTGAAAGACCTATACCCTGAAAACTACAAGACACTCATGAGAGAAATTAAAGAGGACACTAATAAATGGAAATTCATCCCACGCTTTTGGATAGGAAGAATTAATATTGTCAAAATGGCCATCCTGCCTAAAGCAATCTACAGATACAATGCAATCCCTATCAAAATACCAACAGCATTCTTCAATGAACTAGAGCAAATCGTTCTAAACTTCATATGGAACCACAAAAGACCCCGAATAGCCAGAAATCCTGAGAAGGAAGAATAAAGCTGGGGGGATTACGCTCCCCAACTTCAAGCTCTACTACAAAGCCATAGTAATCAAGACAATTTGGTACTGGCACAAGACCAGACCCATAGACCAATGGAACAGAATAGAGAGTCCAGATATTAACCCAAGCATATATGGTCAATTAATATATGACAAAGGAGCCATGGATATACAATGGGGAAATGACAGCCTCTTCAACAGCTGGTGTTAGCAAAACTGGACAGCTACACGCAAGAGAATGAAACTGGATTATTGTCTAACTCCATATACAGAAGTAAACTCAAAATGGATCAAAGTCCTGAATGTAAGTCATGAAACCATAAAACTCTTAGAAGAAAACATAGGTAAAACTCTCTTGAATATAAACATGAGCAACTTTTTCATGAACATATATCCCTGGACAAGGGAAACAAAAGCAAAAATGAACAAGTGGGACTATATCAAACTAAAAAGCTTCTGTACAGCAAAGGACACAATCAGTAGAACAAAAAGTCATCCTACAGTATGAGAGAATATATTCGTAAATGACATATCTGATAAGGGGCTGACATCCAAAATATATAAAGAGCTCACATGACTCAACAACCAAAAAGCAAATAATCCAATTAAAAAATGAGCAGAGGATCTGAACAGACACTTCTCCAAAGAAGAAATTCAGATGGCCAACAGGCACATGAAAAGATGCTCCACATTGCTAATCATCAGAGAAATGCAAATTAAAACCACAATGAGATATTACCTCACACCAGTTAGGAGGACCAACATCCAAAAGACAAACAACAAATGCTGGTGAGGATGTGGAGAAAGGGGAATCCTCCCACACTGCTGGTGGGAATGTAAATTAGTTCAACCATTGTGGAAAGAAGTATGGAGGTTCCTCAAAAAACTAAAAGTAGAAATACCATTTGACCCAGGAATTCCACTTCTAGGAACTTACCCTAAAAATACAGGATCCCAGATTCAAAAAGACATATGCATCCCTATGTTTATCACAGCACTATTTACAATAGCCAAGAAATGGAAGCAACCTAAGTGTCCATCAGTAGATGAATGGATAAAGAAGATTTGGTACATATACACAATGGAATATTATTCAGCCATAAGAAGAAAACAAATCCTACCATTTGCAACAACATGGATGGAGCTAGAGGGGATTATGCTCAGTGAAATAAGCCAGGTGGAGAAAGACAAGTGCCAAATGATTTCACTCATCTGTGGAGCATAAGAATAAAGCAAAAACTGAAGGAACAAAACAGCAGCAGACTCACAGAACCCAAGAATGAACTAACAGTTACCAAAGGGAAAGGGACTGGGGAGGATGGGTGGGAAGGGAGAGATAAGGGGAAAAAGGGGCATTGTAACTAGCACACATAATGTGGGAGGAGGGGGCGGGCATGGGGAAGGCAGTATAGCACAGGGCAGACAAGTAGTGAAGACAAGTAGTGACTCTATAGCATCTTACTGTGCTGATGGACAGTGACTATAATGGGGTGTGTGGGGGGGACTTGATAATGGGGGGAATCTAGTAACTACAGTGGTGCTCATGTGATTGTATATTAATGATACCATAATAAAAAAAAAGAGATAGGTGTTTCCACAACTTATTTTGACAAGAGGAGTTGACAGAGTCTAGGTATAAAACCATGTACTTTGTGGGTTTTGAGGACACCAAGTAGACTTCCAACTTCTGAAAATTTTAAGTCTCCTTGTCGACCTCTGCTTTAGTTATTTGAACAACATAGTCTTTTGTTACATCAACACTGAGATGAATTATTTTACATAATTGATTATGTGAGAAATGACTTAATAAACTGACCAAGTTTATCAGAAATCAATTTTTCTTCTAGATATTTGTACAGGGCCCTTAAATGTCATTTCCAATATCTAAAAAAGTAAGAAAACTACCAAATCATAGAGAACAAAAACACATTCAATGGAAAATTAAGTATTTGAAGTTACAGTGAAACACCAAGGGTTATTAGGAACTTAGAATTCTTAAACTTAAGGTTTAATGGTCTAGAGTTCAGAAAATATAAAGGTTATAGTATATGCATGACCATTGAACTTTGTGTTTGAGAAAGTTTCAGGTATATTAGTCCTCTGATTAGAGTCATTAAAAAATCTTATGCTCACTCAAAATATCCCTCTCCCAATTCCCATGGAGCCAAGCAAAGCACCTTACAGACTTCTCCAGTGAGCAGAGCAGAGCAGCCTCATGTCCATCAAGCCACTGAGCTCAGCATGGGCCCAGCCCAGCCCAGCCTTGAGCAAGCAGCCTTGGACGTTGATTGGAAGGCCGGCGCGGGCAAACAGGGCCTGAAGAAAGCTAGCCATATACCTTTCCAAGTTTCCCATAATACCAGCAAAACATGGAGAAGATTTGAGAAATTTCCTATTGCCCACTCTATGTACATGCACGAGATGGGTGCCGAATTAGCTGAGAAGTTAGAGTATAATTTCCTGCGAGACACTTACCAGCCAGGGGCAGGAGGATCTCATAACAGAGGATGCAGGATGCTCAGTTCAAAGCCAAGAGTCAGGTTGAGAGCATCATGGAGCTTCAAAGAGTGCATGAGAAAGGAGACGGGGCACCTACCTGGTTAGCAGGTGGCACAGCGGCGGGAGCCGTCCTGGTGCGCTGGGCAGCAGCCATGGTGCCAGGGGATGCAGAGGACACAGGCCTGCTGGCCATGGGCCCAGGGAGGGGAGGCAACCCGGCACAGGCCAAGGAGGACTACAAGGGGCAGGACAGTCTGCAAGGCAGGTATTTGCTCCTTGTTGCCATGGAACTTCTCACTCCCCATCCATGCACGGTCCTGGAGAAACAAGAGCAGGAAATAGTTGGGGAAGATTCCCTGATTGAGATTTCAAACTGACTTAGCACAAGAAAGTCCAGTTTTTATGAAAAATAGCTACCTTTCTGCACATTTGAGTTTTGCCCATAAATTTCAATCCCATGTCCAACCATTTAGAACACAGCACCTAATTCTCTGCTTCAGACAGGGAGATAAGCTTTCTCGTGTCTTCAAGACAGAGAACTCAAAATGGCTAACAAAGAGCAATTCCTTTCACCTTTTCTCCAGCTTGATTTTTCACAGGGTAAACCTCTGATCCAGCTTACCTGGCTTTGGGACTACGTAAAATTGTCAGCAGGTTCATGAAATATGGCAGCTGGAAGTAGGCATGAGATGGGAGCTGGGCTGGCCAGTTTCTAAGAGAGAACAAGGTCTTCCCAGTGAGGGATTTAAAGTCAAAAGTACATTGCCACCTCCAGATTGGAACAAAACTTGGAAACCATTTTTGACCCTACTGCTTGGAGGAGAGCAGGGTCAAAGAAATCATAAACACAAACGCTGCAAAGGAATGACACCCCCTGTGAACATCACAGCTGTGGGGGAGAGGACCTTGACAATGGGGAAAACTCAGAAATAAACAAAAGGCAAGGAGTGTAGTAGGGTTCCATCACACAGAGCAGCCGAGAAGACAGCCTGAAAGGTAATGCAGCTCTTAAGCAATTCTCTGGTTTGCAAGGAAAGGGGGACTCTAAATTTTGTAAACCTTTCTTTTTCCTTTGTGGCCAGACAGAATTTTCATTCTTCATTCATTGACTTCAAAGATTCTGCTTTGAGTTTCTACATGTGACAATTCATCTCCCTAGACTGTCCCTTAAGTGCTTGTGTGAGTGTGTGTGTGATATAAGCAGTGGGTATTATAGTACACATATCCCCAGTGGTTAAACGATGTTTTAAAATCACATCTAATACATACACTATTTCCTACACAGTGCCCAGAGCGGGATACCAGAGTGAGGGTGTGATGCTAACAGGCAGAATCAGATGATAGGGTTTTATGAACATCTGGTGTTGACCACCTACACACAAATTGATTTTTAGAAAAATGACATTAAGAACATTTTTTTCCTAAATGTAAGTGTACTTTGCAGTCAATTACTATGAGATCACAGAAAATTCACCAACATATCTGATCAGCCGTTGTAGTTGAACCAGGCAACGTGCACCCACATCGTGCACAGCATGCATATTTTGGTCAAGACCTTTCTCTCTAAAAGCCCCAGTCTTTTGTTCTCACACCAACTTGTGCTTCATTGACTGATAGGGTTCTGATCTCTTCTGTTTCTGACTTTTTGACTTTCACTGAAGCCTTGACTCAAAGCCCTGAAATACTCCTGAGAACTTCACTCCCAGGTATGATGTGTAGTGGCCCCTACAATCACACCATGTCTACACACTCTGGGTCACAAGCCCACTCCAGCACACCCTGCAAAATTTAGCAAGAATGTTTGAGCCCTAGCAAAGGCAATGGAGCATGAGAGTTCTACCACACTAACCACCAAGCTCACATCTCAGTTTGTATCTGTGATCAACACAACTTTAGAGTCTAGATTGTTAACTTCCTTCAATATCTCCACTGTCAATAAGTTTGAATTTTATGATAACTGCAACACAGTTGGCAAAACTCATTCATTCATTCTTTACTGAAATGTACAATAAAACAAAAGAACAACAACTTATACTGACTGTCTCTTGTTGGTTGGGCGCAGGATAAGCCCAGGGACATAAGCCTACTTCAGAAGCAGAGTTGATATTTGTCTCTACGTTGGGATTTGAAAGTATTACCTGCCCCAAATATGTCTTTTTTTTTTCTGTCCTGCTACTGTGCCTGAATTGCCTACCTTTAGATCCAAAAGAAACAGAGTATCTACCAGGAAATACTAGGTTTCTCATCAGCAAAAATAGAGATGGAAGGAAACAAAGTAACTGTGAAAATAAAATATATACTCAATTATCATTCACTTGTAAAGCATAAGAACACTAAGAGTATTTATCATCTACTGTCAAACCTGTCTGAGAAAATTATCAAAGCATACACACCAAGGAGAAATCTGAAGCCTAAGAAACAATGGAGGATGGTGAGCACAGAAATTTATCAAATATGTCAATAATTTTAATGCTTGAGTGAAAAATATAACGAATATTGTGCATTAAAAAATAAAAACGTAAAACAAAATTCTAGGTACAAAAAAAAACACTTTTAGAGAAATACTCACTGGAGAGGGAAAGTATTCTGGGTCTTTGTTTGGGAGTGGAAAAATATACAGAAATACCCATACCAGTTAAAGATGACTCTATATGGGATTCAAATTTGTATATACTTTAGAAGAAGTCATTTCACAAGTAAACACTGAAATTCCTTCCAAAAAATACTGCTATATTTAAGAGTAAAGACAATAAGTAAAAAAATAATAATCTTCAAAATCCTTTCTGTACAATTCAATCATTCTCTTTCTTTTCAGAACATATTGACACTCTATCTGTGAAACCACGATTAATTTGTAAGAAACCTGACCACTCTCCGTTCTTCAGAGTCCTGTCCCAAAGTGCTGCTATCACCTCTTCTTTTTAAAAACTGTGTTGTCAAAATTTCAATTTCAGGACACCTATCCATGCCTTTATCGAGGCTCCAGTTTTGTTTATATGGGTTGTATTTGTCTACATTGGAATGTAGAATATTTTACTATATTAGAAATTAAAGCTAAAAAATTAAATATATTCAGTTATTTATTTAAAATAAACAATGATAAACACATTTTAAATCCCTTATTTTTTATGAAAAATAATTACATTTCTTAAAGAAAAAAATTTTATGAGAGGAGTGGCCGGATCTCTTTAATATGTGACTTAACAGAAACACCGGGATTCTCATATATGGATCTGTATTCAATCTGGTGAGATGTGTTGCTTTTGATGAATTATATAAAAAACACCTGATATCACACAGACATATATCTGAGGAGAGAAGGAGTATTTTTAATTTAATAGCTCTTTTCAGATAATTGTGGACACGATTTTTTGAATCTACACCAAAACATGGAGTATTTTTTTTAAAGTCTGGTTACAATGTGGAATCTTAAATCACCTAAGATAACATTTTTATTCTATGACACTAAAATCCATTGGTCTGTCTTGCACACTGAATGGTTCTTTCACCACTCATGACATCATTCACTGATACTTCAGAAAATATTGCTTTACTGAGTTAAGCTGATATTCCAAAGGTTCACACATTTCACTACATAGTATCAAAAGATCACATTTGTTAATACCACCCTTGAGCTCATCAGAAGAATCTTTAAGAATTGGAAACTTCTCTAACTGGTGAGGGTGGATACAAGTTTTCAAAGAATTGAATTTTTGACCTGAAATTTCAGATGTTATCCTTGGCAACAAATACTGTAGTTTGTTTTCTTCAAATAACATTTTCAAGGAAATGCCTGTCAAATACACAGATCTGAACAATCATAGTTTGTGCTTCAGTAATTCTTCCAAAGAAAGATGGTATTCTGTGAAAAAGCCAGTAGGTGAGCTCACAACTCAGCTCAACCTCAGGACAACCTTCATGCTTCAATATAAAGTAGAAGTGCTTTGTGTATACTTTGCATTTCTCCCACAAAATGTTAGAAAGACGTTTACCCAAGGGTCAAGATTTAGTCAAATTAATAAATTGTATTCTTTCATTAAAGACATTTCCAAGAGAGACTGGCTTTGAGCACCACTCCGTTCTTCAGTCTGGTGCTGCCATCTTAGTTAACGTTAAAATGCCAGAAGTTCTACCCACCGTTCCTTTTTCAACATTACTGCAGATTTCAATGCTCTGTAAAAGGCACATAACATCTCAGAGTTACTATGAAAATAGTTTTGACCTTACAGACCCTTGTCAAGGGGTCTTTGGACAAAAGTGGCAGATATTTAAAAAAGAACATCAAAGAATCCAGGTGGGCCATTGAAATTGGAGCTGAATCAACAGCCTTTTCAAGAAGGGCTTTTCATATAGTTTAATGTGTACTCTTAAATATTAAAATATTTAAAATAGTGTGTAAATTTAAATACTTCCCCTTCAGCATAGATAGCATATTGTATTCACAAGTTAGTTTTCATGTATATCCTAGGGGCAATTAGTTTACATTTGATGTATTCTAATTAGGATACACAGTAAAAGAGTGTTCAGTTAGCACCTTGAAAGAATAATCTGGAGCCCACACTCTAGAGAGTTACCAGTCTCAACTGTCTAGAAGGCTTCACCATCCCTGGTGGGTTTTATGATTAGCATAAGAAATGGTTTTCTATCAGTGAAATGAGTTCGAGACTGGCAGGATATTATATGGGCACCTCTGCCCTTGCTAGACAGAGTGTAAGTCTGGGTCAAGGACAGCCTACCGCTGTTAGAAAGGGCATTCCAGGCCCAGGGCAGCGGGCTGTGTTTAGACTCAAAATGATTCCATTACCTAACTACTCATCTGAGCCATAAAGCTTGAATACTTTCACATCTGCCTCAAATGAACCTTTTCCTCAAGACTGGCAGAATGCTTTGTAAGGACAGAGACCTGAGCCTTTATTGAATTTAAAAAATATCTTTCATTTCAAAGAGGGTTCATGAAACCAAACACAGGAGCTCTTAATGCCATGACCAAAGATGGGAGTTCCCCATAGGATGTCAGAGCCACTCATATTCATGGTTGGTGATGTGGGAAGGTAAATAAATGTCTTCTGAGTTTTTTTTAATGTTATTGGTTTAAACTTATTTATTGCCTGCCTGCTAATAAGGGTCTGCATGTGTCACAGAATTCAGTCTGAGTCTTGCCTTCTGAAACACACCACCCAACACCAAGGTTGTCAAGAAGAAGACCCCAAATCCTCACTTATCTCAAACTAAAAACCTTCTGCTGGTTACAAAAAAAAACACACACACACACACACAAAAAAGTCTTAGCTTTGGGAAAGACTAAAGTCATTTCACAACAGAGGATAAGATATAAGATTGAAAAAAAAGAAACAGAATAAGTGGCAGATATCAGCTGAGTTAGTGAAGCAGCTAGGTGACCAGACATTTCCTACTGAAGCCATAAAGTACCCACACAGCAAAGGATTGGTCTGGCCCAAAGATACGTTTGACTTGCACCCTTGGCTCCTAAAAGGTAACCTCTAAGCTTTAGAACTGCCTGATAGGAATGTCAGTTTCCAACGCTGGGCCATGCTAGACAGCCTATGCTAACAATGTGACTTATGATAAGGGGTACCCAGGCCACCCAGTATCAGCCCAACTTTTGAAGGGGCTGGAGGCTGAGGTCAGACACATTTGTGATCAACCACGTCTACATAACAGCCCCAGTAAAATTCTGCACATCACAACTGCAGTGAACTTCCCTCAGTCAATGCTCTGTGTATGTCATGCACATCATTGTTGGGATGAGTAGGTGCTGCCCGCACAACCCCACAGAGCAGGGCAACTTTCCGTTCTCTAGGCCTATGGCCCACTTCCCTTGGCTGACTTTAATCTGAATCCTTTTGCTGTAATACACCATAACCAGGAGTAAAACAATGTTCAGTGGCTTCTGTGAGAGTCTTTCCAGTGAACTATTTGAACCCAAGTGGGGTTCCTGATGATCTCTGAACTTGCAACCAGTGTCATAAGTGAGGGTGGACTTAGGGACTTTCCAAATAAGAAAGGAGTTTATTCTTCCAGAAACTAAAATGGGATTGAAGGTAGCTCAGCCTCAGAGGAGAGAGAAAGTGTGCGAAACTGATCAGATCTTCCCCTAAAGTACCTGTGATCTGAGATTTTTACAGATTCAAAGGACTGAAAACAGTAAGAACATATTTAATCATTTAAGCCCAAACTAAAAGTATTGGGCAACATGAGATGCTCTATTTAATTCACCTTAATTGTATATATGTGGAATCCTGAATTTCCCTCACATTTTTTTGAACTTGAATTATCCATGGAAGCAGAAGTGTGGAGGGTGGCCAGAGCACAGAGAGCTGCCAAATGGCACAGCAAAGGGGTCCTGGGGTCCTGGTCCTTGATGGGCACAGTTTCTCCTTCTAACCCCAGGAGATGGCAGCACACAGTTCAGAGCCACAGTGACAGAGGGGGAAGGAGGTGGCTTTCAGCCAGTCTGATGACTCGAAAGCTGCCTTTACCCCCATGTCTCAGACAGTCAAGCTCCTAAGTTCACGCTTCAGGTCATTACCTGAACAACAAGTCAGAAAAAGGAAAGCCAGAGCACGAACAGCCTCAGCCTGGCTGAGGTACATGTTGCAAAGTGAAAAGCGTTTGGGAAACACGATGTTCCTACCATCCTGGAGGTTAAGAGTCATGTGATACCCCAAAGGACAAAGCATCGATTTCCTCTTCAGGATATTCTGTTTTCCTCTCAACAGCTTATGTGTACCATACACACCAGCTGATGGAGGGCAGGCAGGTGGGTTTCAGTGGCCTGTTTTCTTGAAAGCTGAGAAGGCAGCCGAACACAGAGCAGCATCTGTTGCAGGCTATAGCTGCCTACTGCCAACAATATGGCCCTGCATCGATTACAGGGTGGTCCCTGGAGAGGAAGCACACCTGAGCCATCTCAGGAGTTCAGCTCCAACCATTTCATTTTAGAACCCACTCCACTTTCCACAAGGCCCTGACCCCCTGAATATTCAACATGTTACAGCAAACAGTTTTTAAGAAACCACTGTGCTCCAGGGCCAAACAAAAATTGGGGGGATATTATTGGTGTGGCCCTTCTGAGCTTCTGCACTGTGCCGTGATTTCAGAAGACCCAGAGCCCAGCATGTCCCTGCTTGGTCCTTGACTTCCCACCTCCATCAACTCACTCAACAAGCGTTTGCAAAGTCATGAATATGCCCCTCATAAAAAATCCATTTTTCAAAGTTCCAAATTTGTGAATCAAAGAAAGTTGATTTTTGTTTCATTAAAGAGGCAGAGCTCTATTATTTATGGATCTTAACATTTTCCCAGGTGATTCTCTGTCATCTCACAAGCTTGTGAGTGTTCTGGGGCTCTTCACACCCTGAGGAAACACAAATAAGAAGACACCTGGGCTTAGGAGGGCATTGCCATGCTTTAGCAATCTGTCAAATGAACCTTAGTTTTAAGTAGTTTCTTGAAGTTGAGTAACAATCTATTTTTCCAAGAACATGTTTATAGAAAATACACCTTCCGTTAAGTAAGGCAAAACTTTCCTTGAGTTCTTTACATCCACTCTTAACCATTTCTCTTTCTGCTTATGTGTGTATGACACCTTTCCTTCCAATCGCCTACAAAGAAAACCAGATATTTTCCCTCATTTTGGACAACAGCTGGATTCTATACTATCTCAGGAATATAAAATATAATCAGAGGAGATATAAGTAGACAAGATTGATATCCATCCATCCATCCTTTCATATATTCATTCTCATTTAAAAGAAGATTGATCATTGGAAATAAAATGGTACATAGTCCCAAAGCCAGGGAAGCTTGAGCACCCCTCATGAAACTTATCACATAATGGGGAAAACAGAAATCTAATAAGGTTTTCAGAATCAGTGTGATACTATAATTGATAGGCAAGCCTGTGGTATCTTGGGGGTCGAACAGAAGGTTCACCAGAGTTTAGCAGAGGAAGTGATGTCTAAGGTGAAACCTAAAGACTGAGTAGCAGTTAACCATGGGAAGAGGAGAGGGAAAATTATTCTAAAGAGAAGGAACTGGAGGTGAAGAAACATGGCAAATTCTAGAAGTAATGGAGATTCTGTCGGGAGGAGTATCAAGAAAAGCAGGACAGGTTGGCATTGGTGAGATGCTGGGTGCCTGTATATGCCAGAGAGGCGCTGGGAACTCATCCAAGCAGCAGTGGCTTTAACTAAAGGATCAACACAATTAAATTGAAAACTTCAATGGCTTTAGGATCAAAACCAATCCCCTTAACTAGGCTGCCATGGCAGTAGGAAGTATAGCATCAGGAATCACAGATCCAGTCAAGGGGAGCCTGAAATTCAGAGACAGGAAATCCACCTGGGGGCACAGCATTGGACAGAGGCTCTGTCACAGAGATGTGCATTACTGGAAAACAGGGCCATCGATTGAGATCATGACCGACCGAAGGACTAGCTTGATGCTGAGCTAGATCTCCTGACATGATCCCTTTTTCTCCCTGTCCTAAATAACAAAGTTTGGCAGGAGGCTCAGCCTAGAGTGTGGAAGGCTCAGTTCCAAAGATTAGAGGGATTCTAGTAACACAGGGTTATTGATTCAACAATTCATTCCTTCCTTCCTGCATTTATTCATTCAATATTCATTCATTGCAGAGGCCATCCTAGAAAAGCGTCCACCTTTGCTTAGTCATTCAATGCATATGTAGGTGGAATATCAGGTCACAGAACCTGGAAAACTAAGTACAGGTACAATGTATTTCAGGTGTCTCTCTAAGGCCAAATGCCTAACACAGCAGTAGACAAATAGATAGCCAAGTGATATCAATGGCCCAAATAGCTTGACTTACCTCATTGGGAATATTCCAGAACACAGTGGCAATGTCAGAATCAGCCAAATAACCAGTAAATTTATTAAGCATTATTTTATCAGCCTGCCAATTGGGTATTCACTCAGCACTTACTATTATCAGGCAGACTCAATGTTAACATTGGAGAATTAAAGAAGACTGAGAAATGTTGCCTCTCATTTCAAGATATAACAATCTGACTGTAAGTTATTTAAAAATACAACATAGGAAAATGAGTGCTGGAGGAGAATCTACACACCAGTGCAGTGAGCTTATGGTGGGTGAGGTTTGTCAGGAGGAGGGACGGAGCTAGGGCTACAGAGATGAGAAGTCAGAGGGTTTAATGGTAATGGTCTTACAGAACTTAGACAGCTGCTAGGAACATGGTGTCTTTTTACTTTCTCTTAATAAGGGAACATTCCAGAGTCAGCCGCCTGTTCGGGTCCTCAGCCAAGCCTGCTAACAGCAATGTCACTGTCGACTCATTTCTTTGGCTTCCTTACTTTCCAACTTTCCAACCAATTGTCACAATCAGACCCAGAAAACTCATACTTATTCTTAAGAATTCTTTCTAGCTGTGCCTCACCTTTTCTGACACATTTTCCTAGATGGAGAAACAGGTAGGTAGATGTTTCCCTTTCTCCCCCAAACAAAATTTGAGGCCTTGCAGGTAAAAATGTCTTCCTACAGCTGGAAGCTCTCGTGACTCTCAGGGACCCATTTGACGGACATTCTTCATGCCTTGGAGTCTTTGAGGTGATGAGGGAATTGACCAGTCACCTGGAATTTTCTCAACCTGTTCTGGTAAGGACACTTCTGTCACACCAGTGAGCCTAGGGCAACTTTCTGAATCAGGTAAGCTCTTACAGGGAAATTGTGACTCATGTATACTCTTCAGTGAAATTTCTAGTTGGTTTTCTACCTTCATTTCTAGTTACTTCTCTACCTTCATGTGTTAGAGACCCCCTCTTAGGTGTCTAACAATTACTCTCATTGAACTCAAAGCCACCAGTAGGCTTCACTGATGGGTCCTCATCAATTAGTCCCCCATTGTTCCCTTCAGAAGCCTATACAGAGGAGTGTCTGATTTCCATTCTGCATTTCCACTTACTATTATCAGGCAGACTCAATGTTAACATTGGAGAATTAAAGAAGACTGAGAAATGTTGCCTCTCATTTCAAGATATAACAATCTGACTGTAAGTTATTTAAAAATACAACATAGGAAAATGAGTGCTGGAGGAGAATCTACACACCAGTGCAGTGAGCTTGTGGTGGTACTGATTCTAACTTGACATTTAAGGAGCATATGAGCCCTGTTTCATCGACAGCTTTTTATTTCCTCATGAATATCCCCTGAGAAAGACCCCTCCCATCACAGACAACATAAGTATTTTATCCACCATACCACAGCATTTAGTGTTTATTATTTTATATGCACAGATTTCAAGACCAATCTACAAACAGCAGCAGCCAGACCTTTAGTGGGAAAAATATCTACAGGAGGAGCAGTATTTCTGTTTTTCAGAACACTGTCAGTAGATCTCCTTAAAGAGTATATTTTGGATCATTAAGAACTCCAGGAGAAGAAAATTTATAATACCATTTTGGGGATAGAGTACAGAAAGGATAAAATTTAATGAACCTTCATTTTATGTAAATACAACAAAACTTTGGATTTATGGAACTGATAACATCAGGGAAGTCATTTAATTTTATATAACCCAGGGTCTCAAACTTAAGGAATCCATCTGTTGAAGTTATTACTATGTTAGACTAAGGGCCAGTAACTCTGTGAGATATGTATGCCTGGACACCACCCCCAAGCAGTTTGAAGTTTCAGCTGATACAATACAGTAGGGAATGGTTTTCTCATGAACAGAAGAGAGTGGGCTCACTTGCAACAATTTCTTATTGTAACTAAGAAAAGGGACATGTGAATTGCTTACTCCAAAGCAGGCGTAACCTGTCAGAAAGCTATCAGGGGCTGGTCTCTTGAAGGAAGCAGGCCGGGGGAATTCTCAGCAACTTCCTCCAGGAGCACCAGGAAGGGAGGGGAAACCAGTCCAAACATGACTGAGCCCAGGTGAAGAGAAACTTTGCACCAGACCTTGGAGTTAAGAATGACATGAAAAAGCTGGTAGTCCAAGAGGTGAAGGCTGAAGATGGAGTTAAAAATGAGGGGAGAGAAGACCGAGTTCCAGGGTTGATACAGAGCAACAGACGAGGACAAAGGTGCAGAGCAAGGGCTCCAGCACCGCCCCGCTTCACATCCGTGTCAGCGCACTGCTTATTAGTCAGGCTTTCAGTCCCCATGAGGCACCTGACTCAAGCTGGGGGAATGTGAGGAGACCTCAACAAAGGAATTATTCACAAAGATGTAGGCAGGATACAGGAAAACTGTCAGGAAAAGCACAGTAGCAGGCTAGAGGTAACGGCAGAGCTGCCATCAGTCCTGGCCCCGTGGTGTGAGACGAGGGAGCTGTCGTTGATACTTAGAAGGAAAGGGCAGTGATTAGAGGGCCACCCTGAGACCTTAGGTTGAGTGGCACAGGCTACCTCGAAACCACTTCCCAGAAAGGAAGCTAGAGGAGCAAATAACCAGACCCCCATCTCCTGCCTTCAGTTTCCCACCAGGGCTCCCCACTGACAGAAGCCAGAGGGTGGGAGAGGGCGTTTGTGCGGTTCCTATGAATTAGTGTCCCACTGCAGAGCAGGGTGGCGAAGGGTGAGGGTGGAGGCAGAGCCTCCAGCGGAAGCGCCCTGCCCCTAAATGTCACACCCCCATCTGCATCCCTGCAGCACAGGGAAATCGTGCCACTTTATGGGGCACAACCTGCATGATCACAAAAGGCAGCAAGCTCTGCATTCACTCATACGTTCAACAAATATTTACTGAGGACATATTTTATACCAAGATCAGCTATTGCTTTGAAGATTTTAGTTCTCTGCCTGGGCTAGGGGTGGCAATAAATGGCAATGGTTCAGGTAAGCCATAACCTAAATTCTGACTCAATCATAATGCAAATCCTTTCCACATAAAACTACGGGCTGCCAGGAGTTGAAGAATAAAGCAAGCTCAATGGGGCAACGAGATGAACAGCAAACATAGTGAGGCTGTATCCTTCTGCAGTGGTTAACTGTGCCACAAAGATATTTCCAAATTCTGAAGCCCTGGTTGCTGTGTGACCCTGTTCTAGTTTGCTCTTTCCTTCTATTTATGGGCCTGCTGTGATCGATCCCCTTTTTAAAACATACATTGGACCTCTCCCCAGGATAAGCACAGTGTCATCGAATATCCCGATGTGGGACATCAGGGAACAACTCAGAAAAGCATGTTGGGAGACAAGAAATGTCACCAGGTACATTTCTAAAAAGCTCAACGGCATCAGAAATAGCAGGTCGGGTTTCACACGTATCTACCCTACTAACTTCAGCTGTGCTGAGGCAAGACGCTGAGCGACTCAGTTCCCTCCTCTAGACAAGCACATTAAATCAGCAAGGTCCCCTGGCGCTCCTACTTTCTGTGATTCTCATGTGATTAGAAAAAGAAATTGGGACTTTTACATAGAGGGTGCTGGACTTCCTCTTTTGAGCATTCTCAGGATATCTGTACAGTGCTACCAATACTGCCTGAAGCTCTGTCCCTGGTCTCCAAAATCAGGCATCCCAGTGTCATTTGCTCTATTTTCCCCATAGCTGAACTACTTCTGTGACTTCTATAATCCCCTTGGTAAAAGAGTTTTCCCTCCTGCCCTCTAAGCCACCTGCTAACTGGGATGTGCTGGAGATCGCCCCTGTACGATACCTCTCTCCTGCTAATAAATGACATGAATTAAGATGATCATACTTATCATATATTCCACTTGAGATTAAATAAGGGAGTGTTTTATTCAGTATAAGTATCTTCCAGCTGTAGGAAGAAAATGTTAATCAGACATTAAAGATGCCAAGAAAAATAAATTCAATATGTAAATAGCTACTTTGAGTAATTAGCCATTTACTATTTAATAAATGCTAAACAAGATCGCCCAGTGCACCGCGACGCTGGAGAAAAAGTACTTCGAAGGGCAGCATAACAGGTTGGTGCTGACAAGGGCCCACAGGCCCAGAGAGACGTCTAAAAGTTTAACTGGGTTCCCACAGCAGTAAAAGAGCCCAGCGTCAGCACTTGAAGCAAAGAGCATTGGTCTGGGTGGAGAGGGAGAAAGATGAGGCACCCCTTTGACACTGACGGAGAGGTCTTCAGACGTGTGAGGGGCACGGGAGCCTCTTCAGTTACCCCTAACTACGGAGGGGCAGAGAGTGGATTTCCTGGCAAGGGGTCATCCCTTGGGTGTGAAAGGCGAGCTTTGCTTCTCTCTATTAGTCTCTCTGGAGCCACCTTACTGGTAATACCCTGACACTTACTGGGTGTGATGGTTAAATTTTGTGTCAGCTTGCCTGGGCTGAGGGATGCCCAGATGGCTGGTAAAATGTTATTTCTGGATGCATCTGTGAGGGTATCTCTGGAAGGGATTAACATTTGAAACAGAAGATAAGAAGATGGCCCTCACCAATGTGGGTGGGCACCAACCAATCCATCAAGGACCTGGATAGACGAAAAAGCAGAAGAAGGACAAATTTACCCTCTCTGAGCTGAAACAGCCGTCTCCTCCTGTCCTCAGATATCAATGCTCCTGGCTCCCCAGCTCTCTGACTCAGATCCAGACTTCAACCATCAGCCCCCCATTCTCAGGCCTTCAGACTGGGACTGAATTAAGCCCCCCGCTTTTCCACCTTGTAGATGAAAGATCGTGGGACTTGATGTCCATAACTGTGCGAGCCAATTCCTATAACACATCTCCTCCTAAATATTCTACTGGTTCTGTTTCTCTGGACAACCCTGCCTAATAATCTGGGTTTCACATCACAAAATTGCAAATGAAGCAAAGCCATGAGAACAACAGCTTAACCCGAGGTTTTCACAAACAGACGTTGGTGAGAAGGTTGGGAGGCATAGTCTCACGGGTCCATCTTGATGCCAAGGTCTCACTGGAGATGAACACCTGCTGTCACTCTTTTACTCCCATATCCTTCCCTCCAAGGAAGTACACAAAACTTAACAAAACTAAACTATGCTCCTTAAAGCAACTGCGTATTACTTGGCTCTAGAGCTGAGAGCACTATTTTTAAAAAGGCCTTTCTACCTTCCAGGCTTGCTTCCCTTTCCCCATTATCTCCCTCCTGGTACTATCAGACCCTCCCCAGTCCCGAAGCTGTTATTAAGAAACTGCCATCTTATAACATGAAACTCATTATGCCTTATTTCCTGGGGTGGAATAAGGAAACGGGGACAGTATGCAAGCTGGTTATACTTAGACTCCAGAGCCATAGGGCCATTGAGTAATTTGCTCAACTTCTGTCTCAGGGATGTAGAAGTCCCTGAGACAAATAGATGCAATTACAGCACCTACTGCATAGAGCTGTTGTGAGGATAGAAAGACTTTATACACATGAAGTACTTAGAATCAGGCCTGGCACAGAGTAAATAGTATTAGCCACTGTTTCTTTTAATTTTTGTCATTTCTAAAAGAACTGCTATTCATTATAAAAAATTTGAGAAATACAGAAAAGAAGACAATGAAAACCACGTCAGTTCTTAACATCCATAGATATCCATTGCTGACATTTTGGTATGCTTTTGGTAGACAATTTACATTTGGTATGTACACAAATATTTTAATTGTTTAAATAAAAATGATCCTGTACTATATAATTTTTCTTATCTATTCTTTTCACTTAATATTATGAATATTTTCTTATGTTCCTAGTGCTCTTCCAAAACATGATTAAAATGGGTATATACTCCAGGCTCCCATGTGGCTGAGTTATTGCACCGTTCCCTGACAACTAAGCCTTTAGATAGCTTTCAGTTTGCCGCTGTCACAAATACTGCTGCAGTAAAGAGACCTACCTAACTGACTGTGTTTGTGTGCTTCTTGATTGCCTCTGATATAGAAAGCGGGGCCCAAGGTCACTTGGAGTCATCTCTATTGCCATGACCACAAAGGCCTCATTTTCTGCCTAACACACATCCCGGTCAGTCAGTTGGAAGTGGGGTAGGAGGAGGGCGATGTAGACACGGCAGGAGAGGCAGGTCAAACATCCAAATTTCGGTCAGGTGAACAGTGGCACCCTGCCACATGAGGCCAAACACGACAGGCCACAACCCAGGAGTATTCCACCTCCTTTGGCCTAAGAGTTAGTTGCAATTCATTCCAAATTCTGGCAACAGGCTTTCTGTATCGTTTTTGAGTTTTTCTTTGCCCACATTAGTATTTCCGTGGGAAATTGGGAGATACCATGTCAAGAAATGCTGGCTGAGTTCTATCTTACGGTAGTCCCCTGTGTAGTTTAAATGTGTAACTATGTGTTTGTGAGGTACCGACACACACAGCTACATCAATCCCACCTCTCATCCCTGGCACGCCATCATTATTGGCTGATGATGGCAACCCTCTTTTCACTTTCTTCTTTTCCTTATTTTGTGGCATCTCTTTTATTCAATTCCAGTCCCCTCCTCAAAGACACCCAGTCTCAAGCATTTCAGGCATGTTTACTGAGTCAGAATTTCAGTCCCATTATTTCTTAGATGTGTAGCTATGAAAATATATGGCATTATAGTCTGTGTATTTTTAAAACATACATAAATTTTACTTGGCTATGAATTTCATATTTCTTACCTTTCATGATTGCAACAGTATGTTTTTGAAACCTGCCCATGTTTCCATCTGTAGATTTAGTTCATTACTCCTGTAACTTATTCCTTTTTGTGAGTATTCCATATTTTACTCCTCTCTTTTTCAAGGTGCTGAGCGACATCAGCTCTGGCACTCTTAAATGTACTTCATGTCTATACAGATTTTCTTGCAGAAGAATATCTGCACAAATCTTTCCTGTGGAAAAATCCACAAGAGAGTGGCTGAAACACAGGTCATTTTTAACTTAATTTCACTACTAAACTGCTCTCCAAAAGGGCTACCCAGCCCCCACGACAATTAGCAGTGACCTAGGATACAAGTTTCTCCATATGCTTGTCAGCACTTGATATTATCCGAATTTATTTTTTGCCAATCACCAGGTGCCAGCTGGTGTTTTATCTTTATTTTCAGTTACTTCTTTATCAATGGGACTGAACACCTCTTCATGTATTTCTCAGTCATTCAGGTTTCTCTTTGGCAAAGCAATTGTTTTATTTGCCCAAGTAGCTACAGGGTTTTCTTTCTTTGTGTATTTCATAACTGTTTCTTACATATTTCAGATTAATCCTTTATCAGAGATGCTGCACATATTACTTGCAACCAAGCACCCAGCCAAACTCTATTTTAAATAGTTCGTTCTTGTCTGCTATTGAAAGAATTCTAATCCATGGGATAAATGGAGTTGGGAGTAGCAGACATGTAGCCCCCTCATTTCCTTGCCTTTCCAAACCACTAAACACTCTATTCTCATATCTAGATTTTATTTTTCTAACAGAAAATAACCTCTTTTACTGTTTTATGTTATAACTCTTAACATTAGTAGTAATTGTATAGTAGTCATAACATGGCCTTCATTGCAAACATTCTGCATTAAGAAAAATAACATAAGTGGGGAACTATAGTAGTACATCCTTGGCATATTGTGGCTTTGAGGTGATAGAAAACCAAAGATTATCGGGATCTTTCCATGTCTTTTTTTGTCCTTAAATAATAATGGTTTCTTCTCATACCTTTTTTATGTTCATATTGATTCTTCTCCTCTGTCCCTACTTTCCTTAATCTTTAAGGTGTTGGTATTTGGAAAGATGGGTCAGCTGACAAGGGGATGTGAAGCGCTGGGTCACCGCGGCCTCTCACAATTCTAGGAGGAGGTCAGAGCAGTCAGTGTCCCGGCGGCAGGGTGGGCAACTACTCATCGCCCTATTTTAGAACCACAGGATCACTATTTCACTAGCTCCACATTTACTTGCACACTTAACCCTTTCAGGCAACCAGGAATAGAGTTTGTTAAACAATACAGGTAATTAGATTTTACCCCCAGACAATTAGGTTTAGTAGCTCAAGGGTGGGGCAACTCCTAGAAGTCTTCATGTTTGATGACATCTGCAGGTAGCAGTGCAGTAGGACCACCTGGAAACATTGTTTTAAATGCATTCAGTAGTGGTTGTTGTGCCCTAGCATCAGGAGAATTAAAAGTATAATGTAGCTCTCCAAATTCATGTATAGGATTTCTGTGTTTTATTTAATTTTATGTAAAATTTTTATACCAGAAGTTAATTTATTGAGAAGCTATTTCTTATTAGTCACACTGTCATGAACTTTAGATACATTATTCCAACCTTTACAATAATTATAAAGCTGTATATGTTTTTACTCCAAATGTTTCCAGATGGGGACTACAAGGCACAGAGAAATTTAGTGACTTTCCCAAAGTTTTGTAGGCAACTGAATGACAGATATGAGGTTTGGGCCCACAGCTGTTTGGTTCAGCGTTTTTGCCACTGCTCTACTCTGCTTTCTCATTTATACCTATAGGTACTCATGAAATGAACTGTTAATCAGTGGGTCCAAAAAGCCAGAGTTTCTTCCCACATTCTGAAAAATCACAAAAAAGTCTTTGGTTTATTCCAATAGCAAATTGTTGTCTCCAGATCATGTTTGGTCCACATCACATAGTGGGTCTTCATCAAGAAAGTGCATGGGTGAATGAGAGAGAGATAGGTACGTGCGCGTTGACCCCACATTCCCTTCCCAATAGTATATAATAATTAACAAACAAATCACTGCCACTTTCTCATGGCCTCCTTTTCCACATAGCCATCAAAGTAAAAGGTACCAGTAGGATGGGGCAATGAAAATAACTCAGAAATTGGAGTAAGGATCCCTAGGTTCTAATTTTCTTGCTTTTACTTTCTGGAGAGTCATTTACACTGCTTACTCTGCAGCTTCCTCAAATACAAAGTAATAGGGTTGGCCAAGATCAAGGATGTGTATTACCCTGCTTCCCATTTCCTCCCATGGAAAACCTTACTAACAGTCATGACCCTTTTTCCCATTGACCTGCAGTCATCGTTACAAAGGCTTCTCAGTCCAGGGCTCTAGAAATCTACCACCCACTGATCAGGTTCGGCCTGCAATCTGAACCTCATTCACTGCTAAAGTGGGTCCTATCAAAAGCCTCTCTGCCTTCAAGTCTAAGACGGATGTCAGTAGAGACCAGAGACAGTAGCAACTAAGTGAAAAACCTTATACCAGAATTTAATACTTAAAAGAGTTTTAGGAAGACCATGTTATCAAAATGGCTTGTGTTGGATATAGCTACTTTGACACAAAAACTTCCATAACCAGTGATTTTTCTATCTGAAAATGTGTAGCTTGACCTCTGAGTGAGGAAAAGAAATCTTCTGCCCTCACTTTTCCCCATCAGGTGCTGTGAAGCGTTAGAAGCAAGGGCAGGAAGTATTTGTTATGAAATCTAGAAGGAAAGCTCTGCAATATCTCACATCTCTTTCACAGTCCCCAGGGCAGCAAAGGATCCCACAGCTGTGTCTCTGGCTGGGGGCAGGTGGGGTACCTATGGTAGGGGCCACCAAGGCCTTGTTAGCGAGAGAATGTCAGACTACTTTCCAACACAACACAGTCTGCCTCCTTCTCTCCCAGGAACCCCTTCAAGAAATTGCACCTAGTGAATCAGATCTTCAAGCAGAGATACCTCAGGATTCAGGAACCATCTTAGCTAAATGAGCTCTCAGGTAAATGTCTGTCCACCAGGCAGGCACCCCAGCAAACTATTACTCTCTCTGCAAATCAAGAATTCCCCCGCCCAGGTGTCCACCCACACACTAAACCTAACTTGTGACATTACATGATCCAGGTTTCCAAATATTACTTGGGTTCAAGTCCATAGCACTTTTGTGAATCTGATCTAGATATAGAGCTAACATGTTCATCATTTGTGCTTTTAAACAGTATATGTTTTTTCAATTCTCTCTAACCTTCTCCTTACCCAACCCTTACCAAACGGATGAAACAGTATTACATGTTCCACTTCTAAGTGTTCCCATTGTGACACATATTTTCCCTTCGCTGATAATACAAGCTTCCTGCCACCTGTGACCCAATAGGCTTAAGCTGTTTGTTTGATAATCGACATGAAGCTCTTCTATTTAGCCCTGGACTTGACCCTCAACTGCCTCATATGCTAGAATCTAATAATTTCCCCTGAGTTCTAGTTACAGCATGCACCTGGTGTTTCCTTTATTACCCGAAGCTTTTCTAGCAGCACAATTCTGCTCTACAATCCAAAAGCAGAGACACGATGTGCTTTAAGGATGGAAGTCAGGTATTCACAAATGCAGAATTCAAGAGCACCCTGTCCTTCCTTGCCAAACACGTCCACACAGAAGGCCTCGTGTGTGCTTCCCCTGACAGTCTGCAAGGGCCTCTGAGGTTTGACCAGTACATAGAGGCGAGGGGATAACACAGTGTCCACAGTAGGAATTCTCATCTCAAAAGTCCTGCCCATGCAACACCAAAGACTGCATGCTTTGCAGTTTATTTAGCTGTAAGGAATAGGGCTCCAGGTGAGTCCTGGGTTGCTCTATATAAAAATTACAACTTTCTCAACTCCAAAGTGATCTCTAGGCTATACGCCACAGCAACTCATATAAGAAGTTCAAGGTAAAATATTTGTTGTAAGGGAATATATTCCTTTCTCCGTATAGTTCATATTATAGTAAGTCCTGAATTACTAATCTTGGTCCTCTTTCATTGTATTCCTTTTTACTTTAATTCTTGCAAATGATGACTCCTCATTAAGCCAATGATGGAATATTTAAAAGTTAATCTGTTTAGATTCACCAGAAGAAGAAAGAAGAAATCTGTGACTTACAGTGACAACGAACACTGATTCTTTACAGCAGTTAAGACCTAGACTCATAGAGATAACTCAAAAATTCTGTGAAAACACCTAAGTTGTTAAATATAATAATGGCATATATATATATCACATTTACCTTATATATTTTATATAATTATTCTTTTAGGCTCTATTAGAAATGCTATAAAGTGTTGCAATTACTTTATTATTCAACTTTCTGACAATACATGGCAAACTGCTGAGCTGTGCCTAGCATCCAGCATGTCCGCGGGACCCACAGCATGGCACCCCTGAGGAGTTTGACAACGTAGTATTTTGCAGCCCACCAAGGTTGTGGGGTGTCAAAATCCTTTGCTTTTCTACTCAGAATTACTACTGGGACATTTTAGAGAATTCTCTAGTTTCTTACAATAGATCAATTTTGATAAAAGAGAACTAAATTAATATAGGAATACCAACCTTTTAGATGATGGGGGAAAACCTTTATAAGAAATGGAGAAAATGGTATGCTAACCAATTTTTGTACATAACTACTATAGATTAAGTCAGGAAGTATTAACTGCTCACCATTCATTCATGTAGAATACATTTATTTATTGGCTACTCTGTTTTCCACACTATATTGGATAGTTTAACCACTGCAGATTTAAAATCATGCACTTTTATTTTTCTTTTCTAAGCAGAGTGTACTTGGAGCCTGCAGTGTGCCCCATGTGGCTCCCAGTACAGTGCGGGGAAGATGTGCGGGTCCTAATGAGAGGCACAGAGAGGATGGGCCGGGATGCCCTGAAGTCAAGGGCAGCTCAGAGAATGGCAGTGCCAGGCACCCAGGCGTGCCCTGCAGGCCACTCTTTCCAGAGGAAGCCCCATCTCACGGAATCTCTGGAGTTCTACGGGGGCAGGCAGGGGAGTCCTGGGACGAGAAACACACGTGTGCTCAGGGGTGGGAGCCCCTTTGTCACAGACTTGTCTGGGAGGGTCTGGCTCATGCCGCCTGTCACTCAAACCCTGGTCCTCACCCCCACCTCCCCCGCCATGCCTCAGAGTCCCAGTGCAGCCTTCCCCACACAGACACCTGGCTCTAGGCCCTGAGACAGTCACGTAGAAAACAACTAGAGAACGTTTGAATAATAAATAATCTTAGATGGTGAATTTCACAGAACAAAGCTAAAGTGTTCCTAAGAGATCAGAAAAGGGAGATTCCTGTGTAAGTTTGAAGAAGAATTTATTGAAGACATGGGATATGTGCTACTCTTGAAAGATGAGCAAAATGTGAATATTCATAGAAATGGAAAAATAAACATTCATATATGGACATAATATGATATCTAAGGTTTAAAACAAACTACGTGTACAATTTTTTTACTAGCACATCTAATTTAATTAATTTGCATTTGCGTAACCCAGGAAATTGATCAAGACAAACGCTGATTTCTAAAGTATACGTGTGCTCCCTAAAAATGCCAAAATTCATGCCAAAAGCCTAGATAATTTTATTCTCTCTACTTTTTTATTTTTTGTAATCTATTAGGAGCTAATCCTATCTCCAAGGCAATGTACCCATCTTTGTTAGTGTTGTGCCCAAGTCGCGAGTCCCCAAGAGACCACCAAGGAGTCGATTCTGATGCAAACACACAAGGGTCGTTTATTTCAAGCTCTAGCTTGGGCTCACACCTGTCACTGACGCAGCGGTTCCAAAGTGAGAGCCCCGAGCCTGGGGCAGACAAAGCTTTTATGCATTACAAGGTGCAGGAAGAAAGGAACTTGCACCTGGCCTCTGCTGATTGGATGATTTAAAGTCAGGGTGGCTTCTACATTCTTTATTGGTTGAGTACAGCTGGTGCTAAGCTGATGGCTGATGTAACATGTAAGGTATGTTATCTTTAAGGGACAGGAGCGTTTGGACCTTGAGTGTCTGGACCTTGAGGGCGTTGCTAGGGAACCATTTGGGGTGAGGGTCACTGGAACAATGGGTGGTTTTTCCAATAACTGGAACAAAGTTTTCTTAGAGCTAGGTCAGGGCTGAGGCCTCCTTCTTAAAATGGCCTTTTTAAAATGGAGTTTCTCTTGCTCTCACAGTTAGATCATTATTTTCAAATATTTTTAATGAAAGAAGTAGTGTATAGAATATTTCCATTAGCAAGCAGTATAAATGAGTGCAAGTCCTCTTTGTGTGTGTCATTCATGATAGGCTACTTCATGATACAGTGATAAACAATTTCAGAATTCCAGTGGTTACTCCAAGGCCATTCTCCCTTCTTTGTATCCTGAGTGCTTTGATGTGTAGATCCCTCTGTATCAGCACATGGTTTCATAATGACCAAAGCATGGAAAAAGATCACAGAAATATTAAAGCAGTTGCTAAAATTTCTCTTAACCAGAACACGTTACTTCCACTCACAGTTCATTGGACAAAGCGAGTCACATGGTCATGGCTAATTTCAAAGGAGGAAGAAAAATACGTTCTGTATGCCAGGGAGGAGAGAAAACTGTATGAATATCACAATCACATAGTAATCAAAGTCTGTCTTCAGAAGTAGCGACTGCTGTCACTTGCAGACATTTTCCAAAGCCTTTATAAATGTATGAATACATGTAATTAAATACAGTGTACTTTTACATTTTATTTTAAATGAACTTTATCATGCCGTATGTATTGTTCTCCAACATGCTTCTTTTATTCTTTATCATATTTTTATAGATATTTCCAATTTAATACTATTGATGTACCTCGTTCTTTTCAACTTTTTTCTTCATAGTAACTCTACAGCATGGAAATGTCGAATATATCTAATCTGAAGAATAACTAGTTTGTTTCCAGTTTTTGTTTATATGTATTTTGATGCCACTGGAAGTGGTAGTATTTGGTGGTTGGTAGATTGTAGAACTTCACTCAATATTTATATTAACATTGCAAGCCAGAAACTTGCTAACTTATGAGCTCAAATATTTTAACTGTGAATTATTTGGGGATAATCTCAATTCATGCTTGTGTTGTCTGCAATAGAGCAATTTTACTTATAACCCTTCTATCACTTCTCCTTTTTATCATTTTTCCTTTGTGTTATTACACTGACTAGGACTTCCAGGACCATAAAGAATGAAAATTATGATGGTGGCATCTTTTCTCATACCAAATCTCAAAGCGGAACATTTTATCATTTCACCACTAAGTACAATGTTTTGTGTAGATTTTTAAAGATATCCTTGCCAAATTAAGGAAGTTCCCCTCCATCTATAGTTTGATAAATTTTTTATGATGAATGGATGTTGAATTTAATCAAATTCTCTTTCTGTATATTTTAGGTGATTATATGTTTTTTTCAGTATTTGATGAATTTATTGATAATATAATGTTAAAGCAACCTTGCATTCCTGAAATAAAAATAACTTTGTAATGATCTATTATCCTTTTATTTATTAATTTGAATTACTAATATTATGTTTTAGAGTTTGCATCTATGTTCAGGAATGAAAATGGCAGTTTTACTGTAGTACATACCTACATATTGTTTCTTTTTAATTCATCCTTCATGAGGAATATAGCATAGTTTAATGTATTTAGTCAATCTTGCAGAGTTCAGTTCTTTGCTCTTTAAATAGTCTTTTTCTCTTTCTTGGACTCCAGTTATTCTTGTTTTGAACAAATGTACCTCCCATGCCTCTTTTCAGTGCTTTCCATCCTATTTTTCAAAGCTGCAGTTTGGACTTTCCCAACCTGCCCCCCACCCCCAGCAGGACTTCTGTATGGGTATTGAGTTTTTATTTTCAGTTATTCTAGTTTTAAATTTTTACTATTTCATTGTGATTTAATATTATTTAGAGCTTCCAGTTTTCTGCTAACATTCTCCATCTTGTGCTCTATTTTCTTGAACATATTAATCTTCATCAATTTTAAGTCCATGGTGAACATCCAAATATCCTACTCCCTGTACCCATTTATACTATATATATTTTCTCTTGCTTTTGTAAATTTTTGTTTTTTTTTTCTTAGTATAGTGAAGTCATCAGTTCTACCCACATAGATTAAATACAATACATTCAAAATTTCAATAGGATTTTTGGTTAGATTTACAATCATATTTTGAAAGTAATAAAAGAAAAAGTACTTAGATGATATTGAAAAGGAAGAACAGAGCAGGAGTACTTAACCTACAAGATAAGGAGATTTATTCTAAAGTTATAATTAAGACAATTTGATGTTGGCACAGTGCTAGGAAAATGGACCAATGAAACTGAATAAGGAATCTACCTGCAAACTTATACATATGTGGTCACCTGATCTTATGATGCAGCTGACAGAGCAGACCAGTAGGCTATATATTATCCTTTTAATATATAGTATTAGATCAACTAGATACGGAAAAAAACTTTTGACCATTACCCCACCACACACACAAAAATCAATTCCAGGTACATTATAGGTCTAAATGTGAAAAGTCAAAGAAAGGGAGGACTTTTAAAAAGTAACTTAGGAGAAAAACTTCATGATGCTGATATAGACAAAAACAAATAGAACCCCAAATTAATAATCATAAATAAAAATGAATTTAAATGAGATTACTATAAAATAAATAATGGTTGTTTATCAAAAGATACCACTAACAAAAGTGTAAAGGCAAACTAAATTGTACACAAAAGAATTTTCAATACAAATAAATGAAAAGAACTAATATAGAATATATAGATAGAATACATGAATACATAACTAGACTATATAAAGAAAACCCACAAATCAATAACAAAGTGTCAGGAAACAAAATGGAAATGTGGGCAAAAAACTTTATCATGTTTCTAAGGAGTATGTCCAAATGGTCAATAAACAGAAAAATTGTGTTCAATTTCATTATTCAAAATGAAAATGCATATTAAGCTAAGCTGCGCTACCACTACTCCATACCTATTGTAATACCAAATGAAAATAACAGATAATGCCAAGTCTTGGTAATTATGTGGATTTATTAGTACACTCAGATTGAGTCCTTATAATTTGTGCACTTTTGTGTTAATTGCCCACTCAAAATAAAACCCTCAGCAAGCTGGAGAATGGGGTGGGAAGGAAACTCCCTTAACATGATTAAGGATATCCAAATGACACAAACAAATGCCATGTTTAAGGGTGAAATACAGAAAAATTTTCCCTTCAGGTCTAGATCACTTATACCATTTGGCATTTTATTAGAGGTCAAAATGAATAGAAAAAGTAAGAAAAAAAGAAAGAAAGGGAGGGAGGAAGGGAAGCTAGAAGGAAATAAAAGCTATAGAAAATACGCAAGAATCTGTAGACAAATATTAGCATTAATATGCAAATTTAGAAAATTTATAGGATAAAATGTAAATTTTGTTTGTTTCTTAATATATAAAAAAGTCTTCCAATAAAGTTTTTAAATTAGGTAACCCAATCATTTTTTATTATCAGTTACACAAAATATTGAAATGGTCAGAAAAGCCAAGACTATGTTCTCAATCTCCCTATGTATAAGGGAAAAACAAATTAAAACTACAAGAAAATACATACAAACCAATCAGAATTATTGTTTTAAGACGTTTGACAATTTCAAGTTTTGTTAAGGATCTCAAGTAACTGGAATTTTTATTCTGTACTGATGGAAGCACAGATTGATTCAAATACTTTGTAAATGGGAGAATCTACTAAAACTGATATTTTTTACATTCTATGACCATATGTTACTTCTAGGCATATGTATCCATCAGTGATGTGTGTTTATGTGTGTGATTGCACCAAAAGATATGTATAAGAAAGTTTCTAGCAGTACTATAGCCAGAAAGGGTATATAAGCCAAATGTCAAAAAAATAAAGAGGAATGAATAAATGGATTATAGAATACTAACTTACCAGGCAGACAGTATACAATGAGGATTCTATTGGTAAAGAGTCTTTAATTCTATTAGCAAATTTTTATTACTTACATTGGTTAATGGTGTTCATTTGTGGTGTAGTCCTTAAACAATTGTATTTATAACTCTAAGTAATTTTTTAGTAATCTTTACCAAAAAACACAAATAAAACATAGATTTATAGCTTCCTTCCTAAACAGCAAGCAAAATACAAAATAAACAATGGAAATATGGGTTGTTAAATGAAATTTCATAATAGAAGAGAGACAGAAAGGAAGTTTTGCCCTTTGATGGGAGATGCTGAAAAATACCATAATTGTATTTTCCTTTTAATTCAGTATGTAATGACATATTAATGTGAAAATATACTCACAAAATATTGTGTGAAAAAAAGCATATAATTAAACTAATATTTTTTAAACAACGTGTTAGAAAATTGACAACAAAGATATTAAAAATAAAGATTAATAACTACAGGCTCAGATTTTCCTACCCCAGTGGGTACTAAGCATTACGCAGGATCGGATGCCCCAGTTCAGCTTGCTAGGGCCCCATGACAGGCTGCTTGCTCCAACCCGTGCCTTGCAATTTTTTTGACTCAATTTTTTCTTCATATTTGGATTTACGACATTTTGGCTTCTCTCTTGTTTGCTGTATTTGTGTGTTTAAACTCTAGCATAGGTAGATCTTTGGTATTAACTAGACCTCTCCAGATTATGTAGACTCCAGATCCACTCCCGTCAGAATCTGGGCCACACTTAGCTTAGAATGTGTTTCTCGTGGCTTCCGATTCCACCTCTTTGCCACCAGCAGCCCTCTTAAAATCACTTATAATTTAAAGATACCAAATATTTCTCATTGCTCCTCTTTCAGAGACACAATAACAACAGTCCACATCGTAGTGTATTTCTGATTCGCAATTTTTTTCACTGACGTACACTATATACATGTGTAGTTATAAAAGAAAAAATTACACGAAAAATGTTGATAAGAAAGAATTGAATCTGAACTCTGTTTCTTTTGTGATCTGAGCTAATGCTACATTGGTAGAAGTAAGCATTATCTGACAAAGGTCATTCGGGGTTCTGATTACGGGTCCAAACACACCACTAGGCCATCCATCACTTTTATACACAGTCAGCTGTGGGTTGACTCACTTGATCGTCCTTCAGGTGCCGCTGAATACCCTTATTTTTATCCCAGCCATTATGGGAAAAGTGTTTTGTATGGTACAGGCAATCTCATTTACTAGAACTGCCCTTGGCTTGCTTATTATGTGCATGAGAGTGAGGGGAGGAGAAAAAAAATCTCAGTAGGTATTCCCTTCAACCTTGAAAAGAAGAACAAAATTCATATATAGAAACTTCTTTCAACATATTTCCTTGTGCAAAACAGTGTCATATGTCTGGCTAGGGCGAGGAGGAAGTGTGGCCATAAAGGAGCATGTGAAAGGCATCCACAGTCTAGTCGCTGAGTTAAGAGCTCAGGAGCTGTGTCTAGTCCCTATTTCAAATATGCTTATTATGGTTTGCTCAGATCCCATGTGCTGTGGGGTCTGATAATTCCTGAAAAAGCAGTTCTGATTAGGAGAACAGTTTGCTTTCGCCTCAGGCCATTAACATTTTAATAAAACGGTCGTCAACTGTGATAACAATTCATCTTTAGGGGACTTTATCTATTATTAACCTTATTAAATAACAAGTTTATCATGGCTGACATGTAGGTTTCCAGACTTCATCAGACATGCCTCACACTCCAGCTCTCTTTCACCCTCTCTGTCTTTAAAAATTTAGTTCAATTAAGTTGGATTTCCGCGCCAAGTGCCTATTTACAAGTTTGCTGGTTTGTTTTCCTTTGGAGCTATTTGAAAAGGATTCTCATTCCCAATAAATGTTGATTAAGCTAAACACATTTTATGTGCTTTGTTAAGAATCACAGTCTGTTAAGCAGGAATAATTTACTACTTTTGACTGAGTTGGGTGAAAAAGAGTTGTCATTCTTAAGAAAATTCTGTTCCAGGGAAGTGCACCACGTCAAAAGATCCCAGTTAAAGTTTATTTCCACATGGCAATAAGGTGGCATGAGAGGCAGTTATGTTCCTTCCCAACAGCATGATGTCCCAATATCTTTTTTTGAAATAATCACAAACACCCTATTTAATCTACAATTGACAAAGGAAAATAAATCCAGCATTAATGTTCTAAAATGCATGAAGAAGAAAACAAACACAAAGGAATGTGATTGCCCACAATGAGCTCAGAGAACTGAATACGATCCACCAGAATGGGAGCCAGGGACTGGACAAAGAGAGGCAGAAGTTAGACGGTAGGAAAAAAACGATCTTGGAACCAATTTTAAAGTACAGAAAAACGTAAATGTTTAAATTCAAACGAAGGAAGTCAGAAAGGATGCTCCGTGTTAAACAGGGGAAGCCTGATTAGGTGGCAATTTTAATCAAGTCTGTGGCAACGCACAGAATCGGGCTGGGCTCCCAAGTCTGGGAGACGGTGAGACTCTGCCAGACAATTCCAAGAGGTGATGCAAGAGCCGGTGACGGCCTGACCTGGTGGAGAGGGCGGCGACCGGGCAGACCAACGTACAACGGTCGTTTCTGAGGAACAGTTGACAGGACTTGATGAACAGGGAATGATGGTTATGAGGAAAAAGAAACAGATTTTTCAATCTGAACAACTAGTTTAATATGTCATCAACCATCAATTGTGATGAAAAAGTACAAAGATCAATGTTTTAGTGGGAATATCTGTTGGCATATGTGCATTTTTGGAGTCTGAGGATGACATCTAGGTGCAAACAAGAGTTTCTACTAAGCTAGAAAAAAACCCAGCTGCCTATCCATTTCCATTTGTAGGACTAAGCAAACCCAACCTTTTGGGTTTAAATATATGTCCACGAGGTCCGTATAGGGCAAAACATTCTCCCAACTCAGATTTTGCTCCCAACTCCTACTCACTTCGCATTTGCACTTCCTAGAAGTGTCTTGAATGCACCTGCTTAGGTTTCCACACTCACTGACTTGGTCAGAACCTTGTCTGGCATCGTCTGCTATCACAGCCACCCAACTGGGCATTCTGCCTTCGGTTTTATCCCTGACAGATATATTTGCTGCTTGATTTTTATGGGATGAAAATATGTATGTGTATTATAACAATGCTTCCAACCAGTGGCACTATGGCACTACAAAAAACCTCCTTTATATGAAATTGCTTTGTAATGTATTTTTACTGTTCTGAAATAGAGTTTACAGGTATTTTAGCCCATCAAGACATTTAATTTTTTAAAAATCAGTAAAATAACATAAAAATAATAAAGATGAAATAAAATGAAAGTAATGTGTGATAAAATTATATACATTTCAATATGTAAAGGTTCAGACACCAATCAATATCAGGCACCAACCTAAAGACATTATGAAGTAAACCAATGCTTGTACCCGTATGTACAGTGGACATAAAATAAATGGACAAATATAGTCTAGTGCAGGTATGTGGGCTGGAGACACAAATATCATTCAACGCTGATACTGATGACACAGTTTCCCTTATGAATATAAAATCTGTGCCATCAGCGTGATGCAGTGAAAAATCTTTCTTGTATTTATACTATAGCTGCAATCCTGGAAAATTTGTTGTATATTGTAGCAAATCGTATGCACCTAAGTGTAAAACAGATTTAAGGTATAAGTTCAGATCATTATAATTCAGCTTTAATGCAAATGAATGTCCAACATGACATTTCAAGGCTGCATAAAGGGAAGAAAAAATTCTTTATTTTGTAGAATAGTCCCACACGTTGCAGCAGAGTACAATCTCTGGCACCTGAGACTGAATGCCACTCGTGTCCTCTAGATACAAAATCTTACAGTTGCTCTTCCAAGGATCATATGGCCACCATGGAAAGCAAGCTTTATACCTTTCAAAGTCTCTACATGCTCCAGAAGACAATGTTCAAACTTTCTTCCCCTGCTACATGGTGCCACCTCTGGTTAAATCTCCCAGGTTCTTTCATGATTACCTTCCCCAAATTTATGCCCAAGTCACAGTAAATTACTTTGTATTTGGAGGAAAATTTTTTTTCTTTTCCTTATACTGTCCACTCTGCCTAGAATAATAATGATGATAAAGGTCATATTATTGAAATAACTAAAATCTAATATTTCTAAATGCTAAGTCATTGTATCTTTCCTACTTTTTAATCACTGAATCCATAAATAATAGACACACGCGTTTGTAGATAAAAATTCATTTATTATCAAGAGATCTCTACCTTCAGTTGTAGACACTAGATTTGTCTCTTAGAGACTATTTCTCTTACTGAGAACAACTATAAAATTTAGAAAAAATATGAAAAACATCCGTTTAAGTACTTGCAGAACTACAAACATAGCAAAGACATGAGAGGGCAAATCTGGGGAGAAGGAAAACACAGCAGGATGACTCCAATATTCATAGCTATTTTTCCTATTGGAACATTTGCTAATTCACAAGCAGTGGCTGACATACTAAGAAGTTGATCAAGAAATGGTAGGTAAGAGAAAATGAGCACTGATTCCAGCAGTCTTATGGGCCAAGAAGAAAAATGTTGAGTCAGAACCAACCAAAGAGAAAGAGTGTGATAATCATAACACATGTTTGGTTGGGGTTCTCAAAAATAACTTCAAAAAGGTAGTGTTTAACTAAAAATAGACATCCTTCACAGAGACTGAATCCAGCTTCACATCTGCTCAATCACTGGGAAAGAGATTGTTCTATACCATAACCCCTGCCCAGAAGAAACATTGCAGACTGTCTGAAGGAAAACAGCATCATATAGGGTCTTAAATTTCTTTACAATGGTTTATACAATATATACATTCTTGGGTATTTAAGAAAAAAATTGCCAGGCATAACCAGGACAAAAACTGATAACCAAAAATCAAGAGGAAAAACACATGCAGAAATAGACCAAAGGAGAGAGATGTTGGAGTTATCAAACATAGAATTTAAGACATAGGTGGTTAAAATGCAAGATGACTTACCTATAAAATATACTTTAACAGACAACTGAATTTATTTTTAAAAATCAAATGTAAATTCTAAAACTGTGTAACAAAGACTTTCAGAAATAGAGATTTTGAGTTACTAACTACATAAGGTGAGAAAGAACTTACAATCTGAATCTAGCTGGGTTGATGGTCAGCTAAACACAATTCAAGATCTTCCAGAGAACTGAAGCAGAATCCAGTGACTGTACAACACAATTACAATCTCCAGGATTTATTACAAAATTGCTAACATACAAAAAAGCTGGAAAATTTGCGGGAAAAAAACTACACCAATGCAAAGTATGAATGAAATCAAAAGAAAGACTTTTTCAGATAAAGTAAAACTAAGGGAATTTGTCATCAGCCAATCAAATTTATAAAGAATGATAAAACAAAATTCCTCAAATGAAGGTAAATGGTCCCTGAGAGAACACAGGCTCTTCAGAAGATAAGATCAAATATTGTAAACAGTTGGGTAAATATAAAAGACTACACTTAACTCTTTAGTTTTAAAATAATATGCAAATATCATTATTCACAGGAGACAAAAAAGTAGAAGCCACCCAAGTATCTATAGATGGAAGAATGAACAAGCAAAATTTGGTATAATTGCACAATGGAATATTATTCAGCCTTAAAAGGAAGGAAATTCTGATATATACTACAACATGGATGAATCCAGAGGACATTATATTAGGTAAAGTAAGCCAATGATAAAAAGACAAATATTGTATGACTCCACTTACATGAAACATCTAGAATAGTCAATTTCACAGAAGGAGGAAGTAGAAGAGCAGAAATCAGGGGTGGGGAGGAAAAGAAATAAGGAGTTGCTGTTTAATTGGTTTGCAAGATGGAGAGAGTTCTGGAGATTGTACAACAGTGTGAATGTGCATACAACTGAACTGTACACTTAGAAATGGCTAAGATGATAAGTTTTATGTGTAGTTTACCACCATACCAACTCATAAGAACAAACAATACAAAATGGTGAAAATACTCAGACACTTCAAAATTGAAGACCTACAAATGACCAAAATACATCAGCAATGTCACTAGTCATCAGGAAAATGTAAATTTAAATATAAAATATAACTACATCCCATTATAATGGCTAAAATTAAAATTACCATATTAAGTATTAGAGAGGATGAACTGCTTGTGGGAATGCAAAATGATACAACTAACTTAGAAAATTGTTCTTTTCTTAAAAAGTTAAATATAGATATTACTTTTTCTAGATATTACCTAAATATGTGACCATGCAAAGACTATGCAATTGAAATTTATATACTGTGTGCATCATTTAAAGTAATAAATATTTAGGTTTAAAGTAGGAAGGCATCTTCATATAACCATGCATATTATGTAGTTAATTTTCCTCTTAGCATTTAAATGCTATTTGAGGTGAAATACTTATACCATACTGCACTCATACTAAGCTTTTAAATAATAATTTGTTATATAAAAGTAGAGTTACAAGAAATTACATTAATTGAAGGTCTACTATGCCAGATCTCTTACATACATTGTTACATTAATCCCTGCCTCAAGTTATATTTTATTAATTGAACATTTGCTACTTGCTCAACACTTTAAACAGGAAATCTGATGTAGAGATTTTCATTAACTTCATTTTACTTGGCTTATAAAGAGAAAGAATGAACCAATTACACACTAAAAATTTTATAGTCCAAAGTAAAGTCATGCTGACAAGCCTTTAGATCAGTGGTTCCTACCTGGGGACAATTTTGTCCCCTAGGGGACATTTGACAACTTCTGGGGACATTTTTGGTTATCATGATTGGTAGGACATTACTGGAGTCTAGCGGGTAGAGGTCAGGAATACTGCTAAGTATCCTACATCACATAACACTGTCTCCTACAACAGAGAATTAACTGCCCCAAAATGTCAAGAATGCCACCAAGGTGGAGAAACGCTACCTAAGACACATAGACCAAAATTCTCATCTCCACTAGGATTACACCCTACTCACTTTTTCTGCCCAGGACCCATCCTCCTTTTCATGACTGCATGGGCTCAGTGTAAAAGAGAAAGAATAGAAGATGGGGTCTACCTATGCCTTCCCTAGTCAGAAGGCTGCCGTCATGCAACTCCTGCCAGCTTTCTCCTGCTTTCTCCCTTTCTCCCACAGATGGCACAGTCTATTCAGCACTTCCCTTCTGATGGCCAAGCACCCACCCCCACACATCTTCCTTCTCTGTATGAATATTGGGGTTTTGTATGCAGCAGGAGAGGATGTCTGCCTCTTTTAACATTTTACTATGCCCCTTCTTGTTTATATGCCCCACCCCTCTGTAATTTAACCATCAGCCTTCCACAAGGGCCCTCTACCACACCTTCTCATTGTACATTAACCATTAAAAGAGCTGGTAACATTTATAGCCCTAAAAAGTACAAGAATAGGAAATGGGAAGTTGGGTACAAATTTAAAGCGATATAGCTCATTATGAAGTATAATGCCAATCCATCTTCTTGTCTGATCAAAATAGCCTTGGCACCCTTTGGGGCTAATGTAGCATTAACTTTACTTTCTGCCAGGGTGACAGTGGCAATAATAGACTTGGACAAGGGATAGAATATTCTGTCAAGATGCTGCTACTTCAGGTTTTCCATCTAAAAGGCCTCAGGATTGGAAGATAATTTTCTTGAATGAATTATCATAAAGGCAGCATTCCAGGCAGCTCTTGGCTTTACGCCTATCTTCAAAACTGGCAAAATAAAATGGCAATACTCTGTAATAGAGCACTGCCTCCACCTGCAGTTAGGAAAACATTCACAAACAAGATCCCCACTCCTAAAAAAGTCCTTTTCTCTAACAAGGAACTTGAAATAACATGCTTTAATTAGAAGAATTTCAGACAACCTTGAATTTTGAGTACAATTTATGCATCTCAATATGCCAGTGTGACTTCTAGATATAGTTAATAATAGCGAGATTTCTGTTTAATTGATGGATCATGAGTAAGTATGTTATTTCTTTGGTTTAGGTAAAATAGAACTGAAGTAGAGTGAGGTACCACGGCTTTATCTGAAGCATGTCTGCCTGTGCTGATTCAGCATCATCCTCATCAAATCCTCTTCCTTACATTTCTCAGTGACTAACCTCAACACCTTATCCCAGGTGTATCCAAGGCTCTATCTTTGGTTTCTCACATCACTGTCGATATGAGACCTCAGAGAAGGAAGCAGGAACTTTAGGACTGCATGTTTTATTCAATTTGCATTTCTCTCAAATATTTATACTTACTAGTATTCCTAGGTTGTCAAACAGTGGACTTTACTGAATTTACAAAGATCAGGAGTAGAAAATAAGGGAAATTAAACTGAAAACCCAGAGAAGATTCTAGACAAAGTATCAGTAGTTCTTGCTTATTTTGCTATGTATTCTTTCCTTCTGAGTTGAGATTTGCAAGTCAGATGCAATTAGATGGTACAAATTCAGTGTGATCATGGGGATAACCTAAGGTGATAGAAAAAATAAACTCCCTGTACCCAAGTCTTACTGGCAACCATGCAGCCAGAAAGCAAACATGAGAGATATCTAAGACGGGCACGGAATAATCCTAGTGGAGTGGCTAATCCAAGGAGAGTGATTTCTAAAAGCTGTAGATAGTAAGCTCAGAAGAATCTCCTTGGTACAGTTTGTTAGTCTGACACTCCATGTTAAATAGAAATATAAAAGGGGTGGGGAATAAGGTGCTACTCTATGTAACAATAGAAATGAACTGAGTCATTAAGAATTAAGGGAAAGGAACTATACACAAGCACTGTACTAATCCATGAGATCTTCTCCAAGGAGTACAGGTGAACAGTTCTGATACTGTTATTCATGTCTACTGAAATTGAACCATCCAGTAAATAGACGGCAGATGGTGGGAGGCAAGACTCTCACTGTTGGAGAGGGAGGCTACAAATAAGCAAGGGAGGAAGCTAGAGAGATCCATGTGGTAATGGAATAGAGTTGAAGACATCAGTGTGATCTCAGATATAGAGTTACACGTAGAAATATTTATAGAAATATATATATATGCATATATAGGAATGCTATCTACATACATACCCATATGTGTATATGTGTACATATATATAGGTGTATACATAGATTTCCTTCTCAGTTCATGTGATAGGGCCTAGAAGCAATGACATCCCAGTAGCAGTAAGTCCACCTACTGCCCATATCTGGTTTCTAGTACCATCATCCAGTAAGACGCCTTGGAGAAATGCTGGATTCTGAGTTGGAAAGGGAATACACATGGAATTGCTGGACCACCTGGAAGTGTCAGGAATTTAAAAAGCACTGGAAGTGGACGATTCAAGATGGTGGCATGAGAGGTGAGACAGAGAATTCCTCCCAAAACTACAGATAGTATGAAAATATAGTTAATACAATTAACCCTAAAACAGCAACACGAAAGAAGGCTGCACCAGACTGCATACAGACCTCATGAACAGAGTAACATGCAAAGGCTTTGATCCGGTGGGACCCGAGCCCTTCCCCCACCCCTGCTCACCAGCAGGAGGAAGAGAAACAGAGCGGGGAGGGGTGGAAGCCTGAGACTCCTGAACACCCAGCCCTGGAGGTCCGCTTTGTGAGCAGAAACCTACATTGTGTGGTGCTCTGGAGGATGGGGAGCTGGGACAGGCGGGGTGCTTGAGAAACAGATTCTGGCCGTTTGTGGACGAGGGATCCATACCCAGCCGCTCTGTGTCACAGGAATGGCAGGGAGTCTGAGAGGCTTCCCAGCAGCAAGAGGGCAGCTGAAGGGGCAGGGTTTTCATGGAGCTTGCTGCACAGTAGAAGATAGGGGGAAAAGGTTTTCTGGGCCCACTCTGCCCAGCAAATTGGGAACTTTGGGTAGCTTCAGGTGCTCCACCCCCCTGGTTGGCTACTCACCTCTGAGTAGCCAGCTCCCACGGGGACACACAGCCTGCCAAGCCTTCCTCCTGGCCTGCCGGCACCGGCTCGCAAACCGGCAGTCACTGCTCTGGCATCAGGCCAGCCAGAGGGAGGCTCCCCTGAAACAGCTAGAGACGCCAAGCACAGAGGCTTACACCGGTGTGCTTGGCCCACTGGCTCTGATATGGGAGACAGACAGGGCAGATAGGAGTCAGGAAACAGATCTTTCTTTACCCCAGGCACCAGGTCCGCTACCCTAAGACCCCCAACCTCACTCTAGGGGCTGAGCAGCTCCAGAGACTGGAGTTTCTGCACACTAGTGGGCACCACACAGAAATATGAAATGACAAAAGAACATGGTTCAGACAAAAATCTCACAAACCACAGAAAGAGGGCCAAATGAACCAAACTCACCAATCTTCCTGAAAGACAGTTCAAAATAAAAATTATAAACATGCTATGGAGGTACAGAAAAATATTCAAGAACTCAGGAATGAATTTAAGACAGAGAGTCAATCATTAAGAAATTCCATATCTGAAATGAAACACACAATGGAGGAATTTAAAAGCAGATTAGATGTAGTAGAAGAGATGGTAAATGGAATAGAAATTAGAGAAGAGGAATACAAAGAAGCTGAGGCACAGAGAGAAAAAAGAATCTCTAAGAATGAAAGAATATTGAGAGAACTGTGTGACCAATCCAAACGGGACAGTATTCACATTATAGGGGTGCCAGAAGAAGAAGAGAGAGCAAAGAGATAGACAGTGTCATAGAGGAGGTAATTGCTGAAAACTTCCCCAATCTGGGGAAGGAGATAGTCTCTCAAGCCATGGAGATGCACAGATCTCCCAACACAAGGGACCCAAGGAAGACATCAAGACATATAATAATTAAAATGGCAAAGATCAAGTATAAAGACAGACTTTTAAAAGCAGCCAGAGAGAGAAAAAAGATCACATACAAAGGAAAACCCATCAGGTTATCATCAGATTTCTCAACAGAAACCCTACAGGCCAGAAGGGAGTGTCATGATATATTTAATGCAATGAAGCAGAAGGGCCTGGAACCAAGAATACTCTACCTGGCAAGGTTATCATTTAAATTTGGGGGAGGGATTAAACAATTTTCAGATAAGCAAAAGCTGAGAGAATTCACCTCCCACAAACTGCCTCTACAGTGCATTTTGGAGGGACTCCTATAGATGGAAGTATTCCTAAGACTAAATAGAAGTCACCCAAGGGGTAGACAAAGAGTACAGAATATGATTCATAATATACGAAGAATGGAGGAGAAAGAAAAAAAAAGAATCTTTAGGTTGTGTTTGTAATAGCGTACAAAGTAAGTTAAATTAGACTGTTAGATAGTAAGGGAATTACCCTTGAACCTTTGGTAGCCATAAATCTAAAGCCTGCAATGGCAATAATTACATACGTATCAATAATCACCTTAAATGTAAATGGTCTGAATGCACCAATCAAAAGACATAGAGTCACTGAATGGATAAAAAAACAAGACCCATCTATATGCTGCCTACAAGAGACTCACTTCAAACCGAAAGACGTATACAGACTGAAAGTAAAGGGATAGAAAAAGATATTTCATGCAACTAATAGAAAAAAGCAGGAGTTGCAGTACTTATATCAGACAAAATAGACTTCAAAACAAAGAAAGTCACAAGAGACAAAGAAGGACATTGCATAATGATAAAGGGGTCAGTCCAACAAGAGGATATAACTATTTTAAACAGCTATGCACCCAACATAGGATCACCTACGTATGTGAAACAAATAGTAACAGAATTAAAGGAGGACATAGAATGCAATGGATTCATTTTAGGAGACTTCAACACACGACTCACTCCAAAGGACAGATCAACCAGACAAAAAATAAATAAATAGACAGAAGCACCAATCAACGTATTAGAACAGATGGACCTAATGGACATCTACAGAACACTCCATCCAAAAGCAACAGGACACACATTCTTCTCAAGTGCACATGGAACATTTTCAAGAATAGATCATATACTAGGCCACAAAAAGAACATCAGTAAATTCAAAAAGACTGAAATTATAGCAACCAGCTTCTCAGATCACGAAGGTATGAAACTAGAAATAAATTACTCAAATAAATTACTCAAAGAAAATGAAAAAGCCCACAAACACATAGAGGCTTAATAACATGCTCCTAAATAATCAATGGATCAATGACCAAATAAAAACAGAGGTCAAGCAATATATGGAGACAAATGACAACAATAATTCAACACCACAAAATCTGTAGGACGCAGCGAAGGCTGTGCTAGGAGGAAATATACTGCAGTACAGACCTATCTCAGAAAAGAAGAACAATCCCGAATGAACAGTCTAAACTCACAATTAATGAAACTAGAAAAGGAAGAACAAATGAGGCCCAAAGTCAGTAGAAGGAGGGACATAATAAAGATTAAAGCAGAAATAAATAAAATTGAGAAGAATGAAACAATAGAAAGAATCAATGAAAGCAGGAGCTGGTTCTTTGAGAAAATAAACAAAATAGATAAACCCCTAGTCAGACTTATCAAGAAAAAGAGAAAGTCTAAACACATTAACAGAAACAGAAATGAGAAAGGAAAAATCACTATGGACACCACAGAAATAAAATTATGAGAGAATACTATGAAAAATTATATGCTAACAAACTGGATAACCTAGAAGAAATGGAAAACTTTCTAGGAAAATACAACCTCCCATGGCTGACACAGGAAGAAACAGAAAACCTGAATAGACCAATTATGAGCAAAGAAATTGAATTGGTAATCAAAAAAAACTACCTAAGAACAAAACACCTCAACCAGATGCCTTCACCACTGAATTTTATCAAACATTTAGTGCAGAACTAATACCCGTCCTCCTTAAAGTTTTCCAAAAAGTAGAAGAGGAGGGAATACTCCCAAACTCATTCTACAAGGCCACCATCACTCTAATACCAAAACCAGGCAAGACACCACACAAAAAAGAAAATTACAGACCAATAACCCTGATGAACATAGATGCAAAAATATTCAACAAAATATTAGTAAACCGAATTTAAAAATATATCAAAAAGATCATCCATCATGATGAAGTGGGATTCATCCCAGGGTTGCAAGGATGGTACAACATTCGAAAATCCACCAACATCATCCACCACGTCAACAAAAAGAAGGACAAAAACCACATCATAATCTCCGTAGATGCTGAAAAAGCATTCAACAAAATTCAACATCCATTCATGATAAAAACTCTCAACAAAATGGGTATAGAGAGCAAGTACCTCAACATAATAAAGGCCATATATGACAAACCCACAGCCAACATTACACTTAACAGTGAGAAGTTGAAAGCTTTTCCTTTAAGATCAGGAACAAGACAAGGATGCCCACTCTCCCCACTTCTTTTCAACATAGTACTGGAGGTCCTAGCCACGGCAATAAGACAACACAAAGAAATAAAAGGCATCCAGATTGGTAAGGAAGAAGTCAAACTGTCCCTGTTTGCAGGTGACATGATAGTGTACATAAAAAACCCTAAAGAATCCACTCCAAAACTACGAGATCTAATATCTGAATTCAGTAAAGTGGTGGATACAAAATTAATACACAGAAATCTGTTGCATTTCTATATACCAAGGGGAACTAGCAGCAAGAGAAATCAGGAAAATAATTCCATTCTCAATTGCATCCAAAAGAATAAAATATCTAGGAATAAACCTAACCAAGGAAGTGAAAGACTTATACTCTGAAAACTAGAAGATACTCATGAGAGAAATTAAAGAAAATACAAATAAATGGAAACACATCCTGTGCTCATGGATAGGAAGAATTAATATTGTCAAAATGGCCATCCTGCCTAAAGCAATATACAGATTCAATGCAATCCCTATCAAATTACCTACAGCATTCTTCAATGAACTAGAGCAAATAGTTCTAAAATTCATATGGAACAACAAAAGACCCTGAATAGCCAGAGCAATCCTGAGAAGGAAGAATAAAACAGGGGGAATTATGCTCCCCGACTTTAAGCTCTACTACAAAGCCACAGTAATCAAGACAATTTGGTACTGGCACAAGAACAGACCCATAGGCCAATGGAACAGACTAGAGAGCCCATATAAACCCGAGCATATATGGTCAATTAATATATGATAAAGGAGTCATGGATATACAATGGGGAAATGACAGCCTCTCCAACAGCTGGTGCTGGCAAAACTGAACAGCTACATATAAGAGAATGAAACTGGATTATTGTTTAACCCCATACACAAAAGTAAACTCAAAACAGATCAAAGACCTGAATGTAAGTCATGAAACCATAAATCTCTTAGGAAAAAACATAGGCAAAAATCTCTTGGACATAAATATGAGCAACTTCTTCATGAACGTATCTCCCCAGGCAAGGGAAACAAAAGCAAAAATGAATAAGTTGGACTATATCAAACCAAAAAGCTTCTGTACAGCAAAGGACACAATCAATTGAACAAAAACATCCTACAGTATGGGAGAATACATTCCATAAATGACATATCCGATAAGGGGTTGACATCCAAATTATATAAAGAGCTCACACACCTGAACAAACAAAAAGCAAATAAGCCTATTAAAAAATGGGCAGAGGAGCTGAACAGACACTTTCCAAAGAAGAAATTCAGATGCCAACAGGCACATGAAAAGATGCTTCACATCGCTAATCATCAGAGAAATGTAGATTAAAACCACAATGAGATATCACCTCAAGTAAGGATGGCCAACATCCAAAACACAAACAACAACAAATGTTCGTGAGGATGTGGAGAAAAGGGAACCCTCCTACACTGCTGGTGGGAATGCAAATTAGTTCAACCATTGTGGAAAGCAGTATGGAGGTTCCTCAAGAAACTCAAAATAGAAAAACCATTTGACCCAGGAATTCCACTCCTAGGAATTTACCCTAAGAATGCAGCAGCCCAGTTTGAAGAAGACATATGCACCCCTATGTTTATCGCAGCACTATTTATGATAGCCAAAAAATGGAAGCAGCTTAAGTGTCCATCAGTAGATGAATGGATAAAGAAGATTTGGTACATATACACAATGGAATATTATTCAGCCATAAGAAGAAAACAAATCCTACCATTTGCAACAACATGGATGGAGCTAGAGGGTATTATGCTCAGTGAAATAAGCCAGGCGGAGAAGACAAGTATCAAATGATTTCACTCATCTGTGGAGTATAAGAACAAAGAAAAAATTGAAGGAAAAAAACAGCAGTAGACTCACAGAACCCAAGAATGGACTAATAGTTACCAATAGGAAAGGAACTGGAAAAGATGGGTGGGAAGGGATAAGGGGGAAAAATGGGTATTATGATTAGCACGCATAATCTAGCAGGGGTGGGGATACAGGGAAGGCAGTATAACAACAGAGAAGACATGTAGTGATTCTATAGCATCTTACTACACTGATGGAAAGTGACTGTAATGGTGTATGTGGTGGGGACTTGACAATAGGGGGAGTCTAGTAACTATAGTATTGCTCATGTAACTGTACATTAATAATAGCAAAATGAAAAAAATTCAAATTTGAAAGTTTTCATAATAAAATCCTGGGAGGAAAAAGGATCAGTTGTTTCAGTGTATCTGGCCCAATTACATTCACTGTACAGCACCCACAGTGGTTTTGGCAGACATTGATCATTGTCACCTAAACCCATTAGATCATCAGGGGAGGGCAAAATGTAAATTTCTAGTTCTATTTTTGAAATTTTTAGCTGTGTTTCTTGTACAATGAAAAATTTTCCTTCATTGACTCTTACACTGAAGTACAGTTCCCACAGGAAGGTGAAGATACATGCTTCACTCTTTTCCTTTATTAATCAATTCACAAAATGAGTTGCCCTAGCAACCTCCAAAGATGTCCTACAAGGGATTTTTGGGGAAGGACTCGGATATTATCACTTTGATGTGCTTCAATCCACTGAAGGCATTATTCTGCTTAATGCTCAAAATGTCCCATCTGTGGCCAAGGGAAGCCCCTTCAGGCTGGCTCCTGAGTGTCACTGACATGACCCCGTTCATCTTGGAGAGCTTCCTTCTCTTCAGGCACCATGAGATGCCCCGAATATACAATTCCTGCCCATGGCCTCAAATGAATCTTTAATCCAATGAGCTTTGTGTTCGTTCAGTAGGAAACAGTTTCTAGAAACCACAATCCGGCACGAGGATGCTTACTGCTCTTCGGTTGTCATGGCTCCTTGACACTGAGAGTGGATTGAGCTAGGAAATATGATTTTTGTTCATCAAGAATTCCTTATTCCTTTTCTGTACATTTTAAAACTTGGTAAGTGAACAATAAATCAAAAACTTGAACATCAAAAAAAAAAAGCACTGAAAGCAAGCCAACCAGATGGAACACAAACCCCCACAGCCATGCGAGTGCATCCAGGGAGCGCAGGAACCCACCGCCGTGACCACCTGAGCGACAAACGAATAATGGGGCTGCCGGGTGTTAAACCACAGTATGAATGACTGTCTGTGAGTTTACACTGACACCTAATTGGGTGAACTAAATAAATAACATAAGTGAGGGAAACAGACAAATACTCTCGTGTAGAAGAATTCCAAATCATGCAAGCAGCTCTTCTGCACTGAAGGAAATAGAGCGTGACTCTCCCTCGGAGTGTGAGCTGTGCACAGTGACTTCCTTCCCAGGGCATTGTATGGGGAGGGAGAGAAAGAGAGTAACTTTATAGTGGAAAATCTGAGACACAGACCTCGAGCCAAGTGACCAAGGTAAACATCGGTAGTGACAAGTTATATGGATAGTACGGACCCTTGATATGATGTAGTAAGATGGCACGTCATTCCTACCCAAAACTCAGTGTAATTATGAGAAAAACATCAGACATCCCCCCAATGAGAAACACCTCACAAAGCACCTAACCAGCTCTTCTTAAAACTGCCAAAGTCACTCACAAGAAAACCTGAGAGACTGTCCCGACCACAAGGAGCCTGAGAAGACAAGACAACTGAATGTGGTGTGGTTCCCTGGGTGGGGTCTGCGGTGGGGTCCTGGGACAGAAAGAGGACAGTAGGGAGAAACTGAGGAGATCTTAATAAATCATGGACTTTAGCTAATATGACTGTATCAATTGGCTCATTAATTGTAACAGATGTAATTCACTTATGTAAGATGTTAATAGGGGAAACTGTGTATGAGTACTGGGAAATTTCTGTACCATCTTCCCAATAATTCTGTAAATGTAAAACTGTTCTAAAACGTTAAGGGCCACTTTTTAAAAAATAATAAAATATTATCATTTGAATGTACAATGTGCTTACAAAAGTGAGATTAACCCTGGAGAGAGCCAAATACGTGCAAGTTGTATATATAGTGCCAGATAGACCACCCACGGTTTGTCCCAGGACACAATGAGTCTAAGCTGGATCCACCTCTCAGCGCCCTTCTCTACCAGAGCTTGCTGTCACCGGGTACCAGACCCCCTTCTCAGGCATTATTGCCATGCCATACACAGCAATCAGCATGTTAATCGGGTAAGCAAATCTATGGGACCAGGAGAAAGTAAAAGACCAGCTCCCAACCGACACAACAACATGACAGCACTGGTTGCTGGGAGGCAAGACCCACCCTTCCCCCAAGGACTCTCCTAGAGGGTCATCAGACCAGGAGAGGGGTCCAGCTCCAGAGCATATGCCTATTAAGACACGCAGTGTAGGTCTCTGTTCCCTCATGTATAGTTGTGCACCTAAAGTGAGTCTACCTTCCTGGGAAGGCAAATCAGACCAGGTTTCCCTTAATACAGAGGACTAGCCAGTCAGAACTCATACAAATAACCATGAAGAAGACAGATCAAATTATATTAGTCTCCAGAAAACAGGGTCATAGACCATTCCTAGTTCATGGGCTTTATCATACTTGGGGACTCACTGCTGGGTGTATGCTTTCTATTAAGTTCTTTCATGAAATCATGTCCTTTTCTATTTCCTCCATAAGACCTATGACAAAAACAGCCTCATGGATGAGCATTATTGCATTAATATACTAGGGAGAAAATAGCATTCAAAGGACTCTGAAATACCAGGGCCAAATTACACTGGCTTTGTGGAGCAGGCAAACCTCATCTATTTCATCCCTAGCTAGCTATTCCAGTAGCTGCCTCTTAGAAAATAATTTAAATCAAACCACACTTCCCCATGCAGACAGATGAAATCACTTGCAGCTAATCCATCTCATACTTTATTGCCCATAGAAATGACGAACAGGTCGCACAAGCAGTGTACAACAGGAGGCAGGCAGACAGCGCCCATCCGTTTCCTCATAGCAAACAAGTTAGATCGTGTTTGCCTAATTATCCTATTAACCTGTACCTAAAGATCCAATTATTCCAGCTGTGGGTGATAGAATAAAGGGCAATTGTAACAGACACCAGGCAGGGGACATATGCATTCCTCATCTGTAAAGTTTTTAATTCAGTCTTTCCCCCAAGAAATGCCTATGGTAGCACAGACAACAAAGCATTTCCAGGGTACAGTTTGTAAACTGGCAAATATTCGTTTAGATTTTAAATGTGGTTATGAGTTAAAGTACCCCTCCTCCTTTTAAGTTTGCTTTTGTGATATTCTTATTCCTGGAAGGGTTTAAAAGAGCAAGCCTACTGAATCAGATGCTTTCTGTCTAAGCGTTGTTCCTCCGATTCAGGTAGCTGTTGTCGATAAAGTTAAGGATGCATGATCCAACTACATAGGCTTTCTTTGGGTTTGACTAAGTGTGTGTGAATTATTCATTGAAATATGATTTTCCTCTGAAGCATAATTCTGCTAGCGAAAACCCTGAGTTACGGTCTCTGATCGCAAATGTACTCTCACTGCTTGCTGCCCACGGACCCTTTCATCGTTCTGCTTAGGTCGCCCACAGAAGCTCACACACACTTTTTGCCTCCTCTTACATGTCCAACCCCACCAGCTCTCTTGTCGCCTGAGCAGACGAATGCACCCTACCTCCTAGCGAAACAGACATCACCATCTGAGGGCCATTAAATACCTGCTATGCAGATTCCCTCCAACCACACCCACTGCCTCCTCCCTGCACTTTCCATCAAAGGCTAATTCATTACCTGGATCTCAGGATCTCCCATCTTCCCAGGAACCTCCTTAGTCTCAATCACAGATCTTCTGCCACTATCATTACCTCTCTATCGGCTTCTTCTCATCAATACTTATACATACTCAAGACTCTGCTCTTCGGAAAAAAAATTCTTCAGCTAGCATTCTCCCCACAATCTCACTATCACTCCCTTCCCTTTTACAAGCCAACTTCTCTTAAAGATACGGTCAACACTTCCTACGTGGACACGCCTGTCCAGGGCTCAGTGCACACGAATGGAGTTTGTGTTTCATGCTGCTCCGCCAAAATGGATCTTGTCAAAGTCACAGATGATCTCTATGTTGATAAATCAATAGACAATTGTTAATACTGATAATAGTAATCTCTAACTGTTGACGATTACCTTTTTCTCCTCTTTTCTTGGCTTATGTGATTTCATTTTTGTTCCCCCTTACTTTATTCGTCCCCTTGTCTTTAACTATTGTTACCGAGAAACCTCTATGGCACATTCCCTCACTTCCATAAGGTCATTGCTCAAATTTTACCTACTCAATAAAGCCTTCTTTCACAACCCTATTTAAAATGGAAACAGAAAATAGCAAGTGTTAGCAAGGATATAGAGAAATTGGAAATTTTGTGCACTATTTGTGGGACAATAAATTGGTGCAGCCAATATAGAAAACCACATAATCCAGCAATTCTACCTGGATTTATACCTGTATGTCTACTAAATATCTACATTTGGCTGAGCTCTTCCTCCCTCAAATCAGCTCTCCTTTCTGTGTTCGTTGCACCAAATGCCACTCAGTTTCTATCATGACCTCTTCATATTCTCCACATAAAAATCATACAATTTCTATCCTCTATTGAAGCTGTTCATTTTAGTTGTTTCAAGTATTGAGCTATTGCTGGTAAAGCTATAAACATCCTTATATATTTTTTTGGTGAAGAAATAAATAAATGTATTTTTAAGGGTATGTAAATAAGAATAGAACGTATTGGTTATAAGATATCCATGTATTTGCCTTTAGTAGATAGTGACAGATTTCCAACATATTTGTAGTATATGGGAACTCTAGTTGCTCTATATCTTTTCAACATTTGGTATTATAAGTCTTTTCGATTTTTTCCATTCTGGTCGGTAAATAATAATTTAACTTGGTGGTTTTATTGGTATTTCCCCCAGTGACTAATAATATCAAACATTTTTTTATATGTTTGGGGCCACTTGTACATCTCTTGTAAAGTGCTTTTTCAAATTTTGTCCATATTTACTACAATGTGATCCATATTTTCTTAATGATTTACAGATGTTTATACATATTCTAGATGCAAATTCTCTGTGGAATAAATGAATGCAAATGTAGTCACCCACTCTGTTGTTGCTTTTTCACTGTTAGTGGCAGATTTCATGACCAGGCATTCTTAATTCTAGTGTAATACATTTATCAGTTTTTCTTGTATGGTCAGAACTTCTTGTGTACAGTTTAATAACATTTTGCTTATCCTAAATATTAAAGATATTCTCCTGTTTTATCATCTAGAAACTTTATGTTTTCCTTCCTCATATAGACCCACAATCTACCTAGATCTTATTTTCATATATGTTGTAAGGAAGGGGGTAAAGATTAATTTTTGATAATGTGATAACTCTCTGATGCCTTCATGTAGACAACTTTTTTACTTTATCCAGCTTGCCTAAATGTTCTTAGCTGTTTGGCCAAATATATGTTGTTCCACCATTGATTGCTGGAAGGAGAAATATTAATAAGTGCTTTTCACATTGCTTTACTCCCAAAGAAACCAAGTTTTATTTTTCTTTTCCAGATACCTTAAACACAGGCTGAAGAGAACTTTTCATGGAAAATATATGGTCTTTGTTTCACAATATTTTAATTTTTAATTTAATTTATATCAATGAATAAATCCCATTGTGTGTTTGGGAAGAAATTTTGTTCACAATTGGTTCTTAAAAGACCTAGAATTCTGTTCCACATATTCCATCCATGAACATAGAGCAGTTTTTAAAAGACTGTTGTACATTTTTTACTGAATCTGATATCTTGCAACTACACATTCCATTTTTATCATCACCAGTATTATAAACTGTTTACTGAGATAAGGTACACTACAAAAATTGAACATACAACTAACCCACATGTCTTTGTTTATAAAAACAAAGAAAATTCTCCTACTCTAAGCTTGATTCCTTTGCTATAATCAAAACATCACCTCCTTTAGTACCCATTGATCTCCCACCTCTTAAAAAATATATATATGAACAGTTTTTTAAAATGACTTTATAGGTACTGCCGGACTCCCAGTATGGAAGGAATAATAAGAAATGTCTTGTCTCGCTGTAATATTACTAGATTTTGTTAGTGTACTTCTCCAGGTAGTCCTGGCATCCACACATGGCATCTGAACACACGTGAACTTTATCTAGATCAATCATCCATTTACTCACAGAAGATGGAAAGAATAAAATATAGTATCATATAGTTTAAAATCAAGAGTAATGTATATTCATATAATACTCTTGAGTTTACCAAGCAACTTCACACATAACAATTGAATTGTTTTTGACAGTTATTCTGTAAGATAGATTTGATAATAATACTGATAGGCTCTAGCTCCTAGGTCATGAAAATGGTCTGGAGTAGCAGAATTATAACTATAACCAGAAGGAAAGGCAAAGGGACTAGAACAGAAAAAAAGATTTCAAAAAAAGAAAGTCAAAAGACTCACTCTATTCCATTTCAAGGCTTACTATAAAGCCACAGTAACCAAGATGCTGTGGGGTTGTTAAGAAAAGACAGATAGATAAATATAACAGAACAGAGAGTCCAGAAATAGACAAAAACAAATACAGTCAAGTTATTTTTGACAAAGATGAAAGGTAATTCAATGGAGAAAGTATCATCTCTTCAACAAATCGTACTGGAACAACTGGATGTCCATAGACAAAAAACATCAACCTCAACACATACTTTCAACATTATATAAAAATTAACTCAATATGGATTATAGACCTGAATGTAAAATGTAAAACTGTAAAAATTCTAGAAAAAAATGTAGGAGAAAATCTGCATGACTTTGTGTTTTGGAGATGAGTTTTTAATACAACATCATAAGCCCAATCCATGAAATTTTAAAAAATGATAAATTAGGCTTTATTAATAATTAAAACTCCTGCTCTGCAAAGATACTACTAAGAGACTGAAAAGGCAAGCACAAAATGGGAGAAATATTTGCCAACCAAATATCTGATAAACAGCTTGATCTAAAATATATAAATAATTTTTAAACTCAACAATAAAGAAGCAAAAAACACAATTAAAAATAGGCAAGAGGTCTGAACACTACCAAAAATTGGCAAATATGTTGGCAAATAAGCATGTGTGAGATTCATACCATCATTTGTCATCAGGAAATTGAAAGTTAAAATCACAATGAGATACCAAATCTACACATTAGGATAGCTAAAATGAAAAAAATAATAACTAATAATATCTCATGCCGGTTAGGATACAGAGAAACAAGGATGCTCATTGCTGGTGAGAAGTAAAAATGGTATGACCATTTTGGAAGAAAGTTCAGCAAGTTATTATAAAGTTAAACATAGATTTGCCATTTAACCCAGCAACTGTGCAGGTATTATTCAAGTGAAATGAAAGCTTGTGGTCACCCAGAAATCTGTATGTCATGTTCATACTGGCTTTGTTCACAATCACCCCAAACTGATGTGTGTCCTTCAACTGATGAATGGATATACAAACTGCTGCATCAGAACAGAATACTATTCAGTGACAAAAATATCAAGCTATTGAGTCACACCATTCAGATGAGTTTTACAGGCATTTTGCTCAGAAAGAAAGTCAGACCCAAAAAGTTACACATTATATGATTACATCAGAAAAAGAGAAAACTATACGGACAGAAAACAGATCAATGGTTTTCAGGTGTTAGGGAGATGGGAAAGAATGATTAAAAAAGGAGGCACAGGGAAATTTTTCTGGTAATGAAATTGTTCTCTGGTCCTGGAGTGGTGGATTCTACATATACACTAAGACCCACAGAAATGTATGTACAAAGAGTGAATATTAATACATGCCCACTGCAAACAAAATCAAACAGGATGTTAGGGGGAACCCAAGATGGAATGCAGAGTGTGACAAGTGAATGTTACTATATTACAAATGCATAAGTAACCTCACTGGAAAGTTGGTGGGGAAAAAAATGCTGATCTACATAACTTTCAAAAGAATGTTTCACTAGAAACTGTAAGGCTAAGTACAAACAGAAGGAACTGAACATAAAACACTGTACTCTTGTTGGTAAATTTGTTTCTTGTGATGGAATGAGTCAGCAACTCTGAAACTGCCTCAAATGTATATCAGAATCAAATAGACAAGTAAATGGGTGGTGGATGGTGAAAGCCATGTTTCTCATTATCAAAGAGGGAAGTTACAGATAATCAAGGGATAGGAGGGAGCTAGAATGAATCATGTGATACTGGATTAGAGCTCAGAAACATGAAATCATGTTTAGTTTATTATTTATACAGATGATAGATGCAGAAATGATTAGAGTATATGTGTAAACCTGGGTTAATAAATACATATATTTTGTAACTCTGCTCTAAGGGCCTAGATGGAGGGCGACCCCAGTAGTAGTGAGCACACCCAATTCCCAAATCTTGGTTTCTATGTGCCATTCTCTAATAATCATAACCTTTATCTAAGAGCTTCTTGGATAAGTGGTTGATTCTAGGACTGTAGCAGAAGTATTTGTTGAGCCTGGACCATCATTTAGTGCTTAAAAAAACAGAATGATGGTATCAAAGGATGCAGAAGCCAACCTGAAAGTGCTCCAGATGGCCAAAGAGAACTAGAGCAACAAAATCATGTAATATAACCCAAAGGACAAAGTTAATACACATGAATCTATGCTGATATAAATTACTGAATAAACAACTAATGGGGGTAAAGGGCTAATTCTTCCTTACAAAATAGTTTCAAATAACATATGAAATGAAGCTGACTTTCTCCCTCCTCCTGAATGTGGGCTGGACTTAGTGGCTCATTTCCAAAGGATAGAGTATGTAAATTACAGCAAAGAAACTGATAGACACCAGCTTGTCACGTGGATAACATGCATCCCCTGACATGACATGATGAGAAGGGCACCTCACCTTGTGGTATTCTTCCCCAAACCTATAACTACTGTCTAATCATAGGAAAAACAGCAGACAAAACTCAGCTCAGGAGAGTCTACCAAATCCATGACCAGTTCACTTCCAAACTTCAAAGATCATGAAAAACAAGAGAGACTGAAACTGTCACAGCCCAGAAGCGATGCAGGACACCTGAAGACTAAATGCAGTGTGGAATCCTGGATTAGACCCTGGAGCAAAAAAGGACACTAATGGCAAGATAAGTAACATCTGAAAAAATTATGAAGTTCAGTTGATCATAATATACCAATGTTCATTTCTTAATTATGATAAACATATCATGATGATCTAAGATGTTAACATTAGGAGAAACTGGGTGAAGGGTTCAGGAATTCTCTGAATATCTCTGCAATTTTTCTGTAAACCCATAATTGTTCCAAAATAAGTTTATTTAAAAATATCTTAAAAGGTTTAATTAGTTTAAAAATAAGAAACTAAAAAATTCAACTGTACATACATGTTTTTTATTTTACATTTTGATATTAATTTGATATAATGTGTGATTTGCCATGTCATTTAAATATATTTCTTTTAATTTAAAAACATGAGAAAAGAATACTTTAAGTTTTAGATTTACTCTTAATTTCATCTTTGATGAAAATGCAAATTTAGGGGACTTAAAATGCATTTAGCTTGTTACTCAGGAGGACATCATATAAAAATTTTTATTACTAAGGCAAGCAAAATAATTTTTTAGAAATAATTATCAATTCAAGGACTTGCAAATTCCTGCTTTCCTGCCTGAGATCTCTCTTTAGTGTTATGGAATCTTGCTTAGACAGTGCACAGAAGGGCCCCAAAGTACAGGGAATATAATATTCTCAGGGACAATCATCAGTAAAGTGAGTCAACATTGATGAATGAACTCCCCCAGCTTCCTTATCACACTGTATAACAGTTCTTAGATGTGGACAGCACTACAGAGGGACACTAAGCAGAAGGCATTCTGGTTAATCAGCTGTTATGAGGAAGGAGAGAGTTTTCAGATGCTTGCGAGAAAAATAAACTAATCAACCTGCAAACATGCTTCGGCCATAGAAAATTAACTTCCTGTAACTGAACTACATACTAAAGATAAACTACTTCATCATGAACATGTGCAAAGTCAAAAGTGGATTTATTGAGTTACAGGGGAGGGGGCTAAGGCCCAACTGTCCACAGCGGTAAGCTGTTCACTACCACCTACTCTTTGGCTTTTCTTGCTTTCCCGTCTCAATATTTCTGTCCTCTCCCTTATGCTTTCTGGGACAATCTCCTAAATAAGTTACCTACACCAAAATCCTTTCCTTGGGGCCTGTTTTTGTGGCGAAACATCACTGTGCAATCAAGAGAACACTCAAATATGCACAATAATAATAACATTCCACCAACTTGCTCTTTCATTAATAATTCTAAAAGCCATACACTGACACCTTTATTTGTAATGCTGATGGTGCATTTTTCACAGTAGGAGGATAGGACATATTTTATTCAGTAAATTCGTTACTAGATGTATAACTTGGAAAAGATTTAGACCTGGAAAGGGTGGGCCTCCTGCTCCAGGTTCTAAAATGTTTGAGACAGAACTTAGAGCAGCAAACAGTAAGTCACAGCTAGGGTTCTAACCAGAGGTGAGCCTCTTTACCTGTCCACAGGTGAGGGGACATCCGTGGGATGTTTTTGCATTACAGCTTGGAGTTTCACAAAACATACATAGCAGTAGTCCCAAGGAGCAATAAAACTAGGAGTCAGTCTGGTCATCAAAGGACCTCTGAAGCATTTTTTGCTGTACCATGCTCCCAGGAACTGATAGCAGTCGGGTCAATGCTCTTTGTCTCAGAGCAAAGAAACTTCTGGAGTACCTCATGCTCTCTCTAGCAGGAGCGCCCTCTATCTCTCGAGAAGAATGTGCTGGGGATCTCTTTTCAGGAGGTAATGAAGTTCTGCTTACTATCTTGAGTTTTAGTGATAACACACCCCCTTTAAAAGAAAAAAATATCATTCTACTTTCAGAAAGAGTTCTCTACAACCATTCCATTCATTCATTCAGTATGGACTCATGAATTCTTATATTATTATATTCAGTAGGTTATAACCCACCATATTACTTGTTTTTGGCGCTTTAATTGTCCAAGATTTAGCCAGTGGAGCCCCTTCAGGCCAGCTCTGGTCTCATTTTGACATGTTCCCATCATTTTTAGAGCTCCTCCATGCTCTCTTATTCCACAAGATAGTACAAACTTACCTTTCACTTTCCCATCCCCAGCCCTGGCATCAGCCATTCTTCAAGAATCCAGGTAGTGGAAAATAGTATTCAGAACTAATTAAAGGAGGTGAGTTATGGGGATCATGATTTGGCAGTGATTGTAGTAATAACTGCTTCAGACAAGAATCATCAATGGGTGCTAAAACCAGTGGGTGAAAATTTGATGAACAACAGGATATTCACATAGCTTCAAAGTATCTCCCCACAAAATACTTATTAATTACTGAGACTAAAAACTATGAAGTGGAGAAAAACCTGTTAGACACCATTTTGGTCAAGTGACCAGAATTACCAGTAATAGTTCAAAATGACATCATGTGTGCCTTTTGATACTGTGAACACAGTATCACTTACATGGAAATCTTGCAAAAAATGCATAACCAAATCTCATAATGAGGCAACACTAGACAAACAGAAATTGAGAGATAGTCTATAAAATTGCTGGTCAGTACTTTCAAAATACATCAAGGTTACAAAAGACAAAGAAAAACCACAGAACTGTCCCAAAGCAGACAAAACAGAGTAACTAAATGCACTTCATTATCAAATTCTGGCCATAGTTTTTTTGTTTTTTTGTTTTCCTATAAAAGGCTTAAGTGAGATAATGGTTGAAATTTGACTCAATTGTATCAATTAGACATCAGTATCTTATGAATGTTAAAGTTGTGATTTCACAATTGTACTGTGGTTTTGTAAGAGAACATGTTTCTTTCTTAGCAAATACATACTCAGATATCTGGTGGTAAAGGGCATCATGTGTGCAACTTACTCTCAAGTGGTTCAGGAAAAAATAATGTATATGTTTGTGTTTATGGGTGCTTATATACACATTATACGGGGAGAGAGAGGAGGAGAGAGAAGGTAACAAAGCGAATGTGATAAAATAAACCAACTGGGATATCTGAGTGAGGGACATCTGGGACTGTTTTGTGCTATGTTTGTAACTTTACTATAAATTGGAAATGGTTTCAAATGAAAGCTACAAAAGTAAAATAATATAATACAGTTTGTGCTAAGACTATATCCTGTGTCAAGAGTCCCCAGGAAGGCCTGGAGGAACTAGCTGATACATAACATCTTGGAGAACGGGCACCGTTACCTCAAAGACCTCAGCAAGCAGGTCTTTCCTAAAGATGGAAATGGGGACAACCAGCCAACAGCCGTGCAACCTGGCATTCCCCCTACCACACTCAGCAAATCCCTGGAAGACATGGCACTTGCATCCACGTCCCTTGACCCATGATAAATTTCACACCTTGTCCCATTAACCACACTCCTTGCTTGAAATTGAGTTTCAAGATTTTCAGGTTCCTAATTCTATAGGCACTGGAATGTGTCTGAATAAAACTTCCATGTAAAAATAAAAATACCACCTTCTTAAATCATTTTTAAAGGGTGAATCGGGGAACAAGGATTTATAATCTCAGTCCGTGCAGTATTTTTATTTACATTATATAAGCAGCTCTCTCATCTCTAATAATTTTGCAGCCATCTGATAAATGCTGGGGATACTTAGCAGAGAGTCCTCTGAGAATTTAGGCAGAGACCAAGACAGAGCCCTGATAAGAATGCACTCAAGTTAATCAGCTACTATTAGAAAGGAAAATATTTCCAGAAATGCTTCAGGGGAAAAGAAATGAACCAGCCTGGAAACATGCTTTTGGTATAGACATTTAATTTTCTATATTAAAGAGAAGCAGCTTCTTTCGGCAAACAAGGCACAATCAGGTTTCCTTGAGTTATGCATATTCTTGGTTCCTAAAAACATCAGTGGCATTTCCCACAAACCTTCATGACTAAAAGCTTCACAGTAGCTAGATGATCGCTGTGAAGCCTGAGTAGGGTCCCACTGCCTCAGCGGGTGGGCAGGGTGGCAGGGCCAGTGTGCCTCTGCCATTGGATGCTCTTGCGGCTTTATTCACTGTGTTGACAGCCATAGGATTTCTGGGCACAGGCATGCCAGTCTCTTTACCTACCACTATTCTAAGAAAAGAAAGCAACTCTGAATATTCTGGGCTTGCAGGGGGATTGATAAATTAGACAGCATTGACAATACACTTACATATGTTCACTGCTCTTTCCTCGAAGACAGCTTAGAAACCGCATTCTCCACTGGGAACTCCCCAAGACTAGATTGTTTGTCTTGGTTCTCACTTGGAACTCTGAGAAGGAAGGTCATGTTAGACCATTTTCTCTTGAATCTATTTATTTTGGATCACTTTGCTTTCATTCTCTCTCTCTACCTATCATCTAACTTTATTCCTGTAACCCCTTAACCATTCCTGTTTTCTACTGTCTCTGCCTATCGCCTGGCTCTATTCCCCGATTGAATTTGCTCTTCACCACGGAACAAAATCCCAACTAGCACCATTTTACTCTATGTGTTCTTTCACATTTGCTATAATAAAAAGATTGATTTACACTAATGCATCTTACTGGGTAATTTTACAATAATAGTGATATCTAAATCATTAAAATATTAGTATCAATAGCATTATTAGTAGTTATCACTGGAACATGGAACCATGTTATTAAAAACACCTGCTCTTTCAAACACATTATTGCCTATTTAAAGGTTTAAATCATATTTCCCATCTCAAGGATTCTGTCAAAGCACAGAATATTGGTAGCATTCACATTTCACAGTTCCACAGTTGACTCTAGGGTCAGATGGATGCGAGGGTCCATTGGGGTGTTTCCAGGTTTGCTACCATCTGTGAGTTGTTGGTGCTCTATCAATGTTCTTTGCAGAGCCTTGAATGGGAGAAAGGACCCTCTCTCCAAGGCAGTCATCCTAAATGGGATATAGGGAGTGATTTTGTCCCCCTCCCCAGGGGACATTTGGTCATTTCCCCTAGAAACATTTTCAGTTCTCACAACTTGGGGGAGAACTGCTACTGAAATCTAATGGGTAGCAGTCAGGGATGCTGCAAAACTCCAGGATAGCTCTCCCCAGTGAGAATTACCCTGTCTAAAATGTCAGCAGTGTTGAGGTCGAAAACTGTTCTAAGGATTTTAGGGTGGAGGAATCCATAAAATTCTCTGGCAATGCAGAGTTAAAAGGCTGCAGGTTAAGGGAAAACACACTGAAAAGGAACAAAGGATAATCAGATGCTTCAATTCCACCTATTTAGTCCCACCCAGCTGTTGAAAGAACTTTGCAAAAGTTGGCACATGTAGAGGTGCCACCACAGGCCATTTGCGCATGTTGATATACCAGCACACCATATCTGAGCAGAATCTAGGTATCCACAGAGGGTTACAGAAGTCATGTTCTCATAGTTTCACAACACTTGTCTATTTGGGGACCTGCCCTACTCTCTGAGATTAGTCTAGAAGCAACTCACTAGCCTTCTGTGGTAAATTTCAGGACATCACCATTAGTAAAATGGTGTTAGAGAAAACAGTAATGGAAGCTTTGTACTTACATAGGAAATGTAGGAAAAGATTTTCTTTCACAAATATAGACATCTAGCCTATGCTCCATTTCTTGTACCTAAAGCCATAAAAGAACAGTTCACACTTACTCAGAAACTGACTGGTGAGCTATGGGGCATTATTCCACCAGACACTGCAGGCATCTTTTGGCTGATGTCCAGCTATCTAACAGCCTGTAGCATTCAATGCAGTGGTATGACAAGCAAGCCTGGGCCTGTTTTTATTTGTATTCATGTTATTTGAATTAGATTCAACTACTGTCACTTTCATTAATTAATGTGAAACTCACTAGTCCTAGTGTTATTATTAGAAACATTCCCTTTCCAAGGCATTCAAACAATGTACTGTCTCGTCGCGGTGACTCATGTCCAAGTCATTGTAGCCAATGACATGGGGATGAAGGAGCTGAAGTACCAGCCCTTGAATGGGCCTGTTCTCTTTTCAAAATATTCCTTACAAATTCATATGCCCTGGGATTCCTTACATCTTTCCTCAGTGACCTCTGGGGACTCACAGAGAAGTGGTCTTAGCCCAGGAGAAAGCCCCACATTTTCTCACTCTATAAAGTGAGAGCATCATTAATGGTGATGTTTAACCAGGGATGTGAGAAAGAGGGTGTTCAAACTTTAAGGTGTATTTTAAGAACCTTAGTCTTATCTATGTAGTCTAAGGATTTTACAGTTAAAATAGGATGTAAAATGCAACTCTTCCCAAAGCAAAATGTGAAATAGGGCGCATTACTTACCAGGTACTTTTAGATAATAAATAATTTGTTTCTTAGTATGAGCATTAAAAAACTGTCCCATCTAAGTATCCTAGTCTCACCCAGGGAAATAAAACTTTAAACCCTTATCCATTATAAAAGTTTCAGGAGTGCAAGAGGAATAAGTTCTAGAGATCTGACATACAACATCATGCCAATAATTAACAATACTGTATTGTGTGCTTAGAAATGTGTTCAGACGTTGATCTCATATATTCTCACCACATTAATAATAAAAAATTCCCCCTCCCTTAGCTCAGGCCTCCTTCAGGCTGAGAAATTAATTGATGATGAAGTCAGAGGCATGTTCAGCGTTCCTCTCTTATCCAACCTTAACCCTAGTTCTAAACCAACCCTTACTCCATTTCTTTCAATAAGTCTTGTTTCTGTCTCTCTAGGGGGCTGGACCACAACAAGCCCAGAAACTGAGGGGACAACAGTGCCCAGCTGAAAGAGAGGCAGGGAATCCACTAGCAATCCATAAAATTGCCCAAAAGATAGACACTCATGGACATCTGCCAAGTGTAGGTGGTACCAGTGGCAGATCACAAGGGTGCCAAGCCGACAAAACTCTGTCCTTCTCTATCTATCTCCCCCTCAGGCCTCCCTCCACAGCCACAGGTCAAAAGAACAGCTCCCAGGTATTGAAGAAATGATCCTGACCTCTCGCTGTACTCCAGGATTCCATGCCTGGGTCAAAGCCAAGGTGGTAGAAGGAAGAAGATTTACTTGAATATGCATTTGAAGTCCTGATTAATATTCTGGGCTAGACCAGCGCTGTGTGATTATTAGATCAGACTGAAGTTTTAATCCCCAAACAAGGGACCATTTGTTTACCATCTGACAGGTAACACCTGCCAAAAGGTTCATCCAGAGGCAGAAAAAGAACTAATCCCCAGAGAGTGCTTGAAGGAACTGAGACGCAGTTTGAAGGGAAATTATGGGGTGTTATGCTCACACTCACGGAGTCCAGATTCTTTGGTGAACCAGTTACTCCTTTATTTCATTTCTGGTGGAGTGCCTGCCAACTCTAAATGAGGGCACCTTCCCTTCCTCATTTGTGCTCAACCTTCAATGCCTCCCCAAACACCTTTTCACAGGAAGACTCCTTTAGAAACCCACAATTATCTCTCTTTGTTCCACCTTTGTAACAACATGGGCACACTGAAAGCTGAGAACTCCACTGGACTAAGTGGACGGACACCAATGTCAGGAATCATGAAGTCAAAGCTTATCTATACATTCGTTCTGGTTTAGCCATACTTATTAGAGAAATTAGGCTACCTACACACTAAGAATCACTTACTCAAACTCAATCATGTTACAGGGAGAAAACCAAAGCTCAGCTTGAGGAAGACACCTGCCAGAGCAGATACAATGGGGCTCTGCACACAGAGCCAGGTCTTGAACCTCCTACTCTAGCAATCTTGCTTATGCCTTTTCTCTAAGTCCCTCATTTGCACCCATTAAAAAAACATTATTTTGCTTTTTGCTAGAAGTGTTCAGTCTAGACCCTGGGGGTAGAAAACTACATACAACAGAACAATAGACTGTTTATATACACATGACCCAAAGCAGAAACATGTCCACATGTATTTCCAGGCATTGCTATCATATATGTGTTTATGTGCTTCCTTTCCCATGATTTCAACAACTGGTATTTTCAACACGTCATAATGGAGATGTGTTTGCCAAGGGAAAACTCTCCACGCAAAATACACAGAGCATTTATTTGTGCTCCATACACCATTGTCAGAGGAGCAAAGTGCATTGGGCTTTTCAGACACGGTGCATGATGGGCACATATGATCAGTTCTGCACTGGGTATACTATAAATCTCACCAAATTAGACTGACTTAGTGCCAAGGTGATAGGTATTGCCAATTTCTATCTCATCCTGGAAAATTATAGGATTTTTTTTTCTGATGAAAGGTAGGACTTGTAAGCAGAATTTTAAACACCTGCATCGCACTTTTGGCCTGCCTCGTGCCTTGAGTACTGCTTGGGATGGCCTGTAATACCTGTGGGTGCTTCAAGGACCATGGGCTCTCCAGACACGATAATACCCTTCCTACCTGCTGCTTTTGGAAAAATTTAAAATACAACCTGCTTAGAGGAGAAATATTTTATTTCAAATAATTGAACATCTGGGGATTTTTGTGGGGCATGTGGTATGTTTAATATCTTCAAACAGGATGCCTTCTCCCACTTCATTACTGAAATAATATGCATGGCAATTTATAAAGTGATAACAGAGCAGCTATTATGCTTGGAGACAGAATCCTTGGCTGGATAAATAAGCAGACCCGAGTTAAGGGCAGTGTCAGTCTTCCTGCTCTTTAATACTGTAAGCAACTGATCTCCTGGACATCTTTAAATTTTCATGTGTTTGGACTGGGGCCATGAGGTTCAGGTAGCCTTGTTAAAAAGGGATTTTCAGGTCTTTGCAGTGTTACAGCCCTGCCAAATTAGAAAAACTCAAGACAAGGTCAATGTCTAGGACTCGCTTGTATTAAATCAGCAAGTAAGCTTATATGCATTGCAGATTCCTTGCCCATGAGATATCTTGTCTAAAGCAATCTGCTGAAAGGTGATAGGGTTGAAGCATGGGCTAGACAAGATGCATATGGCAGAGAGTTTGTAATATTCTAAGTGGCATCAACAGTGTCCCCTTGGGTCAAGAAAGGAATGGTATTGGTAAATCAATAGTTTAATCCATGTGAGACAAGACTGTTTATCAAAACTCCTTCTTATTAAACAGAATTCTGCTACACAAACTCCTCTGCTGACTTAGTTGGCAGGAGCCCCCTTGCATCATATGGCGCATCGTACCCACACTAAAACAGGAATCAACAGCTCCAATCTCCTTGTAGTTCTGCCCAGCAGAAGGTTTGCTAACAGACCAAGTGTTTCCCTTATGCTTAGGCACATGGCTATTAAGTAAATTCTGACAAATTGAATTGTAATTATGGCAGATTGGGGAAGTACTGACATTACTCAAATATTAAGTCATAACTAAATCATTAAATCGCATGCAACATTTTAACAATTTTGCCAAAATCTATAATGTCTCATTTGTAACTTTAAAAGAAAAAATGTCTTTCTGTACTGGCTGGTCAAATGCAGGGAGAGAGAAACTTTTAAATCTTTCTACTGAAATCTACCTTGTTTTATTTAAAAATGAAAAACAAAAGAGATAAAATAATCAATAGGTTTTCTTTGGGTCATAAAATATTCTGTGAGCCTTCTGTAAAAAGAATGAAAAATAAAAATGTTGGTTTTAATATATTGGAAACCTTCCCTGAACTTACATGCTCTCTAAAGAATGAAAGAGAGCTTTAGTGAGATAACAAAGAAATCCTCCCTGGTGACCTTGAAAACCAAGAGCCAGTGTCAGCAGCAGACTTCTCAGCAGCATGACTTTCTCCCATCTCACAGCTTATCCTCCCCTGTGCCCACGGCTGGGAGCTGTGATCACCGCAGAGGGACGGGGTTCTTGAACCTTCTCCAAGGTGTCATTCTGCAGACAGTGAAACAACCACAGTCACCCCCGTAATTCTACTTACGGGCAAACTGTTCCTTCTGCCTCCCACCTCATCCTTACAACCTCCATCCAATGAACATTTCTCAATAGATACAAAGGATGCAAGATTTCTAAGACTCTGGGCAGCTGAAGGTGTGTGTGTTCAGGGACACTGACACTAACCCTGCTCTGACTGTCTGGATGAGGAGGTGAGTTTGCTGAAGATGCATTAGCTTCAAAGACCAGAAGAGCATGATGTTTGTAAATATTCCTTTAAATGAATGATAGATAGGTAATGTAAGTTATTCAGCCATGGAGATACTGGAGATACAGGAGCCTAGCAAAAATTCATCTCCCTTCTCAGTCCTGATGAGAATGTGTCAGCAGCTAAGGAGTATGAAACAAAGGAGAACCCGTTGTCAAAGGATGAACTGCATCTGCTCCTATACTGTGGAGCTTCCCCATTTATTGCAAGTTCGTAGCCTTAGCTAACTAAGCCAAGCATCCTTAGCATTTTATGTCCATGTGTATGTTTGTGGTGATGGCTGTCCCTTCAGTCCATGAATCATCTGCTTGAAGCAGTGGGTTAATCTGAAGAACACTAGAAAGGAAAGTGGTCCAAAGGTCTCACGGATTCTTGGGAGAGGATTGTGAAAAATAGAAGAGGTTCCATCTTTGTGTGAGATTATGAGGTCGTGAAGTTGACTGAATGGTATCATTCTCAAAATACGTTTTACTAAAAGCTTAAGAGCCTGTTGCCTCCAAAAAGTCCAGGGGCCTTGGCTTGATGTCTGGTGCCCCAGGGAGAGCTCATACACACTACAGTCAAAGTGAAATTCTCAGGCAAGTGTGTATGGTATTAGCCCCTTCGACTATGTGGGCCCTGGGGTGGACCGAGACTCAGAGTTCAGGAACCATCCAGATGAGGCATCCACTGAGATGAAATAATTTGAGAATTTCAGACTTCTGTTCTCTGACGAGCACGTTAAAACCAAGTTCTAGAATGAGCGGAAGACCACCACTATTCGGCCCTGTCTCCACCGTTAGCGTGAAGTGTTCCAGCAGTCAATGCCCCACTCTCCCTGGTCTCTTTTAGATCCTTCTGCATCCTGAGCTTGGGCTGGAGCATTCCAGCAGTCTCTGGGCATCAACGGCTGGGCAAACCCTAGCACGCTGTCAACAGCTTCCAGTCTGTAATAAGATTAAGTGACCAATTTCCCCCACTTTCTGGTCCTGGGTACAAAAGCAAGCAGAGGGATGGGTGGTCACCCTCACTACAGTGGTGAATCTCCAAATTATACAACCGCACATTCATGTAGTGCCTCACTAGTCACAAAATGTGTTCATGAATGTTTTCTTCTTGGTTCTTCACAAAAATCCTAAGAAGTGGATGTCATTATCTCTGCATTACGAATAAGAACACTGAAGGCAAGAGTCAGACCGAGGAAATTTGAAAACAACCTCAGAGCGCCTTCAACTCTTCTATAAATGCCTCTCGCACTTCAGAAATCTTTATTTTATAATGCGGTACACAGTGGCCTATGCTCTGTAAAGACAGGATTCTGAACTGAATTTTCTCTAGTGAACCTATGGCGACCCTGGACTTCCTGGCCTCCTTCCACCCCTAGTCAGTCTGTGCTCAGGTAATGCAGGCAAATGCATTCTACCAGTAAGCAGGCAAAACATAATCCCAAAGGTAAGAGCATTAAGAACAAAATGATCCACACAGTATGTGAGAACTGGACCAGCCTTGACGTAAAAACACGGGATTCTTTCCATGAGAATATACACTTCCTGAACATCTCCCGCCTAGTGTTTGCACACAAAACAACTCGTTCACTGAGCTTCCGATGGGCAGCTTTTTTTAGTGCCACCCTAAATGCTAAGGTATAATAGTGAATGTGACGCAGTTCATGCAGCCAAAGGGCTACAGCTGAATGATCGGTCAACTGGAGGAGGATAAGGACAGCACCACAGTGCAGGACGAAGAGTCCTGCGCGAGCATCTTTGAGGATCCCATGCCCAGAGAAAGCCATGTCCGAGCAGAAAGGACAAGTGGTGACTAATGTAGCATGGGAAGGGGGAGCAGGACGCTGAGCTCCATTCATCTGGGAAGACACTGTGTCCTGGGCACTGCTCTCTTAGCTACACACCAGCTTGTACCAGCCTGGCTTTTCATTCCCATTTTACATTCTAGGAGAGGCCCGCTCAGAGGATTTGAGAGACTCATCCAAGGTCACATAGCTAGTAAGCGAGAGATCCTCGTCTGTATGACCACCGTGGTTATAGAAATGAAAGAACACTTGACTGGAAGTCAGGCAACAGGAATTCTATTCTGCCACCAAATCCCTGTGCGACCTTCAGCAGGTCACTGACCCAGCTACTCTCTGCTTCCCTTATCAGTAAAGTGAGAGGATTTAAACCAGATGACCTCTAAAGTTTCTGAGTTTACAGTCAGATAAATGTAACTCTTTCTTGCCTGCTGCTCAGATCAATTCAAGTTCAAGGAAATCCTGAAAAGTAAAGAGAAACTACTAACAATTATCTATAATAAAAATAATAAACATACAAATTATATGTATAATTATATTATATGTGCTATAAATACATACAATAATTATAACATAATCACAACATAAATATAATTATTTGTATTTATATATAAAGTCATTCCTGTCATGGACATATATAGAAGGGGCAATATACCACAGTAGTCTCTAAAACATATTATCATTTTTTGTTATGGTAAATGTGCTATTTTGGACTAACCACTATTTTGGATTAACAGAAAATTGCAAAATAACTACAGTTTGGTAGGATTTCACCTCTGTGGATGTTTGGGGTGGTGAATGGAAGATCAGATCTATTAAAAGATTTTTGTGGCAACATCTCATAATATTTCTTTTACGTTCTGCTCTTTTATTTTCCAGTTATTGTGTAGGCTGTGGGAAAGCCAACACTCTAAGTGTAATGAATAAGACACTCAAGGTTTTTTTAAAAAAACACTCACGTATTCAGGGAAAGAAATTATTTAAATACATAAAAATGAAAGGAGGCAAAGGAATACTTTTCAAGAACGTTATGGACTGCTGGGTTTTCAGGGTTCTACCAGAGGTAATTCCATAAGGCTAAAAGCTTATCATGAAATATTTTTAATGATAAAAAGCATTTCTAACAGAGTTTTAAATTTAGTTCTTCCTTAACACTGCCTGCTTTAGAGAAGTTCATGCTGGACATACTTAAGATTTAAAAATGTAAAGTAATTTTTATATTTCTATAGCAATTTATCCTGATGTAGGTGCCAAAGCATTTCTCATATTTATTATCTGTTATCCTCATAATAGCATGTGATTTAGGTAGTGAGTTAATCTCCCAGGACGGCTATAACAAACTGCCCCTGGGTGGTTGAAAACAACAGAAACTTACACTCTCATGGTTCTGGAGGCTAGAAATCCAAAATCAAGGTGTTTGCAGGGCCTTGCTCACTCTGAGACTCTGGGCATATACTTCTTGCCCCATCCCAGCTCCTGCTCCTACAAGTCTCCCCATCCTTGGCTGGCAGCTGTGTAGCTCCAGTCTCTGCCTTGTAGTCACATGGCCTCCTGTCTGTCGGGCTCTGTGTCCAAACTTCCTTCTTATAAGGAATGTAGTCAGATTTCATCAGGGCCCACACCCTAATAAACTCAGGTTCACTTGATTCTACCTTCAAAGAGCCTATTTCCAAATAAGGTCATAGTCATAGCTCTAGAGATTGAGGCTTCGATTTATCTTTTGGGAAGTTACAATTCCACCCTTAATACGTAGCCTTGGTGTGATTATTTCTATTTTGTAGATAAGGAAACCAAGATATGGAACACCTAAGTGCCTTTGCTAAGGTCATACAGAATGTTAGTAGCAAAAAGGACCCTGGAGATGCTGTCTTCCCACACTCCAACTAGGCTTATTAGTTAAAAGGAATGTTAAGTTTTTCAAGACAGTTAATGATTAGAATCAGGACTTACATCACTCATTTATCTAGACAGCTATCTTCCCTCAAGTCCAAATTGCTTGAGTCTCTCGGATGCTTGGGGACATGCTAGGTTATTATTTGTAAAAATCAAAATCCAGCTGCCTTGGGGTATAATTGTACCAGGTTATGTAACTTTCATAGAGAAAAACATATTTCCTTTCTGAAATACATTTTACAGTGTCTACTTGCTGCTAACTTAGGTGCAGAAATAACAGCCCATACTTATCTGCCTCCATTTATAACCCCAAACATTCTTTGGCTGCTATAAATGGTGCTGAAATAAACCTGGAATATTCTGTGGTAAATGGGACGTGCCGGAACCTTTCCCTTGAGTGCATATGCCAAGAAATACTTACATGGGGTCATGGAATAAAAGGAACAAAATTAAAAGACAGATTCTTCAAGTGCCAGCATAGGTGTCCCAAGGAAACTGAGTCATCTCTCCTTTCTCAGCTCTCAGCTCTATTTATCAGTCATGTCCTCTAGTTGGACAATAGTCTTCCTTTCTGGGGCAGCCTTCTCCACTCTGGATTTCATTTATTTACTGCTGTGTTGGTCTAGCTCTATAACAAGGCTGTGGGCCAGGTTACAAGGCGTAAATCAACCACCCCTTGGCCTTCCCTTTCTAACTCATGTGATTGTTTTTTAATAAGAATCTATTTGTGGAGAATTCCCTTGAGACCCTTTTGATGGCCAACTGCTTTTTGGTTGAATGAGTGATTTCTGAATCTGTGGAGCTTCACTGTAATCCTTGATATTCTCACCTACAACAAGACATTGATGTTAAAGGTCAGTAAAGCCAATGAAAACTCAGACTCCATGTGAATTTTGATGTTGTATGTCATTGGCAAAGCGGATCTATTGGCTTTTCATGACACTCTGCAAGCTGTACTTAATTGTGATAAACAACCTCTATTTCATTCATTAATTTTTTCGCTGGTATTTATTGAGCATCTGCTACATATCAGACATTCTTTGGGCACTAGGGATGCAGTCCTTTTCCGTGTTAGACACTTTCCATTCCAAAGGGATATGCTAATGGGCCATGCACATGGAGAGGGACATAGAAAGTTGACTCAGCCAGGAACCGGACAGCCTGGCTCTGTCAGCATCTCTGTGCTTTCTGTTTCCTAGAGCTCAGGTAACTTGTTGCAAAGTAAGGGAAAAGGATAAATAAATTTTAAGACTTCCTTCCATTCTTCCTCTCCTATTAGTTACCCCTCCACTCCACCCCCACATGCCAGACCCAGCAAGCTGTTGTGAACACCTGAAGCTTATATTAAGTCTGTCTCTGGAATTCAGAAATCACGGGGAAGAATGCAGCCCTCAGAGATCAAAGTGTAAAGTCAACACAAACTGAAGCAAAGCATAAGTATACAGAGTCCCCTCCTTCAGGAGAGAGAGCTGGCACTAGACCAGTATGTCTTGACCATTGTCACAGTATTAGTTGAGACATTAGCATTGCTTAGTAATAATAGTAGTTCATAATATTTATTGCATAGATGAATGAGTCTTTCAATCCTAAAATTCTATGATATTATGGCATTGCATAGTGGTAGCTTTTTAAAGGAAATATTAAACAAAAGGTATCTTTTTCATTTGAAATTTGGTTACTTTTTACCTTTGTGAAATAAAAGATCACACTATTCTGTTATTCGCTAGAATTTCTGTAAGGGTAGGGGCTGTGACAGTTCATCACTAGAACCCCAGACTTAGGACAGCATCTGGCACTCAGTAAATATTGGCAGAATGAATGAATTAATGAAAACGCTATCATTCACACTATCACTAAGGCAACTTGACTCGGCCCCAGGAATCATTACAATGTTCTTTTCTAAAAGTTGACAATTTTAAAAATAATTTTTAACCATCTTAAACATATATTTACACAGGGGTTTTAAGTGATTTTTCCATGTGCCTTGCTTTCCCTTTCCCTTTTACTTCTACCTTCCCAGCCAGCTGGGGGCCCTTCCCTGGCCCCCAAACAGCCGGCTGAGGGAACAGGGCCAACTCAGAGGCAGCCTGCATGGGTTGCCCATGTGCCATCCTTACAGGGTCCCTGTCCTTGACTCCCTGTTCACCACTATAAGACCTTTTTATTAGAAGCACTGGTTTTAAACACCTCCTGCTTCCTTGAAAGAACATGATATAAATAAAAAAGAGAATTTGGGGAGAACTGTTCAAATAGTGCAAAGTTAATATCTAGTAAAAAATCTAAGAACATGCCCATAAAGGATTCAAAGGCATGAGCATATATATATATATGAAATGTCAATGTACGTTCTTGTTTCCATAAGGAACCACCTGCAATGCCCCTTATCCATTATGAAGACCCCATTATAGACTGTATACATCACAAGATGTGGAATCCAGAGAAATTCCATTTAAAATCCTAAGCCCGGTCATTGTAGAAATCTTCAAGCCAATCAGTTCCAGTTATGCAGCACTTACTATTCAAGAGCCAGCTCTGTAATCATCAATATGATGAAAAAAACTTCTAAGACTTAAAGATCTGTGGTTAAAAAGTGAGACCTCATCGACTATATTGCCTCCACAGATTCTATTCATCAGGAATGGAGCCTTCTTCAATTCCACTACTATACCTTCTGAAACACCTGTCTTGGTTCAAGACTAACTCAGAGGAGAAATGGAAAGTTTCCAGCTTGCTTGTCTGTACTTAAATCTAGTTGACCACCAGCACAAACAAAAATAAACATGTAACCATTTGTCAAGCTAACTGCTAGATACATAATTTTTTTTTCCAGTAGAAAAGTAACACCAAGAAAGCAAAGACTGAACTTGATGGGTAAATAGAGACAAGAAAAAACAAAGTATGAGCTGACAAAATAATTGCAGAGGCAAAGCATGCGGTGGACTTGGATATTTATCCTCAGTGTTTTATTGCACTTTTCTCTCCACTAGTGTAGTCCTTTATGTTACTACTTTCTGTAGTGGCTTCTGTGTTTGAGTTAATTCATTAAGAAACCAAGTTCCCATTCAAAATAATGCTGTTTAGAATATCTGGCACAGAGCTTTGCTACGAGAAAGAAATACTCAATGTATGTTTTTGGTTAGAAGAATCTGAGGCTGCTTACTTGCTGAAGTGGAAGTAGACACAGTGAAAAAAAATAGCATTATCGTCTGTTATTTAAACCTCTCCAGTAAAAAGAATTAGTTATTCTCTGAGAGACGCTGTTACATGGAGGAAATCAGTTAGACTTTGGGATCAGACAGAGCAAGATTAAAATCTCAGTCTCTCAGTTATTTTCTCTGAACCATGAATTCAGGTCTCAATTCTCACCTATCAAATGAGAAAGATACACCTACCTTCTTGGGTTGTAATAATTAATTGTAAGTGAACAATAATAAAAGGCACCTGCCACATAAGTATTTGGCTAATACATGGTCCTAAATAAAGAGTATCTAGTTTTCATATTTTGGTCCAAATGACATAACCAGTGATGAGAGGAGAAGTATAAAGAGGCTCATTTCAGCTCAGTGAAGAAGGAATTTTCCAATAGTTAGATCTGCCCAAAGATCAAATAACTGGGTTGCTTATTATGAAGTGGTGATTTCCCCATCATCAAGAGCCTTCAAGCAAAACTGAAATGACATTTTACCAGGCATGATGAATAGGGAATTAGGTATAAGGCTTAAATTCAAGACCCCCTTTAAATGCTAAGTTTCTATGATGCCTTGAAATTCCTGACAGACTCTGAAATAATGAACACAATTTTTATGATTATTCTTAAAAGGCCAAGATAATGATTTTAGACAGAAGGGAGGAAATTTGTCATGAGACATTGAGTTTGGTTTAAATGGTAACTTTGCAAGTCCAAAAAATTAGTATTCGGAATCATGATTTTTTTTTTCCAACACCAGACTTTAGAAAAATGGAAAGGTCTAAATACTTCCCCAGCCTCTGGGTTCAACTTGTCTGTTTAAATAGTTCTCACTGTTCCATTTCATCTTTTTTTCTCTAGTTGAGAAGCAGACACGTCAAAGGTAGTTAAGCAAATGCTGTTGATTAGCCCTGGGAAAACCCATTTCCTTCTAATTCATCAGGGTATGCCCTGGGAATTCTCTTCTCCAACTGCCTCTCAGTCTCTCAGTTCGCTGAGTTCTCTTTCTCCCTTCTCCCTACTTCATCTAGAAAGAGGAAAAAAAAAATCTCTCCCTCTGTCATACACACTTTTCCTCTTTTCTCTGAAGATCCTGCATTCTCAGCCCTGCAGGGAATCACCTACCCTAAGAGGCTCTCTCAGGCAGGTTCCCAGTAAGACTATTCTGTCGCCAATGGAATCCTCATACCACCTGCCAGAAGAACTATTTTCTTCATTTCACTGATTTGTGTTTCCTATTGTCAGACTGAGCTGCATGATTGTAGGGAAGAGCAAAACTTTGGGAGATGGCAGGAGACATAGATTCCTTGGGTGCCCTAAGGATGTGGAATGGCCTCAGGAGACCTTGTGAAATCTCTGAAAATGTGTATAAAACTTCACGGGAGTGTGCACTCTGCTGGCTGAGAGTCCATGGCTTCATCAGATTCTTAAATGCTCCATATGATACATAAAAGGCTTGCAGAATAAAATATTTGCAAATAATATACCTGATAAGGGTCTTGTATGCACATTACATAAAGAACTCTTTGCCATCCAACAATAAAAAGATAAATAATCCAGTTAAACATAGGCAAAAGATTGAAATAGACCTTTCTCCATGGAAGATACATAAATAACCAATAAACACATGTATGATGATCGACATCATTACTAGGGATACCATGCAATTCATTGTATGGATGCCATTCATATCCATCAAGATGGCTATAGACAAAAAGACAGATAATAACAACTGTTGGTGTGGATATAGAAAAATTGGAAGCTGTTTCCTTCCGACTAGTAGGATATTGACCACAAATTGGCAACACAAATGGATTCTAACCAACCACCAGTTCTATAGAATGGGCATCTAAGAGCCCTCTCATAAGTCCTGTAGAATGGGCATCTAAGAGCCCTCTCATAAGTCCTGTAGAATGGGCATCTAAGAGCCCTCTCATAAGTCCTGTAGAATGGGCATCTAAGAGCCCTCTCATAATCCTATAGAATGGGCATCTAAGAGCCCTCTCATAAGTCCTGTAGAATGGGCATCTAAGAGCCCTCTCATAAGTCCTATAGAATGGGCATCTAAGAGCCCTCTCATAAGTCCTATAGAATGGGCATCTAAGAGCCCTCTCATAAGTCCTGTAGAATGGGCATCTAAGAGCCCTCTCATAATCCTATAGAATGGGCATCTAAGAGCCCTCTCATAAGTCCTGTAGAATGGGCATCTAAGAGCCCTCTCATAAGTCCTATAGAATGGGCATCTAAGAGCCCTCTCATAAGTCCTGTAGAATGGGCATCTAAGAGCCCTCTCATAAGTCCTATAGAATGGGCATCTAAGAGCCCTCTCATAAGTCCTATAGAATGGGCATCTAAGAGCCCTCTCATAAGTATCTCCAGCTACTGGAATCTGAATAAGGGAACACCAATGAGAAAACCTTAAATGTGACATCACTGGCACATGATGGAACCGTGGTTGTGTTTATAAATTGTTCATCTTCTCCGATCTCACAATAAAATAATGATACCATCCTCCATGGTGGTGTCAGGAAGATTAATGAAATTGTATGTCATACAATTTGAGCCTTTGTCTGAAATATTCCTTATGACTTTATGGTGACATTCATATGCTTTTCTATTTACCAAATCAAATGTTAGTTCAAAAAGGTGTTCGGGTGTGTTGCTAAAAATACAGTTGTTTTTCCAATAAAATCGAAGCACCAAGAACAGAAAACTTCCATGAAAGCCAAGTGACATAGTGTTTTGATTATCTATTGCTGCTTAACCATTCAACCCAACATTTAGTGTTTGAAAAAACTAATCCATTTTCCTCATGATTTTGTGGGTCAAGGATTTGGAAAGGGCTTGGCTAAGAGTTTCATCTCTACTCCCTGTGTCACCAGCCAGGGTGACTAAGGTTAGAGGATTCACTTCAGGATGGCTTATTATGACACTTCAGCGCTCTTTGTATCTCATGCTCTCTCTCTCTCTCTGTCTCTCCCTCTTTCACTCTTTCCATGTAGCCTGTCATTACTCAGGGACTCTCCATGTGGTTTGGGCTTCCAGGGCACTGTAGTCTCAAGGGTGTCACACTTCTTGCACGATGCTGATGTCCAGGAGCTGCCAGGCCAGCGAAGAACTAGCCTAGAACTGGTGCCATGTCACCTGTGCTCAACTCCTCTGATCAAAGCCTTCATATAGCTTGCCTACATTCAGGGAGGGGAAAATACGCTCCCTGTCTTGGTGGAGGGCTGGCAAGGTCACACTGCGGAAGAGAATGTAGGATAGGAGATATTTTGGCTGTTGTCTTTGGAAAATACAATGCACCATACCTAGGTTTCCAACCTGGCAGAATGGCCATCAACCTCTTTAATGCTCCCAAGTCACTCCTACTACTTGCAATTAGTCTCTGCTTGGAAAATGCAGGAACTGGACCAGGGTTCTACTTAAGATCCTTTGACTGCAAGGAATAGAGACTTACTCAAGTTTAAGGAAAGCAATTCTCATAGGAAAACACAACAGATTGCCACAATAACAGGGAAAGCTTCAGGCACCAGCTCTGTCCCCTGGTCTCTCTTGGAATGCTGGGATGTGTGGTTTCCCTCCCTTGGGCACGTGGTGTCCTTCTAAGTCTGATTCAGTCATTGTCTCAACCCTTCCTCACAGCCCCACACACTATGGCTCTACAAGTTTTAACCCCCAGCTAAACAATTATATTCTCTCCTAGTCCCAGATTAACACCCCACAGAAAACCAATCCCCCTCCATTCTTTATTGTAGACAACCCCATAAGCCTCTTGCTACTCTGAGGACTGGCTGCTTGTCTGTCGGTTACACCCTTTATCTCATCAGCAGTGGCAGTTTAGGGGAGGGAGGAGGTTAGTGGTGAAGATGATATCATTTGGTACAGAAATAAATAAATAAATGGCTACCGGGAAGGCGTGGTGCTCCGTGAGTAATACAAATAATCTCCAAAGTCATTCCAGCTCCAAGTGTGCATGGACTTCGTAAAGGTAATTTCCATTAGCTTGTGCAGGAACACAATAGCCTACTCATTTCACAGTGCCTCCCAGCGCGTTCTAAAAAACGGGGGCTGCCGAGCAGCTTCCATTCCCTCGAGAGAAGAAAGAGTGCTCCAGGGACCCAGCCTAATTTCCTATCGCCATTCTATTATCCCAGCTGTATCTATGGTTTCTATCAGCCCTTCTGTGCTATTGATCAGTCTGGTCACAATGAAAGAGCTTTATTGAATTCCAAGTAATGGAAACTCATTACATGGCCTAGATAATTAATTACCAATTCTTTCCTTTTAGTGAAATTGAAACTGGCTGTGGAGAGCAAGCTGCGCGAGCCCAGTAATGCAGACTGTTTGAAGCTTTATTTAATGTGTATGAGAAACACTCTACTCTGTGGCCTTGGAGATGTGTTTGATGTACTGCAGGCCCTTGAAATGACCCAAGCACTTTCCTTTAAAATAAACCATTTTTTCACATGGAATCAATTGAAAGGGGGAGGCACTTAAATCATAAAAAGTAAAAAAATCAAAACAAAAATATAAATCATATAAGGATATGAATGTAAGCCATCACTTCACTGGTACTTTAAAGCAGGTCATCAAAGTATTTTTGCAAACCACTGAGTAAATCAGATGTTGGAGGTTGGTTTATGTCTTCAATTTCGTTTTTATTCTCCTTGCCCCATATGACGGTTACGTAACTTGCCAACATAATTTTCAAATAGTGAGTTACTAAGCAGGCATTCATACCTAATATATGTACAGAACTAATAACATCATCACTGGGATGGATAGAAAACTGAAGAACATGGTTGCTAATAATAGTTGATATTAACTGAATGCCTACTACGTATCTGGCACTGTGCTGGGCCTTTTACATATATTCTGTCTTTTAATTCTCACCGTTCTACAATCTAGGTTATACTAATACCTATTTTGAAGGTGAGGATATCAAAGCTCAATAAAACTGCCCCAAGTCACAGGGCTATAATTTCATTAGTCCCAGTATATCTGCCTATCTGGTAAAGCTTACTCAATCCTTTAAGCCATTTTACCTCCCCCAGAATTAGTATGATAAGAAGACAAGCCACTTCAAATACCATTTATAGGAAGCACTGAGAAACACTCACGGTTTATGCAGATATCAAAGTGCAACATGGAAAAGACAATTATGCTTGAAATTAGAAGCATGAGAGGACTACTCGTGGAAATATGGAATGCAATGCTAATTTGTGTTTTGCAAAACTTGGTCCTAAGACATTTGAAGTTTGGACGGCAAGTATAAGAGCTGGAAATGATAGACTTCCAAAGCATTATTCAATCCTCTGTGTCATAAGAGGTTTGTGTAATCCCAATTATACAGGATTATATATCGTAGCCTATTCTTTCCAAAAAAAACATGAGCCAGCCTCCAAGAAGCATGAACTGGCTTTGATCTTCATTCTCTGTACCAAGTTGCATGAAAATCATGTGCAGACACCATATTATTCTGCTCTCCAGGATGGACATATTTCTGCTGCCACCAGTTAGGTTCTCTGCTCACCTAGACTGAATAGTGTCTGTCCTCAAACCTGCTTATAACAGCTGTACTTGTTACAGTGACTTATAAATTAATTTATTATGACATAAACCAATGAAATAAGGAGTATGAAAGTAAAAAGAGTTGTTGGGTGTATGGAAAAAGAAAACGTCAAAGTCTCTGTAATACATTCATATTGTTTAAGGTATTACCACTGAGTTAGGTATATGTGAAATAACTGCTAAGATTCGGAATTAAAGGAAAATTCAGTTATTCTAAACTGGAATTTCTTTGCAGGTCCTTCTCAGAGTTCACTCCACTTTAAAGAACATTAACATTAAAGTTGACTAATTATGGGTAGAGTTCATGCAAATAAGATCATTCAAATATCAGCTGACTCAAACTCAGTAGCCCTTGGCCTTACTTCAAAGTTTGTACTATCTTTCCATTTAAAATAAAACTCTTATATGAAACATGTTTTCAATCCCTATAATAGCCATATATTTTTTAAATTAATTGACCAGTTACCAGTCCAGCTTGTCTGGGCTAAGAGGGTCTCTAATATACCACAGACACGTACCAAAGGTTTCTTCAGAGGAGGCAAAGTCAGGCTTTATCACATACACTTTGAAAGAATTCTAACATTTGCTTTGGACATCCCTCCCTTTTCCTAAAGCTCTACTCTTTCTTGCAGCTTCCTTATACCCACCTAAACCTCCCCAAACTCCTCATTCCTCAGCCATCTGGCTGTCTCTGGCTTTCTACCTCCTTTTGTCTCCCCCTCCCGTTTTCTCATTGAGATCAACTGAGGCCTTTGACCTTCTGCCGTTCTACATCGCCACGCATTACCTGCTCAGCTTAAGAAAGGCTAAGGAGGTCCCCCAAAAATGAAAATAAGTAATCTTCTTTAAAAAATGGAGTAAAAAGAAAGGTTACACCTGCATATATTTTAATATCTTATTCCCTTTACATTTGAATAACTACTTTGAGCAGACATCCATTCATTCTGAAAAAGCCTCCCCAATGGGCCTTTTACTGATTTTACTGATATAATATAAAGCAAAGACCCTTGCTGAAATGAATGTCTTTGGAGAAATTTGTCACCACCAAGCAACCAAAACTCTGATGATGAGTGAGGCTCTGTGGGGGAGTGGGAATTGCATATAGGAAGACTGCATAGCATTTTGGAAAGATGAATTAAGTGGCAGGCGAGGAGACCAGGGAGGCCTTGACATGGAGGCCCTCAGCTGGGGCCTGATTGCCGGGGGTTAGAGCGGCACGGGCCCAATGCTGACAGAACAAGCCTTGGGGGCTTTGATGTAGTTCTTGACACCAGCAGGTTAGGAGGAAGGAAAGGCATGTGGGGGTGGGGGCGGGCTCGTCTCACAGATGTGCTCCAGTTCACGCAGGGTGGGTCAGAGGCCTGATGTGAGGAAGTGACATAGCAAGCCAGGGGGCTCTTCACATATCTGCAGAAGAATATTCCAGGCAGAGGCCACAGTGGCTGGAGCTGATTAAGCAAGGAGGAGAGCGTCAGGAGAGTGAAATCAGAGAACGGGGTTAACACAGTCCCCTGTGGGCCACTGCAAGGCCGCTTGCACTCTGATGTAATCAAGACTTTGCAGAGAACTGTAAAACAGAATAAAAGTCCATGTAAAACAGAATGTTGTGGGAGTGAATAAAGGTGACATTCATTTTTTTCATTATTCAAATGCTTAGTGTGTGCCAAGTAAGAGGTAGAAACATGAAGTGGTGCTCAGGTCTGTGTTCACATAAAAGTTGCATACACGCAAATGAAAGACAAAAGTTTGGTCTTAGAATCTACCAACCAACGAAACTTCAACAGAACCTAAATATGAACACAGGACTCTCAAAGAGCCTCAATGATGTCAGGTATATGAGCATGAAGATGTCATCCTTCTAGACCTTAGCTTCCTAACCTTAAAAAATGATGACTTATTTGATACGATTCTTATGGCCTCTCACAGCACTGAACTTTGGGGTTTGCTGCTGATATTTGATGGCCCGGGGTTTATGTCTGAAATGAAGGGAATATGTCTAAGTTCAACAGTCACAAATCAGAAAGGAAGACAAAGAAGAAAACATTACATATACATACTTATATTTAAATGTATCAACTGAGCAATTCCTTGAGCACAGAGAAGGAAGGAACAAATGTCCTGTTGTTGTGAGAGATTTTCACATCTGACCCAGATGAGAAGAGGCTGCAAGAGAACATTTTTGAAACAGAAATCACAAAATTGGCACAGTAACAAGATAAAGAATCAATAGGGGATTTTTACCATCCGGGCATCTATTGGCATCTCATCCTCCTGAAGGCAGAGCATCTGATAAATGCTCGTCTTGCAGACAATTTCAGCTTTCAGAATATGGAGGAAGCCAAAGAGACATTATAGAGAAAATGCTGATGTACAAGGCAGAGTGGAATCATGAGTATGAAATCAATGGGTGTGCACCTTGGATTTTAGGAAGGTTGATTTCAGAATAGAGGAAAAATTGAAATGCCATGGATAGGAGACTTTGAAATAAAATTATGCACAAAGGCAAGTTGCAATGCATGCACTTTTAATGCATGACTATTACTAAGGCTGGGGGTAAAGAGAAGAACTCTTAAGAAATCAAGAAAGACAAAGATACTCTTAAGTGCAGGTGTTAAAAGTATGAAGAGAAGGATAATGCAAATACTTCATAAAGCACTGCATTAACTTGGTTGATGTTTAATAGATTGAAAATATCCCACAATATGCTTAATTTCCTTCAGAGATCAATTGTTCACACTTGTACTGGCCAAGACACTGTAAGCTCCTGTGGCTTTTAAGCACTTGAAATGTGGTGAGTTTTCATTGAGATGCATTCTAAGTATAGAATATATTTAGTACAAAAGACTTAACATAGATCAAAGTAAATAATATCTCTCATGAGTAAATTTTATGTTTTATATTGATAATCTACATGTTGAAATAATATTTTGAAGACAATGGGTTAAAGCAAATTATAAAATTAATTTCATCTTTTCCTCATTTCATTTTCTTAGTGTGGGTACTAGAAAGCTATATATCACATATATGCCTCATAGTTGTAGCTCACATTACATTTCTGTCAGACAGCACATATCCTTGTTCTGTGGAAGAAGAAATAAACCCTAAAAAAGTTTTAAAAAATTATTCCAAGTCACAGAAATACTATACTTAATAAATAATGTATAATTATTTAAGGAAATAGAAAAAGAACTGAGACTTGAAAAAACTATGAAGACAAAAAATGAAAAATTTAAAAACCATATGTAAGACAGAAACACATAAAAGATAGGCCTTCATCTAAGGAGGGGCGGGAGGATAGAAGTGCACATCCAGAGCAGGGGAAGTAACGTCTGCCTGATATTTATCAAACCCCACACAATCTGGGCAGGCAATAACAGACCTGGACATGTCTTGACAAAAACAACAGGAATAACGATGTGTTTTAGGTAAAGAGCTTTGGACGTGAAAAATACTATGTGAATATGTTGTAAGAATGGACCACTTCACCAACATAGAGATACAAGAAAATCACATCAGTTTTATTTTTCTAAAGAGCTGGACGTCTAGTAGTCCTCTGGGGGCCTGAATGAAGATGTGGGCACCACCACACCTGTGGGGCACTCATGGGACCTGGCGCACCCCAAATTCCCCAGAGCCACTAAGAACAAAGATGGTGGTCGCAACAAGCACGAAGGCTAGAGAAGCACCAAGATTCTTGGTTGGAGCTGACTGGCAAGTTTCATCTTTTATATGAGGCCAGCTTGTAAAGATTGGCATTGTTGGTTGTTTATATCAGTTGCTCAGAAACAAACACAGAGTCAAGGAAAATGAAAAATAGGGGAGTAGGTTCCATCAAAGGAACAAGATAGAAACCCAGCCTCCTCAAACAGAAATAAGTGAATTCTCAACAGAACATTCAAACTGCCAGTCATAAAAATGATCACTGAGGTCAAGAGAACATGCATGAGCAAAGGGAGAATTTCAACAGAGATAGAAAATATTAAAGTACCAAACAAGTCATAGAGCTAAGGAATACAGTAAGGAATTGAAAATTTCACTAGACAATTTCAACAGCAGAGCATGACAGGTGGAGACAAGATGAGGGTACTAGAAGACAGAGCAATGAACATGAAAAAAGGAAAAACAATGAAAACAAAAAGAATGTAGTTTAAGGGACTTGTGGGACATGATAAAGGGAACCAAAATATGCATATAAAGAAGAGAGAGAGAGAAAGAGGCATAAAGCTACCTCAGAAAAATAATGGTTGAAAACATCCCACAACTGAGGAAAGGAACAGACATCCAGATCCAGCCTAAATAATACCAAAAAAGGTAAATCTAAAGAGACGCACACTGAGATACATTATGATCAAACTGTTCAAAGTTAAAAATAGAGAATTTTGAAAGCAGCAACAGAAAAGTGACTCATTACATACACATAAACCACCATAAGGCTGTCAGCTAATTTTTCAGCAGAAGCCTTGCATAGGGAATAGGATGATATATTCAAATACTGAAAGAGAAAAAAACAAGACTAACCAAGATCACTTTACCTGGCGAAGTTGTTCCTTAGAATTGAAGGAAAGTTAAAAATATTCCCAGAAAAAAAGAAAAAAAACACTGAAGGAATTCATCACCACTAACCATCCTCACAAGAAATGGTAAGGGGATTCTTCAAGTAAAACCAAAAGGGTGCTAATTAGTAACATGAAAATACATAAAAGTATAAAATTCCCTGGTAAAAAGTAAACATGGTCAAAATCAGATTACACAAATATTATAGTGGTAGTGGGTAAAACACTTTTAACTCCAGTATAAAGGCTAAAAGTCAGTATTAAAAATAACTATTGGTACAATAACTTGTTAATGGGAACACAATATGCAAAGATGTAAATTGTGACATCAAAACCATAAAATGTGTGTGGGGGAGTGTAAAGATTTTGTATGCAATTGAAATTAAGTTGTTATACATAGAATAGGCTATGGTAACTGTAAGATGTTACATGTAAGCCTCATGGTATACAAAGCAAAAACCTATAGTAGATATTCAAAAGGTAGGAGAAAGGAATCAAAGCATAAAATCATTGAAGCCCAAAGAAAGACAGCAGAGGAAAAAGGGAACAAAGGATCTAAAAACCACCCAGAAAACTATTAATACAGTGGCAATCGTAAGGCTTTATTTGTCAATAGCCATTTTAAATAGAAATGGAATAAATCAAAAGACATAGAGTGGTTAAATAGATAAGAAAAAAAGACTCAACTATATGCTTCCAACAGGAGACTAACTTCAACTTTAAAGATACACACACATAGACTGAAAAATGGAAAAATATAATCCACGCAAATGGAAACCCAAAGAATACACAGATAGCTCTACTTACATCTGGCAAAATAGAGTTAAGCCAAAGGCTGTAACAAAAAACAAAGAAGTTTATTATATAGTGATAAGTGGGTCAATTCATCAACAAGATATAACAATTGTAAATATTTATGCACCCAACATCAAGGCACCCAAATAAATAAAGCCAATATTAACAGACCCATAGGAAAAAATAGACAGCAATACAATAATAGTAGGTAACTTGAATACCCCACTTTAAACAATGGTTAGATTATCCACACAGAAAATCAACCAGGAAACATTGGACTTGAACTTTACTTTAGACCAAATGGACCTAACAGACATGTACAGAACATTCCTTCCAAGAGCAGCAGAGTACTCATTTTTCTCAAGCATACAAGGAGCATTATCCAAGAGAGATCATATGTTAGGCCAAAAACAAGTTTGAAATCATATTAAGCATCTTTTCTGACCACAGTGGTATGAAACTAGAAGTCAATAGCAGGAGGGAAACTAGAAAATTCCCAAGTATGTGGAAATTAAGCATGCTGTAATCAACCAAAGGGCCAAAGAATAAATCAAGAGAGAAGTCAAAAAATATCTTGAGACAAATGAAAATGAAAATACAGCATAAGTTTCCCAAATATTGATTTGGAAGGAACACTTCCAAACTCATTTTATGAGACCAGTATTACCCTGATATTAAAGCCAGACTAGGACACTAGAAGAAAATTTGAGGCCAATATGTCTCATGAACACAGATGTAAAAATTCTCAATGAAATATTAGAAAATTAAATTAAATAGCATATTAGAAGTATTATGTACCATAACCAAGTGGGATTTATCCCTGGGATCCAAGGATGGTTCAATATGTACAAATCAATAAACATGATATGCCATATTAACAGAATGAAAGATTTAAAAAATATGATTATCTCAACTTATGCAGAAAAAGCATTTGAAAAATATATCTTTTATGATAAAAATTCTCAAAAAATTAGTTATAGAAGGAATATACCTCAACGTAATAGATTATAAATAATAAGCCTACAGCTAAAATTATACTCAATAGTAAAAGGCTAAAAGATTTTTCCTCTAAATCAGGAAAAAGACAAAGATGACCACTTTTACCACTTTGATTCAAGATGTACTAGAAGTTCAAGTCAGAGCAATCAAACAAGAAAGATAAATAAAAGGCATACAAGTAAGAAAGGAGGAAGTGAAATTATCTTTGTTTACTGATGAAATGATGAATACCCTAAAGACTCCACCATTAAAAAAAAGTGGGAACTGATAAATGAATTCAATACCCTATAGAATACAACTTTAATATATAAAATTCAGTTGCATTTCTATGCACTAACAATGAAGTATCTGAGAAAGAGATAAAGAAACCAATCCCATTTACAATAATATCAAAGACAAAAAATAGTTATGAACAAATTTAACCAAGAAGGTGAAAGGTCTGTATTCTGAAAACTATAAAACATTGATGAAAGAAATTGAAGAAGATACAAATAAATGGTAAGATATCCTGTGTCCATGAATTGGAAGAGTTAATTTAATTAAAATGTCCATACTTCTCAACTGATCTATAGATTCAATGTAATCTCTATGAAAATTCCAATGGAATATTTTTCAGAAATAGAAAAAAGAATCCTAAAATTTGTATGAACTAAAAAGACCCTAAAGTGCTAAAACAATCTTGAGCAAAAAGAACACAGCTGGAGGCATTGCACTTCCCAGTTTAAAACTATATTACAAAGATGTAGTAATTAAATCAGTATGGTATTGCCATAAAAACAGACACATAGATCAGTAGAACAGAAGAGGGAGCCCAGAAATCATGATACACTGTCAATTAATTTTCAACAAAAAGGCCAAGAAAACACAAGGGATTAATGATAGTCTCTTCAATAAATGGTGTTCAGAAACTGGATATCCACATACAAAAGAATGAAACTAGTCCGTTATCTTTACACACAAAAATCAACTCAAAATGGATTAAAGTCTTACATTTACTTTAAACCATAAAAATCCGAGAAAAAGCAGAGGAAAAGCTCCTTGACGTTGACCTTGCCAATGATTTATTTTTTAAATCTGACATCAAAATCACGGGCAATAAAAATAAAGATAAACAAGTGGGACTATGTCAAACGAAAAAAATTCTACAGCAAAGGAAATAATCAACAAAATGAAAAGGAAACCTATGGACTGGAAAAAGATATTCACAAATCATGTATCTGATGAGGAGCTAATATTCAAAATACGTAAAGAACAGTTACAACTCAACAACAAAACAAAACAAATAGCCCAATTTATAAAATGGAAAAAGTAACTAAATAGCCATTTCTCCAAACAGGTATATGAAAAGATGCTCCACATCAGTAATCATCAGGAAAATGCAAATCAAAACTATAAACAGACCTCCCCTCACATCTAGTTACTCTCAACAAGTCAAAAGATAACAAGTATTGTGGATAAAAGGGAGCAATGTAGGTAGGAATGAGTACAACCACTATGAAACAGCATGGAAGGTGTTCAAAAGTAAAAATAGGACTACCGCGTGATCCAGCAATCCCACTTCTGGGTAGATATCCAAAGGAAATGAAATCACTAATATATATATTATTAGTCTTAAAAAAGAAGGAAACAATTTGTGACCACATGGATGAAATTGATGAACTTTGTGCTGAGTGAATTAAGCCAAAAACAGAAAGACAAATATTGCATAATTTCACTTGTACATGGAATTTTGTTTAAAAAGCTGAACGCATAGTAACAGATAAGAGAGAGAATAGTGGTTATAACCAGAGGCTGGGTGTGGGGGGAAAGGGATGGCTAAAAACACAGAATTTGAAAAAATTGTACCGAACGTGGGATTCAAGATGGCTGTGTGAGAGGTGACATGGAGAACTCCTCCAGAAACCACAAATAGTACAAAAATATAGTTAATTAATACAATTAACCCTAAAGTAGCAACAAGAAACAATGCTGAACCAGACTGCATATAGATCTCATGAACAGAGCAGACCTCACAAAACAGGATAACGTAAGAAAGCCTTAATCCAGCGGGACCCAAGCCCTTCCCCCACCCCAGCTGACCGGCGGGATGACGAGAAACAGAGCGCAGAGGGGATGGAAGCCTGGGACTGCTGAACACCTAGCCCTGGAGATCAGCTTTGTGAGCGGAAGCCTATATCGTGTGGTGCTGTGGACGTTGGGGAGCTCGTATGGGTGGAGTGCTTTGGAGACTGACATTCCGGCCTTTTGTGGAGGTTGGGGGGGGGGATCCGCATATGGCCACTCTGTGTCAGAGGAGGGGTGAGCAGTCTGAGAGGCTTCCTAGCAGCAAGAGGGCTGCTGAGGGGGGCAGGGTTTGCACGGAGCTTGCAGCACGGGAGAAGGGAGAGCTGGACAAGGTTGTCGCGGCACGCTCTGCACAGCTCGTTGGGAACTTTGTGGAGCTTCAGGTGCTCCATCCCCCTGGCTGCCAACTCAACTCCAAGGCCCCTCACTGTGAAACACAGCCTGCTGCATCTTCATCCTAGCATGCTGACACCTTTTCACAAACTGGCAGTCACTGTGCTGGCGTCAGGCCAGCCAGAGGGAGGCCCCGCCTGTAACAGCTAGAGACGCAAAGCACAGGGACTTACACCTGTGTGCTCAGCCCACTGGCTCTGACACTGGAGACAGGCACTGCAGATGGGAATCAGGAAACAGATCTTTCGTCCCCACAGGCACCAGCTCAGCTCCCCTATGATGCCCAACCTCACTGTAAGGGCTGAGCAGTTCCAGAGACTGGAGTTTCTGCACTCTAGTGGGCACCACACAGAAATATGAAACGTCAAAACAACATGGTTCAGACCAAAATCTCACAAACCCCAAAAAAGGGCCAAATGAAACTGAACTCACCAATCTTCCTGAAAGAGAGTTCAACATAAAAATTATAAACATGCTTATGGAGGTACAGAAAAATATTCAAGAACTCAGGAACAAATTTAAGTTGGAGATTCAATCATTAAGAAATTCCATATCTGAAATGAAACATACAATGGAAGGATTTAAAAGCACATTAGATGTAGTAGAAGAGACGGTAAATGGAATAGAAATTAGAGAAGAGGAATACAAAGAAGCTAAGGCACACAGAGAAAAAAGAATCTCTAAGAACAAAAGAAAAAAGAGAACTGTATGACCAATCCAAACAGAACAATATTCGCATGGTAGGGGTACCAGAAGAAGAAGACAGAGAAAAAGGGGTAGAAAGTGTCATTGAGGAGGTAATTGCTGTAAACTTCCCCATTGTGAAGAAGGAGATGGCCTCTCAAGCCATGGAGGTGCACAGATCTCCCAACACAAGGGACCCAAGGACGACAACATCAAGACATATAATAATTAAAATGGCAAAGATCAAGGATAAAGACAGACTTTTAAAAGCAGCCAGAGAGAGAAAAAAGATCACATACAAAGGAAAATCCATCAGGCTATCATCAGATTTCTCAGCAGAAACCTTACAGGCCAGAAGAGAGTGGCATTACATATTTAACGCAATGAAGCAGAAGGGCCTCAACCAAGAATACCCTACCCAGCAAGGTTATCATTTAAATTTGAAGGAGGGATTAAACATTTTTCAGATAAGCAAATGCTGAGAGAATTTAACTCCCACAAAACACTGCTACAGTGCATTTTGGAGGGACTCCTATAGATGGTAGTATTCCTAAGGCTAAATAGATGTCACCCAAGGGGTAGACAAAGAGTACAGAATATGATTCATAACATACAGAAAATGGAGGAGGAAAAAAAAGAACCTTTAGGTTGTATTTGTAATAGCATACAAAGTGAGTTAAATTAGACTGTTAGATAGTAAGGGAATTACCCTTGAACCTTTGGTAATGACGAATCTAAAGCCTGCAATGGCAATAAGTACATACCTATCGATAATCACCCTAAATGTAAATGGTATGAATGCACCAATCAAAAGACACAGAGTCACTTAATGGATAAAAAACAAGACCCATCTATAGGCTGCCTACAAGAGACTCACTTCAAACCCAAAGACATACACAGACTGAAAGTAAAGGGATGGAAAAGATATTTCATGCAACTAATAGTGAGAAAAAAAGCAGGAAATGCAGTACTTGTATCAGACAAAATAGACTTCAAAATAAAGTCACAAGAGACAAAGAAGGACATTACATAATGATAAAGGTTACATCCACAAACACATGGAGGCTTAATAACATGCTCCCAAATAATCAATGGATCAATGACCAAATAAAAACAGAGATCAAGCAATATATGGAGGTAAATGACAACAATAATTCAACACCACAAAATCTGTGGGACGCAGCGAAGGCCATGCTAACATGGAAATACATTGCAATACAGGCCCACCTCAGGAAAGAAGAACAATCCCAAATGAACAGTCTAAACTCACAATTAATGAAACTAGAAAAGGAAGAACAAATGAGGCCCAAAGTCAGTAGATGGAGGGCCATAATAAAGATTAAAGCAGAAATAAATAAAATTGAGAAGAATAAAACAAAAGAATCAATGAAAGCAGGAGCTGATTCTTTGAGAAAATAAGCAAAATAGATAAACCCCTAGCCAGAATTATCAAGAAAAAAAGAGACTCTACATATATAAAGACAATCAGAAATGAGAAAGGAAAAGTCACTATGGACACCACATAAATACAAAGAATTATGAGAGAATTCTATGAAAAATTATATGGTAACAAACTGGATAACATAGAAGAAATGGTCAACTTTCTAGAAAAATACAACCTTCCAAGGCTGACTCAGGAAGACACAGAAAATCAGAATAGACCAATTACTAGCAAAGAAATTGAATTGGTAATCAAAAAACTACCTAAGAACAAATCATCTGTACCAGATGGTTTCACTGCTGAATTTTACCAAACATTTAGTGAAAACCTAATACTCATCCTCCTTAAAGTTTTTCAAAAAGAAGAGGAGGGAATACTTCCAAATTCATTCTAAGAGGCCAACATCACTTTAATACCAAAACCAGGCAAAGACACCACAAAAAAAAGAAAATTACAGACCAATATCCCTGATGAACATAGATGCAAAAATACTCAACAAAATATTAGCAAACTGAATTCAAAAATACATCAAAATGATCATTCATCATGATCAAGTGGGATTCATCACAGGGATGAAGGATGGTACAACATTCAAAAATCCATCAACATCATCCACCACATCAACAAAAAGAAGGACAAAAACCGCATGATGATCTCCATAAATTCTGAAAAATAATATTGTCAAAACGGCCATTCTGACTAAAGCAATCTACAGATTTAATGCAATCCCTATCAAAATACCAACAGCATTCTTCAATGAACTAGAGCAAATACTTCTAAAATTCCTATGGAATGACAAAAGACCCTGAATAGCCAAAGCTATCCTGAAAAGGAAGAATGAAGTGGGAGAAATTACACTCCCTGACTCCAACCTCTACTACAAAGCCACAGTAATCAAGACAATTTGGTACTGGCACAAGAACAGACCCACAGACCAGTGGAACAGAATACAGAGCCAAGATATAAACTCAAGCATATATGGTCAATTAATACATGACAAAGGAGCCATGGATATATAATGCAGAAATGACAGCCTCTTCAACAGCCGGTGTTGGCAAAACTGGACAGCTACATATAAGAGAATGAAACTGGATTACTGTCTAACCCCATACACAAAAGTAATCTCAAAATGGATCAAAGACCTGAATGTTAGTCATGAAACAATAAAACTCTTAGAAAAAGACACAGGCAACAATCTCTTGGACAAAAACATGAGCAACTTCTTCATGAACATATCTCCCGGGCAAGGGAAATAAAAGCAAAAATGAACAAGTGGGACTATATCAAACTAAAAAGCTTCTGTACAGCAAAGGACACCATCAGTAGAACAAAAAGACATCCTACAGTATGGGAGAATAGATTCATAAATGACATATCTGATAAGGGGTTGACATCCAAAATATATAAAGAGCTCACGCACCTCAACAAACAAAAAGCAAATAAGCCAATTAAAAAGTGGGCAGAGGATCTGGACAGACACTTCTCCAAAGAAGAAATTCAGATGGCCAACAGGCACATGAAAAGATGATCAATGTCACTAATCATTAGAGAAATGCAAATTAAAACCACAATGAGATATCACCTCATACCAGTTAGCATAGCCAACATCCAAAAGACAAACAACAAATGTTGGTGAGGATGTGGAGAAAGGGGAACCCTCCTACACTGCTGGTGGAAATGTAAACTAGTTCAACCATTGTGGAAAGCAGTATGGAGGTTCCTCAGAAAACTATAAATAGAAATACCATTTGACCCAAGAATTCCACTCCTTGAAATTTACCGTAAGAATGCAGCAGCACAGTTTGAAAAAGACATATGCATGCACCCCTATGTTTATCGCAGCACTATTTAAAATAGCTAAGAAATAGAAGCAACCTAAGTGTCCATCAGTAGATGAATGGATAAAGAAGATGTGGTACACATACACAATGGAATATTATTCAGTCATAAGAAAACAAATCCTACCATTTGCAACAACATGGATGGAGCTAGAGGGTATTATGCTCAGTGAAATAAGCCAGTCAGAGAAACACAAGTACTAAATGATTTCACTCATCTGTGGAGTGTAAGAACAAAGCAAAAACTGAAGGAACAAAACAGCAGCAGACTCACAGAACCCAAGAATGGACTAAGAGTTACCAAAGGGAAAGGGACCTGGGAGGGTGGGTGCAAAGGGAGGGAAAAGGGGAAAAAAGGGGCATTACGATTAGCACATATAATGTAGCAGGGGCGGACAAGGGAAAGGCAGTATTTACAGAGAAGACAAGTAGTGACTCTATAGCATCCTACTACGCTGATAGACAGTGAGTGTAATGGGGTACATGGGGGGATTTGATAATAGGGGGTCTAGTAACTATAATGTTCAAGTAATTGTATATTAACGATACCAAAATTTTAAAAATTAAAAATAATAAATAAATAACACAGAATTTAAGGGAAGTGGAATGGTCGTTGCCAGAGACTGGGTGAAGGGTTCACGAGAAGCTATCGTTTAACAGGCACAGAGTTAGTTTCTAGAGATGGTGGTGTCAATGGTTGTACAACATGTGAATGTACTTAGTTCCTTTGAACTGTACTTTAAATATGATTAATATAATAAGATTTATGTTATATTTATTTTACCACAATAAAAAATACAAAAAGGGACAACATAAATGCAATAAACAAATTCCAATTGTTATTGAGAAGAGAAAAAGATATTAAAAGTATCCTGAACTCCACTTCCATCCTACGTATAGTTAGACAAACTTGAGTTCTTTGCCTTTAAGCAGCAATGTGACCTTGAATAAGTTACAAGTTATTCTTACTGTTAGCACTACCCTATAATATCAGCTGTTTCCATATTTTTCCCATCCCTCCTCCACACATCAATTCTCTTATTTTACAACCTACAAATTACAAACTAGTGCAGGTACATCATTTGCCCTAGGCCACTTAGTTAATGAACAGCAGAGTCAAAACTAGTACTCTGATTGTCTAATTCTTATTCCAAAAATCTTTCTTCTCTATCATGTTTAATATAAAGTCATAGACAAATTTTCATGGGGATAGTTGAACAGAAATAGATTACTGTGATAAGAAGCAGAGCTTCAGATAGACTAAAATGGGAGGCATCTGTTGCCATGGCAAATAGCTTAAAAGAGGGAATTGTATGAAATCTATAAAGAACAATTGGACGTTTAGTTTACCATTCTAAATACAGAAGGCAAAAAACCCACTCCACATTGCAGAAGTGGAATCTCTGCAGAACATGAGCCAGAGAACCCTAGACCTATGACATGAGCACAGGAAAGCACGGGTTGAATCGTGTGTCTGAAAACAAAGCCAGATACACAAAAGAGTAAATTCTGCATGATCCCATTTACACGAATTTCAGGAACAGGTAGTACTAATCTAGAGGGATGGTCAGAATAGTGCAAGAGAGCAAAATCCTCAGTATGAAAAAGGCAGGAGGAAACTCTCTTGGATAGAAATGTCCAGCCCCCTATTCTGGATGATGACTGCATGGATGCATACCTATGCAAAAATTTGTGGACCTGTACACTCATGATTTGCATATTTTACCGAATGTACAACATAGCCCCTTTATAAAAAAGAACACAAGGGGTCTGCTAGCATAAAATCTAAGCCTTTCAGACTCAGTCAAGTTTTCATAGAAACATAAGGAAAGAAATTTCCAAGATACTTTGTCCTCTTGTTTTTGTTCTGTTTTTTCCTAAATGTATTAAGTCAGCAGTCCTTACTATCCCAGAACTTTCTTAAAATTTTGTAAATTAGCCCATCCCTGTTCTAGTCCACCATCCTAACCACTGCCTATAAGGATATTTGGATTTACATGTTTCGAAGGGAATATATAATGCAAGAGAGTTTCCTCCTGCCTTTTTCGTCATCTTTAGTAAGCCAGTCAGCACAGACATCCCTGTCAGTATTTACCCCTCTCCAGGTAACTTCTATTCTTACTTCTGTCAGAAGCATTTACTTTTGCCTGATACGGAATTTCACGTACCTGGAACCATGCAGTACATACTGTTTGGTGTCTGGCTGCTTACATTCACTGTGAGGGTCTAGAGAAATAGGTTGACATATCCAGACAGACAGACTAAACTGGATACAACTGAATAGAGGAACAGAATCTAGAATGAATTCTACCAAGCATGACACAGAAGGCCTGGGAACCTGACCCTTGCCAGTGTGGAGACAACTTCCTGCCACGAAACTAATTTGATGTTCCTAATATTTTATTCTAGTTTCAGGTCCCAGGTAGAACCCTTTAAAAATCTGAGGAAAACACAAAAACACTTTTAAGTTCTTTGAAGTTATCTTTAAATTATTTTAGAGAAGGGAAAAGGAAATAAACATAAAAGCCAGGGATTTTCAGATGTGCATGTTTTACCAGTTAAAATGCTGCAAAGTAATTTTGGTGATGCTTAATTTTAAAGCATGAAGAGGTTCTTATTATCGTTCACTTTCTTCCAGATGAGTGCTTTATCCTTAAATTTTTTGCAGAAACAAAATTACTTCATACTTCCTGTTACATTGTGATATTTTCTACAATTGCCTTTCTTTGAACAACAGAATAAACTCCTTAAATTCATAATTTTCAAAGAACATTCTGTGGTTAAAAAGTCCTGCCCATGTGCATTTATAACATTATTTGTTTTCCCTTCAAAAACCACAACATACTTTTTAGAGGTTATCAAATATTTTGAATATTTCCACAACCATCAATCTATTATTTTTTCCAATGTCACATGACTCAGGGTTCCAGCTCCACTGTATAATCAGCACACAGGTTTCAAGTATAAAAATGATAACTTTGCTAGGGTTTCAAAAATGAGCATATCCCGAGGGCCAATGAGAGTACTTCCAAAGCTCCCAGGCCATTTTAAAGTTTCCTATCTCCTTCCTGATATATGACAGTTCTAGGCTATAGGGATTACTATCCAACTATCACCTCTACTGTTGTTAAGTGAGTAACAATAATGTGCAACGTGAATGCGACTCACAGAGGGCATGAATTATTCAGCCAGATTCAGGCCACGTCAGTGATCTAAGTGAAGGATGGAAAATGCCTTCCCTCTTGAAGAAAATAAGTGTCTGTCCACTTCCACTTGGATCATTAAAAAATTCACACAGTCTCTAAGATTAGGAAATTAATATTGGAGACATCTGGATATAGAAAAAGAAAGTCAGCCAGGGTTGTTTTCTTTATTATTAATGTACAGGGTGCCACTACAGCCAGTTTTGAATTCCTGTTTTACTCTTGGTCTCGAGATTGTTTTTTTCTTTAGTTTTACTGAAATACCCTCAGGAGGATTAAACTTTGCTTGGATGAATTCCAATTATCATAAAACTTCAACAAGCCAACTTATGAATATTTAGTCTCCTCCTCATGTTCAGAAACATCCAAATAAAGGTGATAATATAAAGAAATAGCCCCTAACAGGCATGATTATCAACTCTAAAGAAATGTCAGTGTCTATGAATTTGAGATAGGAAATGTATTTAATATTTAAAAGACTCTTTAACAAGCTATGAACTTTCCTCTTCAATTAATTATTGATCCAGGCACTCGTCTCCCTTTTCATTTTAAAACTTTTAAACAAAGTGTCTTAAGCATTTGGGTTGGGTACTGTAGGAGAGGGCAGTCATCGACTGGAGTTGCGCAGAGGTGTGATCAGAAAGGAGCTTTAACAGTGTAGGAAGAAACCTCCACAACCAACTCCATTACTCCTGCATGAGACATTTCTGGTGCGATCAAGCAAACACTAAATAACAACAGGCAAATGCTGTTGAAATGTTTAGCTAAATGGAACCAAAACAGTCACAGTTGACAATTTCATAAATACATTAATTAGAAGTGTCTCCAAATAGCATGTGATTTTGAATTATTAACATAAAACACTGCATTATAAATGACTGCAAATTGCATTCCTAGTGTTCTCCATGCTTAATTTATTATGCCGTAGGAAAAATTGCAAATTACTTCACTGTTTTATACTTAATTGTTAGCTTTATGTGCCTACCATTACTTTAAGATAAAATCAAATGACAGTGTACATATGTGACATGTGACATGGTACAGGAGACACTCAAAGTTGGGTCAAAAAACGGCCAATCTCCCTTTCATGTGGGTATTTTGCATTCACAGTGATTTGATTTGATGTTCAGATTCTGCTTAAGCTCCTGGCTACCCTCCTCTGTCTCAATGCTCTCTCTCCTTTCTTCCCTGGACCTGTAGTCTATCCACAATAGTATATGATTTTTACTAAACTGTGCAATGCATGCCTTTTGGCCATGAATGCCTCTTGGTATCATACTTATATAGAGATGAGACTTTCTAAGTATTGAAAGAGCCAGGAATCTGGCCAAACCTAACCCTGATAGATGTGTCCTTCACACTATGAGGACAAATTCTGAATATTTACCTGTATCTAAAAGGAATGGTCAGCATGAAAACTTTCAGATATTAACAGTTTGCCCATGCAGATACCCTTTGCCTTTTATTTCACATTTATATTGCTATTTTATCCAAATGATTTCTAAAGAAGGAATTTTTTCATTTCTTTTTTGGCTATAGAGATCCTTTATCAGAGTCCTTAATCCCAGTCTGAATGGCATAAGCCTTATCAGATATCTGAGAAACAAACATAATATGAATCTTTAGGTTATATACAAAAATGAATTACTTTCATCTCAGTGGCTTCAAAGGAGGGGAGTGTCTCCAGGTTCTCGCTTCCAACCAGGTTCTTTTCTTCCTCTAGAGATACCAAGAAATTGATTTGTCCACCTTTTCTGTGAAGAATGATCGCTATGGTTACAAAGGCATTCCCCACACTGTTTCTTCACTCATCTACAAGCTGAACTATAGTATGTATCTCTTCTGTTTTGGGATACATATTGAGGCCGGCAGTATCATTCAGCTTTTAGTTAGGTCTTGTCGAGCATACGCCATACACTCCAGCTCAATTCACCAGCTCTGAAGTAGAGACTCATACATAAACCCAGCTAACAATGGAATATTTTTCTTTGATATTGAGTTCCAGGCAACAGATTATTCATTATCACACTGTTATAATGATTAGACAGGGACTTAAAAATAACTATGATTAATACATTAAAGGATGTAGGGGTAATGTGGGCAAAGTTCATAAACGTGAGAAGTTGAAGAGTAAAATGGAAATACTAGACATAGAAAACAATTACAAGAGAGATGAAGAATACTTTTGATAGGCTAATCAATAGACTGGATATAACTGAGGGGAAAAAAATGAGTGAACTTGGAGAAAGGCCAGTAGGAATTTTCCAAACTGAAACAAAAAGATGTGAAGGAAATGAAACAGGCTTTCCAAGAGCTAATATATGTGTAATAGGAGTCTCAGAAGGCAAAGACAGAGAACAGCAGGCAAAGAAATATTTGACATCACGATGGTCAAGAGTTTTCCAAAATTAAAAAAAATAAAAACAAGAACCAAAAATCTCTGGAACCTTAACTGTACCTATTATACATATATGCACACATGCTCACAGAAACACATACACACATAGACACAGATATATATAAATCTATAGCTACTGAAAATATCCTCCACTTTTTGGAAATGGAGGTAAAATAGAGACAGACTTTGAGACAACTAAAATCTGACAGAATTCATTTCCTGCTGATGTGTACAATGCAGCATTGAGGGAAACTGTTCAGGCAAAATGAATTTGATACCGAATGGAAATACAGACCTACACAAACAACTGAAGATAGTCATAGTGGTAAAAATGGGGGTAGGTATCAGACTTTGTTCTTACTGTTAATGTTTTCAATCGATACTTACTCATCAAAAGTAAAAATAGTAACAATGTATTGTGTAGTTATTAATATATATAGAAGTAAAATATATGACAAAAATAATACAATAAAATAAGGGAGGAATTGGATGTATGGAAGCTTAAGTCTTATACTAAAAAGCAGTATAATATTGTTTTAAGGAAGACAATGGTAAGTTAAAGATACAGATCATAAATGACAGAGCGATCACCACCGCCCCCAAATGGATATAACTGATAAGCTGATAGTTAAGACAAATGGAATTTAAAAGTACTTGGTTAACCCAAAAGATGGAGGGAAAAGAAGGAAAAAAGAAACAAAAGCAAATGGATAAAGAGAAGGTAAATCACAAAATGGCAAATTTAAATTCAATCATATTCATAATTACCTTAAATGAAAATGGTCATATATCTCAATTTAAAAGCAGACATCCAGATTAGATTAAAAATTCTGGACCCAATCATATGCTCCCTATAAGAAATCCACTGAAAACATAACAGAGATCAAAAGAAAAAATGGAAGATAATGCACCATCAAAAAAAAGCTGAAGTGATTATATTAATATCCTATCCAATACACTTTAGAACAAGGAATATTATCAGAATAGAGACATAATAAGAGGACAATTCAGAAAGATCCAACAATCTTAAATGTGTATACATTTAATAACAGGACTTTTAAATAGAGAAAGCAAAACTGACAGAAACAGAAAAATAGAGAAATCCGCCATTAAGGTGAAAAGTTTAACACTCCACTCTTAATGTAAAATGATAGAAAATCAGTAAGTATATAAAAGATCTGAAAAATACTGTCAGCCTCCAAGATATCTATTATGACCTAATTTTGCTAAACAACAGCAAAAACCTTATCTCCATCATGGCTTAAAAAAGTCAGTTGATAATAGGTTTTCCAAGGACTTCTTTGCCTTATATCTATTGTTATAAAAATAATCATGAATAATTTCCTGATATTTCTTAGAATTGACTCCAGTCTAAAACAGAAGGGCTTTCTCTGAGCCATTTTGTCCTGAAAGTTGCTAGAAATAATCAGATCAAGATATCCACCATATAACTACATTACATAAAAACAGTTACATCCAGAGCACTGCATTTTGATCTGGTTTAAATTTGTAATTCAAAACTTTATTCCCCTGGTTGGCAACTGAGAATTAATATTCTATAAACGCCTGATGATTCATATGGAGATCATTACTGAATTGTGTGTCACGTTTGACAGAGGCACTATTTAGAAGCATTATTTAAGTGACTTACTTAGGATATGATCTGTGACATCCCCATTTTGTTATTTCCTTACAAAAACTAAAAGCTTTATAGATTTTTTAATATAAACACATTTTAACTTCTATTTGCTTGGATAAACATTTTGATTTATCCTAATTATCTGTATTTCTTTCAGTTTTGATCCTGAAAGCACAGAAATAATTGTAAGAAATTAATGACAAGAAAATTCAGAAAATCAGTCAGGCTCCATATCTTTAAGGCTATTAAGAGTATACTCAGGGCCGTATGCAGCTATCTTTGATGAGAAAGGACTGGAAGGAAATGACTTAAATTAAGATCCTCAGAGTTGAATATCATTCTCCCTAAGGGAAAGGCTAGTTTGCTGTCTCTGATCCCAGCCCAGAATGGATGCTACTTTTGAACAACCAACATAATTAAGCAGTAATCCGTTTCATTGTAGTAAGCAGACAGGTTTAACTGATTTATCTGCATAATTTAATTTTTTTTAGAGTTGGTGTGTTATTAAAATGTTGTTGATTCTGAAATTATAATTTTACATTGGTTGCATCATCCCAGATTATTAGTAGTCTTAAAATGAAGTGATCTAACATCACACTCAATCTTATCTTCCACTGTACACTTCCTAGTGCTCAAAAATTAGATCAATTCTAATTACCTCTGGTTTGTTCAATCGTTTATGGGGTTGCTTTCAATTTTGCTGCTACACTGGTATCACTAAAAATGGCTGTGCATTTCTCTACTAATTTCATTTCCCAAAATAACATGGTTCCTATTCAAGAAGTGTTGTCTGAAACAAAGAAATACGAGGCATCCAGATTGGTAAAGAAGAAGTCAAACTGTCACTATTTGCAGATAACATGATATTGTACATAAAAAGCCCTAAAGACTCCACTACAAAACTACTAGAACTAATATCTGAATTCAGCAAAGCTGCAGGATACAAAATTAATACACAGAAATCTGTTGCTTTCCTATACACTAACGATAAACTAGCAGAAAGAGAAATCAGGAAAACAATTCCATTCACAATTGCATCAAAAAGAATAAAATACCTAGGAATAAACCTAACCAAGGAAGTGAAAGACCTATACCCTGAAAACTACAAGACACTCTCAAGAGAAATTAAAGAGAACACTAACAAATGGAAACTCATCCCATGATCTTGGCTATGAAGAATTAATATTGTCAAAATGGCCATCCTGCCTAATGCAATCTACAGAAACAATGCAATCCCTTTCAAAATACCAACAGCATTCTTCAACAAACTGGAACAAATAGTTCTAAAATTCATATGGAACCACAAAAGACCCCGAATAGCCACAGCAATCCTGAGAAGGAAGAATAAAGTAGGGGAGATCTCGCTTCCCAACTTCAATCTCTACTACAAAGCCACAGTAATCAAGACAATTTGGTACTGGCACAAGAACAGAGCCATAGACTGATGGAACAGACTAGAAAGCCCTGATATAAACCCAAGCATATATGGTCAATTAATATATGATAAAGGAGTCATGAATATATAATAGGGAAATGGAGGCATTGTATATACATGGATATACAATGACAGCCTCTTCAACAGCTGGTGTTGGCAAAACTGGACAGCTACATTTAAGAGAATGAAACTGGATTATTGTCTAACCCCATACACAAAAGTAAACTTGAAATGGATCAAAGACCTGAATGTAAGTCATGAAACCATAAAGCTCTTAGAAAAAAACATAGGCAAAAATCTCTTGAACATAAACATAAGCAACTTCTTCATGAACATATCTCCCTGGGCAAGGGAAACAAAAGCAAAAATGAACAGGTGGGATTATATTAAGCTGAGAAACTTCTGTACAGCAAAGAACACCATCAATAGAACAAAAAGGCATCCTACAGTATGGGAGAATATATTCATAAACGACATAACCGATAAGGGGTTGACATCCAAAATATATAAAGAGCTCATGCACCTCCACAAACAAAAAGCAAATAAGCCAATTAAAAAATGGGCAGAGGAACTGAACAGACACTTCTCCAAAGAAGAAATTCAGATGGCCACCAGGCACATGAAAAGATGCTCCACATTCCTAATCATCAGAGAAATACAAATTAAAACCACAATGAGATATCACCTCACACCAGTGAGGATGGTCAACATCCAAAACACAAACAACAACAAATGTTGGCAAGGATGTGGAGAAAGGGGAACCCTCCCACATTGCTGGTGAAAATGTAAACTAGTTCAACCATTGTGGAAAACAGTATGGAGGTTCCTCAAAAAACTCAAAATAGAAAAACCATTTGACCCAGGAATTCCACTCCTAGGAATTTACCCTAAGAATGCAGAAGCCCAGTTTGAAAAAGACAGATGCACCCCTATGTTTATCGCAGCACTATTTTAAATAGCCAAGAAATGGAAGCAACTTAAGTGTCCATCAGTAGATGAATGGATAAAGAAGATGTGGTACATATACACAATGGAATATTATTCAGCCATAAGAAAAGAAATCCTACCATTTGCAACAACATGGATAGAGCTAGAGGATATTATGCTCAGTGAAATAAGCCAGGCGGAAAAAGACAAGTATAAAATGATTTCACTCTTCTGTGGAATATAAGAACAAAGAAAAAAACTGAAGGACCAAAACAGCAGCAGACTCACAGAACCCAAGAATGGACTAACAGTTACCAAAGGGAAAGGGACTGAGGAGGATGGGTGGGAAGGGAGGGATAAGAGGGAAAAGGAGGCATTATGATTAGCAGACATAAATGTGGGGTGGGGGCACAGGGAGGGCTGTACAACATAGAGAAGACAAGTAGTGATTCTATAGCATCTCACTATGCTGATGGACAGTGACTGTAATGGGGTTGGTGGTGGGCACTTGATAATAGGGGAGTCTAGTAAACATAATGTTGCTCATGTAACTGTAGATTAATGATACCAAAAAAAAAGAAATGTTGTCTGAGTTTTCCCACCATGTCACAAATGTAGCATAGGTAAGTTTTTACAGAATTCAGTAAAGCCCTAAAATACAGTGGTTTATATATCAGTTTACAATGTAGGCTAAACCAGTTTCAGTCAATGAATCTAAAATTCATACAGTTTTCTTTCAATACTAGTTGAAAATCAGTGAAAAACATTTTCCTTGCTGAGATCAATCTGTCCTCCTGGGCTTTACATTGCACTCCCTTTCCTCCCATCTACTGAGCCATTTCTTCTCTTTAACAACCATTTTTTCTCCGTATCTCCTTTTACTTTTGCCTTTTCCTTGCTGTACGTAAATTTGCTCCATGAGATTGGAAGAAACACACAAAAACACAAAGTCTGAATCACTATTTCTTAATTTCTCCCCCTTTCTCAGAAGAGCTTCTGGAAAGAGTTTTCTATATTCTCGGTCCTTATCTTCTTACACAGTTTCTCTCTTCAATCCGGCACATTCGCGCTGCGACCTCCCACTCCGCTGAAATGGCTCTGACCCAGGTAACCAGTGATCTCCTGATCTTAATAAACTTGCTGTTGCTTTTAAAGTTTTCACTCGTAAATTCCTCTGTGAATTTCCCACTTGGTTAGTACTGACTTATTGATTCTCTAATTCCATGACTTCTATAATAAACACTGCCTTCCAGTTTTCCTCCTATCTTTCTGGCCAGTCCTGTTCTCTATCCTGCGTGGGCTCCACTGTGTCTGCTTGAGCCTTAAATGGCAGCACTCCTCCAAGTCCTGCCACCATGTACTCTTCTGGGTTCTTTCCATCCTACCCACTCGGAAGCATTTTCATCCAATAGACTGTTACCTCACATATCAGTACCTTCACTGTGATTTCAGGTTTAAACTTCAAATCTATATTTGAAATCTATTATTGCCTACTCTAAATTTGAAGGAATCGACATGCCTTACAATTCATAATGAACACATTCTCTTTTTTGTCCCAAATTTGTTCCCAATCCAAGGTTCTGTTTCTCCAGGAACAATACCACCATGAACCCCCATCCTGACATCATTCCCACCCAGTCTGTAATTTTCTTTAGTGCACCTGCCACATGGTTCAGATGCCCATCTATCTCCGTCATCTCTCAGCTCAACTACTATAACTTCCTTTTAACTGTTCTCACTGTCTCCTGTCTAAAAAATAAAATCCAGTTTCTAGGCTTCTACCAGAGATGCAGATTTATAAAATGCTCATTGTGCCACTCCCCACCATTTCATAGAGCCTCAATGGTTTCCCATTTCTTGTAAGATTCTTTGCTAAGACCTACAAAGCCCCTCGTGGTCTTCCCTATTAAATTCTCCAGTTTCACTGTTTTTGGTAACCTTGGAATATGCCTAAATGCTCTACTTGTGATTACCCTAATATATTTGCTCCCAATTCCATGGTTTTAAACATATTTCTCTTTCTGCCTGAACCACCTCTTCCTTGCTTCCAGTTTCTCTACTTATGCAAGTGAGATCCATCCTTCAAGAATCAGCTGGGATGGCAAGTAGCACATTGCCATGTTACTGTTGTATCACTGTCCCTTTTCTAACTTTCCTGAAAACCCTCCATGTCCAGAGACTGCCTCATTTATCCATGTGCATTCAGTGATCTCCCTTGTTTGTCACAAATAAGTGCTCCAAAGTGACATCAAAGAATGTTGAAAATTCAACAGGCTGAGAAGTCACAGTCTATGTGTATGATCAGGAAAGTATTTATGGAGGAATGAGATTTCAATACTAGATATGACAAGAGTAGAGGAAATAATGGGGAACTAGAATTTCATGGAAAAAACAAATTGTGCAAATACCCTAAACGAGGAACTGTGGAATGTCCAGTCAAACAAAAATTCTTATGTCAATTAATTTACAAAAAAGGAGCCTAGAATATACAATGGGGAAAGGACAGGCTCTTCAATAAACAGCAATGAGAAAATAAGACAGGCACACACACAAAAAATAAAACTGGACCACAATCTTATACCCAACACAAAAATTAACTCAAATTGGAACAAAGACTTGAACATAGACCTAAAACCATAAAACCCTTACAGAAAAACATAGGCAGGAAGCTCCTTGACCTCAGGCTTGATGGTGATTTTTTGAATCTGACACCAAAAGTAAACACAACAAAAGAAACAATAAACAAGTAGGTCTACATCAAACTAAAAACCTGCACCGCAAAGGAAACCAATAAAATGAAAAGGCAATGCTGGTTTTCAGCTCAAGACAGAGGAATAAAAACGAGCATCTTCTCTGATTTTGACTCTATAAATGAAAGTAAAAAAACAATTAATGTAATAAATAAAAAACTATTAAGAAAATTAAAAGGAGGCCAAGTGATTTCAATAAATATATATTAGAGTAATTTCAATAAATTTTTATTAAACAGAAATTGGACAGTGCAATTTTAAAGATGCGTATTAAAATAAGCCACAACCAGAGAATATTCAAAGACATTCCACACTTATTTCCACCCACCTGAATAAAAAAACGAGTAATCTCTACAACTAATAGGAGCATTCTAAGTAGATAAAGGTCAGTGCCTCTTAGTGGTCATTTTTAGGGCTGGCCAGTGTAGTGTCTAGAGATACCCCTTTCTAGCCCATGTAGAAGGCACGCCTAAGTCCAAGTCTGGACACAACCTAGTGGATAAGAGATATATAATTGTATATCATATATCTGATAAGGTGCTAATATCCAGGAATAGAGAAAGTGCCCATACAACTCAATAGCAGAAAGCAAACAATCCAATTAAAACATGGGGAGAAGATCTGAATGACATTTTTTTCAAAAAACACATAATGCAGGTGGCCAACCAGTACATGAAAAGATGCTCATCATTAATCATCAGAGAAAAGCAAATCAAAACCACAATGAGATATCATATCACCTCACACCTGTTAGAGCAGCTATTATCAAAAAGACAAGAGATAACAAGTGCTGTTGAGGATGTGGAGAAAAGAGAACCCTTGTGCAGTATTGGTGGGACTGTAAATTGGTGAAAGTACTATGAAAAACAGCATGGCAGTTCTTCAAAAAATTAAAAATAGAATGACCATATGAAAAAGCAATTCCACTTCTGGGTATTTATGTGAAAAAATTGGTACATTAATTTGAAAAGATATAAATATCCCATTTATACAAAGCACTATTTACAATAGCCAAGATATGGAAATAGTCTAAGTGTGGACGAATGGATAAAAAAATTGTGGTATTATACACACACACACACACACACACACACACAAACAATGAAATATTACTCAGTCATAAAAAAAGAATGAAATCTTGCTATTAGCAACAACATGGGGACCTTGAGAGTATTATGCTAAGTGAAATAAGTCAGACAAAGAAACACAAAAAGCAAGGGAATTAATTACCAGTAGATATATATATACACACAAGAAATATTAAAGGAAGTCCCTCAAGAAGAAGAAATACAATATAGATCAGAAACTTTGGTCTACACAAGTGAAGACAGTTGGAAATGGGGTATGTCATTATGAAATCTCAGAACACCAAAGAAGAGATCCCAGAAGATTCCAGGAAGACAGGAAGCAATGGGTACACAAAAATTCAGAATCATAGGTCATTGCATGTCTCATCAGCAAGAATGAATGCTGGAAGACAATACAATGAGATCTTACAAAGAGAGAAAATTATTTTCAACCTAGAATTCTGTATTTGCCCAAATGCTCAACAGTTAAATCAGAATACAGGCATATTCCCACCTTCTTGGGATGTTTCTTTGGATATATTCCTACAAATTTTGTGAGAAAGGCAAGTCAGAGAATGATGGGAACCAGTAAAGATTGTGCACAACCAAGAGAGTAGTCAGTGAAGTTCCAACTGACACCCTTTCACATCTTAAAACCATCTAATCCAGGCAGGAACAGAAAGAGAGATTTCTAGATTTAAAGGGAATTGGAGGAGAGGATAAAATAATTAAGAGTTGGAAGAATTTGTGGTAAATTAATTGGGTAGGCTATGTAACAAAAAAGAGATGCATTTTTGTTCTAATTTGCAACTAGGAAAATTCTCATTTAATTGAGCACTGAGCCCACAGCAAAGAAAATATAATCCTGCCACACTATTTGGAATAGAGGAACAAAATGACCTGACTTACCATTTTTAAAAGGATTACTTAAGCTGCTGTGTCAACAACAGATTGATGGGAAGGAATGAGAGACCAATGCAGTCTGGGAAATGGCTGGCAGTGGGGACACATGACGAGCAATGGACAAGACTTGTTTATCAGCTGGCTGTGTGAGAGAGATAAATCAGCATCAGCTTCAACAGTTTCCACCAGAGACAAGGGAATGATGCTGTTTCCACGGACCAAGAAGAGGAAGGAGAAGCAGATTTGGGCAAGGAAGAATATTTCACTTTGGACATGTAAATTTGAGATGGCTATTCAATATCCAAGTACAGACACTGAATTGTCAGCTAGTTGTTAGATATCTAAATGGATACAACAGTTGGGTATATGAATTTAAAGGTCAGGGGAAAACCAGGTTGAATATATGAATTTGGATTTCAATGGAATATAGATGCAGTTTAAAACCATGAAGTGGATGAGATCATCTGGGAAATCTGTATAACTGGAGGATAAAATACGAGGATCAAGCCCTGGGACATCCCACATTAACGAGGTCAGCTGGGTAGGCAGGAGTGGCCAGCGAAGGAAGAGGAAGATCAAGTGCCCGAGACAAATGAAAAGAAAAAATTCTTCAAAGGAGGAATGATCAACTGTTAAAAATTGAATATGGGTGAAGTAAGAAGAGAACAAGAGGCCACTGTATTTAGCAAAGAGAGGGGATCTTCACAAAAGCTATTTTGAGGTGTGGGGGAATTAAAGACTGGGCTTTAAAAAAAGGGAGGAAAGAAAATAGAAAAGCAGAATATGCAACTCTTTTTTTTTGGTGACAGCTTTATTGAGACATAATTCAAATACCATACAATACAGACTTTTAAAGTGAACAATTCAGTAGTTTTTATTATATCCACATATACAACTATTTCCAGAAGTTTTTCCCTTAGATAGATGGAGAATTAGGTTGCAAGATAATTCAAGGAAAGGTTTTTTAGATGCAAGAAATGACAGAATGTGTGTACACTAATGAAATGACCCAGAAGAAAAGAAGTAAAATGTAAGAGATAGAGGGGACGATCAATTGTGGAGTGATGTCCTAAAGCAGGAAAAGGTAAACGGTCACGTGGGCACCAGTCGCGAGTCTGGCTTTAGATAAAAGCACATGCAGTTCACTGATAGCCACAGGACAGACAGAGGTAAGGTGGTAGATACTGGGGGTCAGAACCTCAGAAGTTCTCTTGCATTGCTTGTAATTTCTCAGTGAAATAAAAAAACATGGTCATCTTCTGAGAATGAGTGTGGGGAAGAAGCTGGAGGATTGAGGACAAGAAATAAAATAGTGTCTAGCAGGGCAAAATAGTGAACAAACTGTAGAAATATAATATGAACACTGGAGAGTGGTAAGGCTATATTTGACATTAGTGGCCATGAAAGTGAGGCCAGCTACTCGGTTGTAGCTTTTCCCTCAGGCATGTTCAAGTACCCAGCACAGGTGATGATGTAAATACAGTCAGGAATGAAGTTTTGCCATATGGGTCAGATAAAGAGAGAGGAGAAGAAAATTATGAAGGGGAGCTTTTATGAGAGGCTCTTGAATCTAAACGAGCTAATTAAGGAAGTGTGGCCATGAAGAGTAAAGGAAGGGGAGAAGGCAGCAGGACCGAAGCTCTGTACGTCTCAACAGGGTAGTGGAAATAGGAGTGCTAGGCGGAGTTGATGTTTCCTATAGTCAACACACAGAAAATAGTTATAGTACAAAATGTTACTGTTACAAAGCTGACTATATACAAGCAAAGGTAGAACTGGATGAATCTTGAAGCAAGTAGGAAGGATATAAGGTCGAATGTATTCATAGATCTCAGAAGACAAAACAAGGAGTTAAGAGGCACTGCCTGTGGTTAATGAAAGAATAAACAGAAACTCAGGGGTGTCATTTGAAGTTGTAGTGGTGCCCAGTGTATAAATTCTGAATAATTCATTTGGGAAAAAACAAGAAACAAATTATAGTGGAATAAAGGGGTTAAGCCTTCATCTAGTGTAAAGTTCATAGAAAATATCAAAAGTTAATTTTATAAAAGATGTATCAGTATGTTTGGGGATAAATAGTATGACATTATGCCTGAAGTATCCTCACATATGTCTGAGGAGTTAACAAAAACCAGTGTCTGCCCCTGAGGAGCTGAAATAATGGAGAGGATGTTCAAGACAAGAGTGTGCTGCTTTTGATAAAGAACTCACCTTGTACTATTTGAAGTTTATCATGTTAAAGCAGTACTTTGATGAAAAATTATATATTTAAAAATTCACAGCCTCATATATTAACAGGCAGATCTCATCAATTGAATCTTTATCATAAGTGTACAGAAAAAAGCATATACATTTTCTGATGTTTGAAAATTTGCTGTTTTGCCTTGAAACTAAGAGAATAAAAGTAGCTAGACTCATAACTCTCTTACTATTCTAGTCTTATTAAGAAATCCAAAGTCAATGAGTCTTCATAACCACTTTCTAATTTCAACTCTAATTCATAAGAGAGTAGGAGAAGGTTTTGACAAATCTTTAAGAAAAAAACTAAATGTTTTTTTAGCAAGTAAATTTTACCCATAAATGTTTTGATGAGTCCAAGGGAAACAAACCAAGTAATAAAAATACAACATGGCTTGTGGGGATAAAGTGCTAGAAAAATACATCTTGCTTTTCCTTATTGCAAAATATTTGAAAATGAATTTGTGACTTTGTTGAATGTAGAGAGCAAATAAACTTTCCACCTCCAGCTTCTGGCTTGTTTGCTCTCTGCCAGAATTTGGGGAGGAACATGGGAATTATTGGCATATGGAGTGTAAGATGATAACTTATGTTGTCATAAGTTCATCAAATCTATCTCAAGAAAAATATGATTTTTAAAAAAATATTATTTTAGAAGTTCCAAACATACACAAAACTAGAAAGAATATGATGAATTCCATGTACATATTACCCAGCTTCAGCAATTCTCAACTCATGGCCACTCTTTCTTCATCTACAGTCCCACCTACACCCCTCCTTTCTTATTATTTTAAAGTAAACTTCAGACAATATATTATTCCATCTTTGAATATCTCAGTGGGTATTGCTAAAGGTTAGGTACTGTTTTGTTTAAGTTAATCACATTATATTATCACATCTAAGAATAATAATTCCTTAATACCATCAACTATCTAGTTAGAGTTCACATTCTCCTAACCCTCATAAATTTTTTACTAATATGTTTGAATTGTGATCCAAACCAAGTCCACATATTATAGTGAGTTGATAAGCCTCTTAGGACTTTTTCATGTAGAGGCTTCTCCAAATCTTTTTTTCCCTTCAATATTTTGTTAAAGAAACTCACTTAATGATTGTGGCATGTCTCACAGTTTTGATTTTGCTTCCCAATGGTGTCCTTGAAATGTGGCTCTTTCCTTTAAAATGATAGTTAGATCTAGAGGTTTAATCAGACACAGGATCAAAAATTTAACAAGACTAGCTCATAGGTAGGGTTGTGTACTTCCATCTAGAGAAACATTGGCTGCCCCTCGGTTTTCTCACTGTGTGCCTAATTTGATTGAAGCAAACTACACCGATGTCAGGTCTCATGAATGTCAACTGAGTCCTTAATGCTACCAGAATTCTTATATTTCCCTAGACCCTGGTCTCTTGTTTCCCTGACTTTTCCCTCTCTCCTCTTGTTCACACTTCCAACAACTCTTCCTCTATCTTTACTCTAAGCAGATGAGCAAACGTTCAGAAATGTGAAGCAATTGTGGGAATTTTACTTTCTCCTATCATGTCTACCAACCTACTAAATCTGTGGCTGCATGCTCCACCTTCCCACTTCCTACTGGGGCTCCTTTCTACAACCTGTCCAGCCATGGATGCCCTCTCACCTACTCCAGGATGCCAAAACTCCAGCATCTTCCCCATCTTCATGACACATTATTTTTGTTCTCTACCGGATAATTCCCAGCAGCATAATACAATCACTGCTATTTCTCTCACTTTAACAACAAAAGCCTGCTCTTAATCCTAATTGCCCTACAAGTTATGAGTTATCACTCATTTCTCTGTTCTCATTAGCATCTAAACTCCTTCCAAGAATTGTCTACACTGGCCAAAACAAGGGAGAAGAAATTAAAAAACACAAGTGAAGACATTAGGAACCATGCTTACTCAAACTGCAGATATGTTAGAGAATATTAGAAACAAGTCATACAGAGAAGTTTTGAGAATTTAGATGAAAATATGGTAAAATCTAGTAAAAAAAAGTATTGAAAAACTCAATTCAAGAAAAAAAATAGAAAACCTAAATGAAACAAAAGAGTCTTTAAACAAATTGAACCAGTAATCAAAATCTCCACAGTATCTCCACTCCCATAAAAGACAACAGGTACCAATGATTTGACAGGCCAGTTTTAGAACACCTGAGGGAAGAGGTAATTCCTATACTAACCTCCCAAATTACTATATGAAACCAGCATTGTCTTGATGACCAAATCTGATATAGTCCGTATGAGAAAATAATTATAAACTGATCTTACAGAGGTTTTTTTTTTTAATCCTGAACAAGAAGTAGAATCTTAGCCTGGGTTTATATGAAACAGATGAAGGGACAAATGCTTTGACAGGTAGTTTATTTTATTGGTGATGCAAATTATCACATGTGAGGAAGGGAGGAAAGTGAGACAGAAAATAAAGAAAGGCCAAAAAAGTAAACATAATGAGTGAATTACTGATTCTCTGAGAAACCCTGTGAAACATAACTTAGAACTATCCCAGGTAAGGGTAGGGAAACTGGAAACTTCATCCAACAGCTCTCGTCCCCGCAGACTTTTTTTGGCTCTGGATAAAGCCCTCAGGCAAAGAGATCTTGAAGTAGGAAGGTCACAGAAGGCTAAAACCAATCCTTATAGGCAGCTGCAGGTAAACACATTGTGCCTAAGGTCATCACCTGCTGTCATGTAAATAAAGATTGTACAGTATATCACATCATAATGAAATAGGATGTAGCCTGAGAATAAAAGAATGTCTTCCCAACAGAATAGTTACTAAATTTATATACAACATCAAAAGCTAAAGGAACAAAATCATAAACTAGCTCAATGGATGCATTAAAGAAAATTCCACAAAGCCAAAACTCATTTATGAGAAATATAAATACTCATCATAAATATTTTGTATATGTATGTGAGTATATGAAGAAGGAATAAAATTAACCTCCTTGACTTGGTTAAGCACAGTTATTAAAAGCCTATAACATATCACAATTAATGGAAAAGTTTAAAATCAAGAGTTAAAAATAAGAAATAAGAGAATTAAGAGGCTCTAACATGGAAAGGAAGAGACAAAACTATCCTTATATGAAAATTACATGATCAAAGAATATCTAAGAAAACTCAGCAACAAACTATTAGAACAAGAGAATTACCACTATGTTCTTTACAATAAGAAAAAAATCCATTCACAATAGCAACAAAACCAATGAATAAATATAATTTAAAATATTTGAACAATCTTCACTAAAAAATGACAAAACTTAATTGAAGGACATAAAAGATGATCTGAAAACTTGGAGAACTAAATTATGTTCATAGATCTACAGAGTTCATATAAAGACAACATCAAATTAATCTATAAATTTTAAAAAAACTTACTCTAAATCACTAGCACCTTTAGGGAAACTTGAAAAATGAATCCCCAAGTTAGGGAAAATTTTAATACATTTGACTATGTTAAATTCAAAGTTCTACCCACAAAACCCCTTAAAGAAAGTGAAAAAACTTAGTCTCAGACTGGGGAAAGAAATCTATAGTACACACACCAAGAAAAGAAATAGTATCCAAAATTTGTTAAGAACTTTTAAAGATAATTAAGTTTAAAAAAGAGAAATTGGGTGTAAACATAGGCAATTAAAAACACAATAAAACTCAAAGGTCAATAAATTAAATTAATATATGTCAATATGGCCACACTGATTATTAATGATTAGTGTGTATTCTCCTTAATTGGTTGGAGTATATGCTGCATTAGTTAACTATTTTGACCATTACCCTTGTTAAGAGATAAGTAAAAGAATGCTCATTCTCATTAATAATAAAAAATATTCAATTTAAAACAACAGTGAGATAGAAATATCACCGATTAGATTGGAATATATTTTAAAAATTATCAATACTAAATGTTGGAAAGCATGGGAGAAAGGTAAATTTTCATATTCTGCTAATGGATTGGGTACAAATTTGTACAAACAATTTGGAGACCAATTTACCAGTATCTAATAAAGGTGAAGTTGGCATGGTTCATCATATGCAAAAAAAAAATCTTACATATGAGAAAAAGGGGAAATGTTTAAGAATCTCTAAAGCAGCATTATTTGTAAGGGCAAATAAATTAGAAACAACTGAAACATATACTGACAGAAGAATATGCATTAATGTACATATACATGTCATAGTTTAATCTGTATCTACATAGGTGATCAATCAAAAGTTACAACACTAAACAAAAAGGCAACTTAGATAAATATACCTAGAGTATGATAAAATTAATGTGAAAGCTTATACCATGCAAAATATTAGATATAATTTATGAAATGTATGAATGTATTAATTACATAAAAACACACATGCCAGTAAGAGTCACTAACTTTAGGATAAAATGCACCACTGAGGAGAAAAGAAGAAAGGAGAAAGTGGATTGTCAAAGGGGGTTCATCTCTATTGGTAATTTTTATTACTTAAATACCTAAAGCAAATATGGAATAATATTAAACTTCAAGAAACTGAGTTGTGGCTGAGTGATGATGTATTATTTTTCCCTGGTTTTCTGTATGTTTATTATCTTATAATAAAATATTTTTTAAAGTCATTGAGAACACAAGTTTAGAAAGTTATTAGATAATGGGATTACTTTGTCCTTTGTTCTTCCTAGCACTTGACATTTATTTGTTTCCATATCTGGCTAGTTAATATTATTTGTTTGTACATTAATTAAATGTAACAGGTTAAATTAAGCATTTGTCCTAAATGATTTATTTTTCTGGATCTGATTACAAGTCCTAAAAGAACTTTCTCTTACATATATTAGATATTTGACTCCTTTGAGAACCTGGTATCAATGAAATTGAAAAGATATATAATTATTCTTAGCTGCAGATTTAACAGATTATAGGCTAATGACTGTAGGATCAATAGTAAAGTTACAGAGTCCTTTTATGCTGGTTATTTGGTGCAGGTAGCTCTGTAGGTGATAGACAATCAATGCTTAAGTATCTTGAAGAATAGGGTGGACAGCTAAATTACTTATCAGGTTCTGAGTTTGAAGAATTTCTGTGATTCCTTACAATAACACTGAAATCACCAACTTTATTTACTTACTCAACAAACATTGAATATTTTTTGTGCCCTTCCACCTACTGTATTAGATTTTTAAACATAAAACAAAAATGACAAAATTACATAGTGGTCAGGTGCATACACACTGTGCCCAAAAAGGAGAAACCTAATTGCTATCCCTCCTTTTCCTTTTAAAGACACATCTTTACCACAATTTCACCTTTGCTTCCAGAGTATTTATTCTGTGGAATTGGTCTTTTCAACCAATGCCCTAAGGAAATTTGCACTGTCTCCCCTCATGTTAAGAAAATATATTCACAATGGTTTTCAACTTGTAAAATGATGTTAAAAGTAACCAACTGTGACTCAACTGTGACATTGAGTTTAGCTTCTGAAGACTGTCTTCATCAAAAATATATCAAATTCCTGATGTCCCTAAGTGAATAGGCATGGTCAGCCTGATTGTCAAATTGGCTTCAATTCATCATATGCTCTGGAGAATGTCATAGGTTAAAAGTGTCTACTTGGTATTATTTTTTGTGAGGTTCCGACAGTAGGTAGCACAGAGCCTTAATCATGGGAGACCCAGTAAATGTTAGATTTTGTTTGTTTCAGTTGGTCTTAGGCTATTTTGAGGAATTCAAAAATAGGGAACTATACTGAACCTTGTACATGAACCAATGAAATTGAGCCTTCTTAGGAGTCAACATTAAAAGGAAAACAGACAAAATTGTTGACAGCATGGATAAAGAGAATGTGACACCAACCATCCTTGCCCTCCTGACTCCATGCCAATTCTCCCATCAGAGGTCTCCAGACAACAGTAGTTCACCATCCAAGTGCTTTAATGTGTAGGTGGGTCCCTCTCTATCAAAGCTTCTATCTGAGAAGAGCTGAAGGGTTTGAATCATGACAAGGGCACCATCTGGGCAGGAAGGAGGTGCTAGTACATTAGCAGACTTCATAGCTGTGGCTCAGACTTCATAGGTTCCCTCCCCTTGCTCTTCTGCATCAAAAACAGGGTCTCCCCCTCACTGGCCCATCTTCCCTAAGTTGCTATATCAAAAAAGTGGACTTCTCCATAGCTTCCATACTTCTAAGAATGACTGATTAGAAAAAGAATGAGGGTAACTGATTTATTGTGCTAGGCAAGAGACAATTTTAAAATAGTAGAAATGAAAACACTCTTACTATCAAATCTCACAGACCAATATAAAACTCTCTCTATTGGAGTGCATTCTGAGGCCTAAGTTAATAGCTCTCATATTCTCTGTTCCCAGGACAACCACAACAATGATCTTTAAGGAAATTCCCCATTCATCTTTGTTCTTTCTTAATTTTTCCTCACGACTTCCTTTCAGAGATCAATGATAAATTAAGGCGGTTCTTCCTCAAATGGGGTACAAGCATGCCTACACTGCCGTTTTATTCAGTTAGGTCATCCCTAATCATTGGTTTCATGAGTTCCAAAAATCCTCACTTTGTTCCCCACATACTGACTCTACTCTAAATTCCACTTCTGAAATATCATGTTTTTAAGTTTAATGGAGTGTTCCTCATGAAAACAGAAAATCCCTAGGAAGAGTAACAGTGCAAAATGTTTTAGCCATTTCAATCCATTTTGCTCCTAAGAGCTGAAGAGCAGGCTTTGATCAACTGGAGAGAGAAGAGAAATGAGATATTCAGCCCTACTAAGGAAGAAGCAGAAGAGAGCAGTCAGAGAGGTTCACAGTCAGCAATGAAAGTGCTCTCTTCTGACCCAGTTGGAATGCAAATATGGCTATCTAAGAGGGATGCTCTGCCCGATCTCTAATATACCAGGTACTTATGACCCCCAGAGGAACAGACATGCCTTGGATATTATCAAGGCCAAGACATCCATGCTATTACAAATTTTGTTTTAAATCATTGTACATAATGTTTTGGATCCACTAAAACATAGAATAGTACCCATATAAACAAAACTTACTGACCTGGGTTCTCCAGTAAGCTACCTCCTAGGAACAGGCCCATATACCCTGGAACAGCTCATGAATTCTTTTAGACCACAAGGGTCCCATTAAATGGATTACAAACTTAACATATTAAACAGTACCCAGGTGGCTTTACAAAACACCCAACTGTTCACACCAGGCAGTTTGTGTCCTAGGAGAATCTGTCTTGTTGATCATTTATCTTGTGCCATACATTATGCCAAAACTGGTATTGCACAATTTTAGATGCCTTATTATGTTAAACTCTCAAAATCTAACTATAATGCAAAACACACACACACACACACACACACACACACACACACACACACAGCACACATTGTGGGCACTTTTCTCCTTCAAATATCATTTCCAGATATTAACAAAGCAGGCATCTGCATTTGAAGCTGCTTATTATTCTAAGTGATGTAAAGATCCAAATCATTCTCATGTCCTCATCCTCACAGCCTTCCACTCAGGCATGCTTTTAAAGCAAATCACTTCAGCCTTGCTCCTAAGTTTTCACGGAAGCACCACACAGAAACCCTCCCATGACTTCCTCATGGTATCCTCTGCTCAGCTGTTCTAGTAAGCAGCAGGTTCACGGGTGCAGAATATCACAGAGAAAACCCCTTTCCAGAGACTGCTTGCTTCTTTGCGAGTCTCAGACTGAAGACACGTGCTCTTTGACTTGTATAATCCTACCTAAGCTCTCCCTGCTGCTTTTTCACCCTAGAATCGGCACCTTAAGTCTTTCCGTTATGCCTTTTTGTCCTCGTTCTCTTGCTCTCTTTTCTACTCTCAGGTGAGTTTGCTTTTATTTCATCCCATTTTCCATCTTTCCTCTCTGATCCTCTTAAAAATATGTCTTGCTGTGGAATATAATTACTAAATAATGTACAAATATATGGCCATGTATATTCTAAAGGAACAGCTGCAAAATCGCTAATATTAGGTCTAATTTAGCCACAATAAATTAGCAAATGTGTAGAAGCACGATGATGAGAGCATAATTATAACAAAAGTAGGTGTGTTGAAGTATATGGACGACAATACATACTAATTTTAGAAAGAAAAAAGAACACTACACCAGACGCAATGTGCGCAGTGAACAGACGGGGCTAATGGCTCAGACACATATACTTAATGCGGCCAGTCACTGTAAAAACAAAAACATAGATGAAGCTGTTCAAAAACCTAGCGCCAACAAGCAAGGTGGTCCGAAACCATTAACTGTCAGGGGTAATGACACTCAAAGTGCTGAAGTGCCGGGCCACAACAGCGCTTCCCTGGGCGGGTGGCGGCGGTACGCTGCACACCTGTGAGGAGGGCGCCGACTCTCGCCTCGCGCTCATTATAACAGAGGAAGGAAAAACAACACTAATAACATGGAGTACAAACGGAAATGGCAGACAGCAAGAGAGTGAATGACATTTGCCTGGTCCCAGTCAGCTTGTTAGCTGAAGTGGGTTTTAATTAGCTATTTTCCAGCAAGCAAACGAGCAAATTAGCGGCAGCTATAAACAAGAAGAGACAATCAGGCCCAAAGAAAAGGAAAAATGATCAGGGTGCCTTTGCAGGAGGTGGGAAGCGGAGGGCAAGGAAATACAAAGCTTTTATTGACAAGTTTTCTCAATCACAGAATTAAAGAATGTTTTCTCTTGAACAACCCTGAGGATTATCAAGTCCTCCTATTACAGGTGTGGAGAGGGAGGTCCATGGAAGCCAGCTGACTTGTGCAAGGTTATACCTCCGAAATAAAGAAAACAAAAAAGCAAGGCCATGGTCCAAGTCTAGGTTTTCCAAAATTCTGCTTTTGTAGTATTGCAAGTGAATCAACCCTTAAGACCACAAAGAAGCACGAAATCACATGCAAAATTGGCATGATAATTGAAGGATATGACTGGTCATAACTGCAGGTCAACTATGCTCAGATAGAAAAGAAAATGAGAAAGAATAATACAGAATAATGGCACCTTCCTATAGCCAAAAGCACCATTCAAAAAAGCATTCTGAACAAATGCTCATCACATAATCAATACGTGCTGATTATGTACTAGGCAGAGTGTAAGGTGCTGAGGATGGAACTTTTGCCGTTCAGTAGGATGTACAGACAAGTACACAGACTTTACAAACCAGCGGGATGCAAGTCCTAATGCAGCAGGAGGGCTGCCGCTCACTCAAACGTGGGGAGCCACAAGAAGCATTTGATAAGAGCCATCGAACCAGGACCTGAAGGATGCACAGCAAGATACCAGCCTTCTCACAACTGCACAGTAAGCAAAAGTCTGTGTACTCAAAGCAGTCATCTCTGTAAAAAGAACATGAAAAGAACCATTTGTCTCATTGGACTAGAGAAGAGAAAGTCTCCAAAATGCTTTAACAAGGAAATGCATTATATTGTCTGTATTGTCTAATTTAATCTGGTTCACTACCTGAATGAAATATGCTGTTAAAAAATAATAAAATGGTTGGAAAATGGGGGGAATGTTGGACGGGGAATAATAGAAGTCAGCGGACTTATTCCCTTATGTCATTAATTTGATTGCTATGTGAAGAAGATTTAGTAGTATTGAAGCAGGATATAACCCCAATGGAATGCAGAGAAGTAGAACAGCCAGTACAAAAGACTGGAGCACACACTGCCACAAACATTTACCCCTGCTATAAATAGTGAACTCAAGGACAGTTCATATGAAAAAGATTAGGAAAATGGAAGCTGTATTTACCAAGAGGCATCAACCTAGTAATCATTGTAGCAGCACTTATAGAATTGTGATTATACGGGAGATTCCGCATAGGACAGAAAATTGGTCCTCCATCCTGACTTCGCTGTCCAAAGAATGGCTTCAAATATTGGGTACCCAAAAAGATGGACACACACAAGAAAATGAAGAGTATGTGACCGCTCTCAGTTGCACAGTTAAATGGTATCAATTTTTCATTCATTCAACATTTACTGAGCGCCTTATGTGCAAGGCATTGGATTAGACACTGGACATACAGACATGTATGGCTCTAAAGGTCATTCAAACATCGTCTAATTCCTCTCCCCCACGTCAGGTTTTTAAACAGTGGGAAACAATTATCATGTTCTCTGTTCCTCTTTTCTTAATGTTAAACAATTATATTCACTTCATTTTTTTCTATAAGATATCTCCAGGTACATTCAGCCTCTTCTCTCTAGTATTCAGGAAATTTTTATATTCTATCAAAACCAAGATGTTCAAAACAGTATCGTTTACTGCAAAATTAAACATTCTCACCTCCTTTGGTCTACATATTATTACTTCATTAATCTAACCCCAAATTACATCTTTTGTCAGCGACTACATACAATGTTAACTAACTTTACTATTAACCAATATTTCCAAATCTCATCACATAATGAGAATATCACACATTTGAGGAGACACAATTGCAGGGTCTTAATTTATTAATGTAAAATTATGTAAAATTTTGTTAGATTTTATCCATTTTCCAGCCTGTTAAAAATTGTGTGGATCCGGGCATCTTATATATTCACTACATCTTCCCCTACACCAATACTATGTCATCTCCAAATTCACTAAGAAACCTCCTACATTTTTATTCAAATATTGATAAAAATTGAGAAAGATAAGGCAAAAATACCTCCACGCAGTATCATTAGAAACATCCCTTTGGACTGCCCTAAACCAATTAGCAATAGTTTACGAAATGATTTGCTTATCTCAGAATCTAGTCCATAATTCTCCATGCCTTGGGTTGGGTTCCCCCAAGAAACAGACCTTAAGACTAGGATTTGATGAAAGGTAGTTAATTTGGGAGGTCAGAAAGTGAGACCGGGGGTTGGGGGGGGGAGCTGCTACAGGGTCTCTGAGGAGGGATGAGGAGACGGCGTACAGAGCTCCGCTCTCGCCTCTCACTGAGTACTGTTCACAGGGATGCTCAGTCCCCGGCCTGCACGTGGGCCAAGCACACTCCACACTCCTGGGGACAGAGAAGTCCTCAGGCAGAAAGTGGCACGTGCCTGCAGTAATGAGCTATCGGATACTGCGTGTTAAGGGGATATGGTCCGAGCGCCGGCATCTGTTATGCTGCAGCTCATCTAGGGAGACTGCGTGAGCCTTCTTTTCAAAAGTCTCCCTCCAATGGAGCTGCAGCCCATCAATCCCACCGCCCACGCTCATTCGTTCACTTACATGTGTCGTGCTGAACACTCTTTGTTTCCCAATATTATAAACACAATGATTATTGTCTGGTGCTCTAGTACATGAGCGATCTTCTGCAAATATGATATTCAGATTATAATTTATATTTAATAATTCAGTTCTAAACCCTAGTGATTTTTTTGCTTCAATAGTTCCTACCCATCTTTTAATATTTTCTTTATAATACTCCATAGATCTGATGCAGGCTAGCCTATTACAAAGCTATAGAATACTTTTTTCGTTTATGGTATTTTATAAATAAAGCATCCCCATTATTATTTCTTTTGCTCTTTGACGTTTTTAAGACCCCAAAAGCATTTCTACTTCCAGGACTGTGATATACTAGATATTCCCCCATGACAGAGAAGAAGCTAGAATTTGTAGGGGCATAAATACAACAAGCATCTTTACAAATGAGCAGCTGAAGTTATAGGAACCAAGACACTAGGAACCAGAGTGTTTAGCAGGCTGTAAGACTGTGACTTCTCTGAGGGGTATATTTTAATCTCAGTAGTCAGGAGACTGGGATTTTAATGGCATGTGGTAGTAAATTTGGGCTTACACACATTCATGACTTGGAACTCTCCCCCCTTCCCAATTTGAATAAAGCTAAGTCTTCAGAAGGCTATCAAGTTTGGCTGGAGAAAAATTCTCCTGTTAACAAAAAGAGATGAAAAAAAACGGTTCTTTTCATAATGAGACAGAACAGTTTATGATTTAAAGTAGATGAAATCATACTTTAATATAAAGATGATTAAAACAGCCTCCCCTGATAATTTGAATTATGCAACTTTGGGGCTAAAATGTACAGTATGATCCCCAAAACCTCAAGGCAATGAAACTAGTTTATATGATACCATGATAGCAGATACCTGTCACTATACCTTTGTCAAAACCATAGAATGTCCACACCAAGCGTGAACCCTCATGTGAACTCAGGTGGCGATGTGTGTCAATGCAGCTTCACTGATTTTAACAAAGGTACCACTCTGGTGCAGGATTTTAATAGTGCGGAAGGCTGTGTGTATGTGGGGCAGAGGTATGTGGGAATCTCTGTACATTCTGCTGCACCTGTGAACCCAAAACTGCTCTAATTAATAAAGTCTATTTTAAAAATAAAATAAAAAAGAATAGAGCCAAACTCATTAAATATTGATTTGGAAAGTAAAACCCACCTATACCCCCAAAAATTAAAAATTGCAGTCTGGATAATTATTATATTTCTTCAGTCAATCAAGAAAAGATCAAATTCTAGTTGTATATAAAGCATCCCAAGATATAAGAAAATTTAAAAATAAATCCATCTCAATTTATTTTATGAAGTTAATTGTACCCTAATACCAAAAAGGAATCCCGGAGTTAAGAAAACTACAGGCTAATATCACTTCTGAATATAGATGAGACATTCTAAATAACTGAACCTCACCATGTATTAAAAAAAGTCACCACAACCTCATGGCCTAATTGGGTCTATACCAACAATGCAAGAATTCATTAAAATTTGAATATCTAAGTTTTACCAGTTGAAACAAGAAAAAAAATCTCAGTAGATATAGGGAAAGAAGTCAAATATTCCAAGGCCTGTTTGTGATTATAAAGGAGGCTTACCAAACCAAAAAAAGGAGAAACACCCAAATCTCATAAATTGTAATCTGTCAAAAATATATATATAGCAGACAATATGTCTAAAGATTAAAATTTAGAAATGGAAATGAGGAATGAATGTCCTACCCAGTTCTACATGTTAAAAAAAAGTTAGAAAAATTGCCAAGAAGTAACAAAAATGTCACTTTTGCTGACATGTTGGTTAGATCAAAAATTCAAATGCATTTTAACATATTTGAATTAATAAGAGCTCGGCAGTGTAGCGGGATCAATATATAAACACACGATCACATTTCCAAGTCCCAGCAAGGAACAGAGAACATAATCAAGGGTCAGCAGCAGTCACTCATCAATCCCAGGAGCACAATCTCTGACAGTCCTGGGATGGACTGTTCCTGCACCAGGGGCTTGCACTCATTTTCGCACAGTAATGTACTCATGAGCCCTCTTTACCTATCCGACGCTTCCCTTCTGCTCCACGTAAGCCTTTGGTGGCCTTCTCAGTTTTCTTTTAAAATTTGCTTTCTCCAATGCATCCCTTAATAGTGACCATCAACTTCAAGCACAAAAACTACCATTTCCTTGCTTTCCTTCTTGCTAACCAAATCTTTTCAGTGCCCTGAGTTATTTTTTCAAGTTTCATGTGGTGTTTTATCATCTCTGAAGTTTCGCAAGGTGGTTCCATCTTCTGACACTTGTCCTGGGTCTCTTTCTTTCTTTTCATTATCTATTTCTATCTTTCTGAAATGTCGACTAACAAGGGATCTCTTTAGTATCTGCTTCAGTTCCTTTACACACCAATCAGCTTTTCTGTACCTTAGAAATATTTGATAGCTGGCATTGTGATATTTGAGAGGTTTGCAAAATGTGTGAGTGTTCTGATTTGGAGCATCGTGCTGTGGCTCTGCCCATTTCCCCAAGGTAATCTTTTTTATTTAAGTATAATTCATATACAATATCCTACTAGTTTCAGGTGCACATCATGGTGATTTGGTACTTTGTATACATTAAGGAATGATCCTCACCATGAGCCTAGTTACCGTCTGCCATGATACAGCTGCCACTAATTATTGACTATATTCCCTGTGCTGTACATTACATCCCCATGACTTATTTTATAACTGGAAGTTTGCACTTCTTAATTCCCTTCACCTCTTTCACCTACCCCATTTCCTCCCTCACTGTGATAAACAAGTTTATTTCATGTATCTATGAATCTGGGGGGGTTTTTTGTTTTTTAGATTCCACATATAAATGAAGTCATATGGTATTGGTCTTTCTTTGTATGATTTATTTCACTTAGCATAAAACCTCTAAGTCCATCCATGCTGTCACTATATATATGTTCTTTGGCACAATGCTCAGCAGTGGATTGCTGGATGATATGCTCATTCTATTTTTAATTATTCGAGGGACCTCCACACTGTTCTCCATAGTGGTTGCACCAATTTACACTCCCACCAACACTCCATGGGGGTTCCCTTTTCTCCATATCGTCTCCAAAGCTTATGTTTTGGCCTTTTTGATAACAGCCAATCTGACAGGTGTGAGGTGATATCTCAGTGTGGTTCTGATTTGCATTCCCTGGTGATATGGAGCATCTTTTCATAAGCCTATCAGCCACCTGTACGTCTTCTTTGCAAAAAAATGCCTATTCAATCCTGTCCATTTTTTAATGGAGGCATTTGTTCTTTTAAGTTGTGTAAGTTTTTTATATATCTTGGATGTTAACAGCTTACTGGATGTGTGACTTGCAATTATCTTCTCCCATTCAGCATGCTGTCGTTCTCATTGTTGATGATTTCTTTCCCTTTGCCAAGGCTTTTGAGTTTGGTATGACCCCATTTTGTTTACTTTAGCTTTTGTTGCCCCTGCCTGAGACTGGTCCACAAGAATATTGTTAAGACTCATGTCAAAGAGCTTAGTGCCTATGTTTTCTTCTGGGAGTTCTATGATTTCAGGTCTTAACATTCAGTCTTTAATCCATTTTTAATTTATTTTTGCATATGGCATATGATGGTTGTCCAGTTTCATTCTTCTGTATGTAGTTATCCAGGGCTGTCCTGGAGGGATGACTGGAGCTTGAGTGAGCACGGGCCAGGTGGGCCCCAGGCACGCCACTTCTGGGGCCGCCCTGAAAGGATGACTAGAGCTGAAGTGTGCACATGATAAGGAGTGCTGGGGCGTACCACACCAGGCAGAATGGCTAGCTTGAGCTGATGCAGGCCAGGGACCCCAGGGCACACAGCTCCGGGGTTGCTTTGGCAGGGTGTCTTGATTGGGTGCAGACTAGGGGAATCTTGGGGCAAGCTGCACCAGGGCCTCCTTGGCAGGACAGCAGGGACTGGAGCAGGCACAGGCTGGGGGTGTCCTAGGGTATGGCATACCAGCATCACCAGTAGGAAATCTGAAACTGGAGAGGGCCTAGGCTGGTGGGAGTCCCAGGGAATACCATGCTAGGGCCACCTTTGCAAGACAGCTGGGCTGGACACAGACTTGGGGGGATCCTGGTGTGCACAATGCTAGAGTCTGCCTTGGCAAGATGGCTGGAGCTGGGCGGGCCAGGAGCCTGGAGCCTGCTGGGGCGGCCCCAACAGGCAGGCCAGATTGCCTGGTCCCTGCTCCTGCCCACCCTATCAAGGTGGAGATGGAACATTAAAAATGGTGTTTGCCAGTCTCTCTCATGCCAGAGAGGGTTCTAGCAGTTTCCTTGCCCATTTGGCAGGCTCTTTAGGGTTAATAAATAGATTTCCCTTTCTTACTCTAGTTGCTCTTTAAACCATTGTTTTTCCACTGTGCCCCATGGTAGGGAAGTCTGCACACAGGCTCCTCTGTGATATCCCCCCCCAGTGTAGGTCCCTGCATGGGGTGTGGAGTTACCACATGTCTATCTCTTGGACCCTTATCTGTGTGGACCCTCTATCATTTGTTGTGCAGAAGCTATTCAATCGGCCCCTGGTTCTTATTCAGGAGTAACTTCTCTGTATGTAGGTGTATATTTGGTATGTCTATAGGAAGAGATGAGCTCAGGGTCTTCCTGCATTACCATCTTGGACCACTTCTCCCCAAGTTAATCTTAAATCAGTTGGATATCTTGTATCAGTTAAGCCTGCATCAGTTAAGATGGTGGAGGCGAGACTGTGTTAATAGCTTCAAAATGTCAATGGTTTGTAACAATAGTTCTATCTCTTGCTCCTCTCATATGCCATCTGGGGTTCAGGTGTAGCTCTGCTTCATGTCATCACTATTTGAGACCTTAGGCTGAGGGACCTGTTTGTCTCTAGAACCTTTCCTGTCTTGAGAAAACATGAAAAGAGACACACTGTTCTTAGAGTGTCTGTTCTAAAGTGACACATCACTTTTACCACATTTCTTTGGCTAAGACATTCATTCACACTGTCACAATTTCAACAGGACAGAGTAGCACCAGGCCCTGGCAGAAAGAATCATTAGTCATAAAATCTACCACAGCCTGTCCTCCCAATCACCGAATACTGAGTTCATCACCACTAGAGTGGCAGGCCCTTTTATTTTTTAGTACTTTAAAGATCATTGTTCCATTGTCTTCTGGCTTTGGAGGCCTCTGCTGATGAAGCGGCTGTCTTTCTTATCTTTGTTCCTTTGTTTTTCTCTGACAATACTAAGATTTCTTTATCTTTTCTTTTGTGTGTATGCGTGATCTGATTACAATGTGCGTTGGCATGTTTTTCTTTGTTTCCTCTATGCTGAGTGCAATGAATTTCTTCAATCTGTGGGTTTCCAAGTGGAAAAAAATTGCTCATTATTTCTTCAAATATTTTTCTGCCCCCCGCTTTCTGTTTTTTTCACTACTAGGATACCAATCACACATGTTAGACAATGTTAGGCTGCCTGAGGGTTTCCTAAAGGTTGCTGGCCCTCTATTCTTTTTCTTCTTTTTCATTCTTTCCCCAACCCCACTTTTTACTTCTTTTTGTAAATATGTTATTGCTTTTTTCAAGGTCACTGATTTTTTTCCCTGCCATGTCTAATCTGCTCTTATTCCAAGCCAGTGTATTTTTTATTCCAAGTATTTTATTTTTAATTTTTAGAAGTTTCATTTGAGTTCTTTTATATCTTCTATATCTCTCATAGAGTTCATGCTTTCCTCTCTCTCTCTGAATATGAAGAATATTTATAACAGTTGTTTTTAACATCATTGTCTCCTGCTTTGATCACTTCTGTTATTTCTGGGTCTGAGTCTACTGACTGATTATTTGCTGGGTTATAGGTCATACTTTCCTAACTCTTTTTATGCCTTCCAATTTTCTTTTGGATGCAGGATGTTGTGAATTTTATGCTGTTGGGTGGAGGATTTTGTTGTAGTCCTTTAAATGACTATTTTGGGATGCAATTAGATTACTTGGTCGTATTTTGTTTCCATATAGGATTGCTTTTAAGCTTTATTAGTTTACGTACAGAGCATGATTTATTCTAGGAATAATTTAACCCCACTTTTAAGATTATTTACTCCTAAGTGTTTACCCAAAGCCTCATTTGTTATTGAATCTCTCTACTATGATGCCCACAAGTAGAAACTGTCCTCAGCCCATGGATAACTCAAGGAATTGTTTAGCCTACTTATTTCCAATGGCTCACTCTCTAGCTTTGGATCATTTATTCTCCTATATAAGCAGATTAATACTCTGCCAAAGACTCAAGAGGACACCTCTGCAGATTTTTCAGTCTCTATCTTTGTGGGGTTCCCTTTGTTCCAGTATTTTGTCCTCTCTGAACACCAATCAATGTCAAGATTCCTTTGCTTTAATTGTTTTCCTCTGTCCCTGCACAGCATAGGGAATACAGCTTCTGGGTGGTAAATTAGGGAATTTATACAGTTTACCTTGTAATAAGGCACAATGACTGTGCTGTCATGTAATGTCTGAGAATAATTGTTCTATATACTTTGTCTGGTTTCCTATTTGGTTAGGGTGAGAGAGCAAATCTGGTCCCTGTTACTCTGGTTGTATCCAGAATTCTCTCACCTTTCATTTAGCAGAATAATAATTTTGAAAAGTATATGGGATGTGTCATTCTGCTTCTGGTTGTTATTGTGTTTTATTTGAGACTATCAATGAGGGTGAGGGACATTAACTATTATCCCACAGTGTTGGGCTAGCATATATGAAATACAGTTCATATATGCTGTCCATCTTGAATAACGGACTGACATTATTCAGTGAGGAAATTTTTCAGACCTAAGAAAATAAGAAACCGTATTTGCTTGAGATGTTCATATGAATACTCCCATGTGCAGAACTCAATCTAACACTGTGGATTTTGCAAGCCACTCAAATTTTATTGGAGAAGAGAAGATGTGTAAGGAAAGGGAGTTTATGTATATCAAGCAAAATCTGACTTTTTAAATAAGATATAATACAACCATACTTTCACAACTGTTCCCAGGTGAATTTAGAAATGCATTGTTTAAATATCTGTCGTGACTAAAACTTGCATAATTTTATCATAATATTGCCTTGAAAAATCTCCCCAAAATTTCTGGCTCTGCATACCATTTGAAGTGTTTATTTGCAGACGCCAACTATTTCTCTACATACCAGTGGTCTCAGAATACAAGGCTATGCCTATGATAGATAATTCTAGAATTTTTTGCCCAGCGTAGGTAAATTCTCATGCAAACCAGAGCAAGTAACAGAAAGCAATGGGAGAGCAGATTTAATATGTATCAGGACCTATTTCCAGCCATAGCCTCTTTTTGTTTTTTTGTTCTGTTGCCAGGTATGAACTTCAGTATGAAAATTTTTAATAAGTAATGATTGATCAACCATATAATATTTTTACAGATTCTGGGCTTTTAAAATTAAAATGTATCCTTTAAACTACACAACTAAAAAAAAAAGCCTCTTGCTCATAAAACAGCCAAGACATATCTCTTACAAGTTCCATAATCTATAGTTAAAATGTTAGTGTTTGCCTATATATTTCGCAACAGATAGTAAAGTATGATATTACCAACTCCAAAATGTTTGAATACCACCACCTTGGTTAAAACTCACTCTTCGTTTTGATGAACTGTCCAGATTTCAACAAAACCTTCATCCCCTAGCATATAACGGAAGCAATCATAGTATTTCAAGGCTCTGATATGCTTTCGTTTTATTCCTGATTTTTTTTCACTACTACACAGGAAGTATAGCATGTCAGATTAAATTATGTGAATATAGTTTTAATTGTCTACTCAGAAATCTTAGATGTATTTTTGTAGTTTTGAAATTAATATGCATGCTTTTATAATTAACCTGATATGGTTAATAATTGCTTTTTAAATTTTTTCTTTCAAATGTCACAGCCACTCTGTACCTAAAATATCAGTTTTTTTTAATTAAGAAAGTCGTTCATAGTAAAAAAGCAAAATGCACGTAATAGTTATTGTATCACCGTGAACACCTCCCTGGCCATTATGTGCACTTACATAATGCCATAATAGTGGGGTTATTTTCATAACTGATATTATATGCCCTAAAGCCCATCAGGTTTCTCTAATGGCTCCAAGAGATATTCCTGCTACCTGTTATTCTGGTCTATTAGGCATTGTAATTATGTAATTAGATGTTCTTTAAAGACTATCTTAGGTACCTCATAGATTAGAATGGTTCCTCTGAAGCAGTTACCAGGTCTGTTATGTAATTACATAATTAAGTCCATGTAGTAAAAATCTTAACAAAAGTCTTTCAAAAAATAAACAGCCTGCACTGGGGCAACAGATGACTTTGATTATAATTTGGAAGTAGAAAGAAAGTGATAATATATCCAATGTCAAGGGTATAGGCCTCCCAGTATTAATTTTTATATTGGGATCTCATCCCTCACAGAAGAAGCTCAAGGGAGTTGGACCTACCCCCTCAGTTGTCCAGAACATCAGCTGATGGTTTCATTAGTGGCGCTTCACGATAATTTCCTGTCCATGAACTTGTAGATGAACTTTCCTCAGAGACATTCATAGACTCAGTATTGTCTAGGGGCCACCCAGGAAGATGAAGAGTTTCTCATATTGTCATTTGTATATTTTTAAGTCAAGTACATTCTCCTTCGTCTATGTAGCCCTAGCATAGAATCTTAATTGCCAATTAGATATATACATTTGCAAAGTAAAAATACAACAAATATTTAAAAAATAAAAATTGGAGATAGCACCCACCTTAAAACTCACAAAGATAATACTTTGTGAAAACATCATTGGTGTTGAAATACACAGACATTATGTCACTAAATTACTCAAATATAAAATCAGTAGGAGTGAACTATATTGACACTGCCCTTCAAGAATGGCCCCTCCGACACTGTACGAGACAGAAACAAAGACCTGTCAGTCTATAGCAGGGCAGACGTTCAAGGCAAAGAAGCCTTGAATTTAAGCCTTCATTTGTCCTTCCGAACATCTCATCTCTTAGGCTCCACAAAGCCCAAGGTCACCTCCACCCGGGACTTGGACACCCCAAGGCCGCCTCCACCCGGGACTTGGACGCTGTATTTGATGGATTCTCCAGCAGCATTTTTCCAGGCCTCTCTCGATTCTCTACACCACCCACCCCGTGTGAACCCTTCTGTCCTTCTCATTTCTTGGTGGCCTCTCACTTCTCCACTCAGCATCAATTAATGTGGAACACTGTCCTGCATGACTGTATTTCCATTTTGACAAAAGCTATCCGTGACAGCTCCAATGTATACTTACTGCTAATTTTCAGAGATGGAATATTTCAAACCAAAGATCTCGTGTTTCTTTTGTGTTAATTCACTGTACTGGTTCCCTACTGCTACACCATGAGCCACTCTAAATTGCAGTGGCTTAAACAATGATTTGTTACTATCTTTCATGGTTCTATGAGTTGACTGGGCTCACCTGGGTCATTACCACTTCTGCTCTTCCACATGCTCATGGTTCAACAGTGGCTGGGGCCAGACTTATCTGAAGGTCTGACTGAACTTTAATGTCCAGTATGGCTTCTATGCTCACATTTCTGGGGCCTCAGCTGGAAGAGACAGAAAGACCAGGAGCTAATCTCTCTGTCCATGTGACTCCCTGCATGGCGAGCTCACATTCCTTGCCTCACGGCAGTTTCAGAGTGATGGCTGGCTTCTCACCAGAGCGCACCTACCTTCCAAGAGACTGAGGCATAAGCCACCAGTCCCCCTATGACTTTGCCTCAGAAGGCACGCAATGAAGCACCACTTCTGTCCTATCCTATGTGTCACACAGGCAGAGGCTATAGAAGGGCATAAATACTGGGAGAAGTGATTCTTTGGGGGAGTGTATTTGGGTAAATGGAGGGTTCTCATCTAGTATATGAAAGAACAGGGCATGCAATCCAGGTAATACAATAAAGCAGGGTATGAGGTAGTGAAACCATCCATGAGGTTTCCAGGGTGGTTAAAAAATGTATATCGTGTCTGAACAGTGAAGAGGAGCAAATTTTCCACCCCAAAATATGCTTCTTTGGTATATTGATTTTTTAAAGCTACTTACTTTTAAGAAACTACAGACACAAGAAAAGGTCAGAAAACTGAGTAGACGTGACCCTTCTGTAAGAGATGTTTACAATTGTAAGGGAAGTCTCCATTTATGAGGGTGTCTCCCTTACAATTGTAAGGGAAGTCTCCATTTATGAGGGTGTCTCCCTCTCTGGACCCGGAAAATGGGCATGACTCCATCTCTACAAACTGTTACCAATGGAGAAGGTACAAACTTAAACGAGCAGTACTCTAGTTCACTCTGCTTTTCCCGGTCACCCACCGTAACTGAGAGCCCAGCTGGGCCTCTTCCTTTATCTCCAGCTGAAGATAGTCTTTAATGTGATGCCTTCAGCCATTTCAGAGAATTACTTAGTCTTCCTGGGTCTCTCCCATGTACATTCGAGGTATATATGTTATTAAACTTTCTATTGTTTTTTTTACCATTACTCTGTATTATGTCAACTTAATTACTAGACCAGCCAAAGAACCTAGAAGGGAAGAAGGGCAAACTTTTCAACCCCTCCAACAGCTTCCACCGTGTCTCAGCCCACAGATGACTCCAGCCCCATTGATGTTGGAGCAAATCAATTTATAATCTCACTTACCCCACAGTGCTCAAATTCCAGAGGAGTTCAAGTTCTTTTAAAAATAGTCATGCCACCACAACTGTTTAAATTTTTTGATGATCAAAGAATCTATCAAATAATGTATATGTGTACAAACACACACACCCCCCCCACAAACACGTTATCTGCCAGCAACAGTCACATGGTGGTAAACAGTCCCATCCTGTCGCAGCCATGGAAGCATTGATGCTCTAGCTACAGCTCCTCTGGGAAAAAACTGGCAATATGTTCATCTGCTTGACCCAGGTATATTACTTTTTTGGAATTGAGATAATCCAGAAAATATGCTGAACTATGGGGAAATCTTTTCACACAAAGAAGTTTACCCCAAGATTATTTATAAAGGCAAAAACTTTAAGCAACCTAAATGTATAAACATAAGAGAACAGATAACCAAATTATAATATATACCAAGGGTTAAATTTTATGCAGTCACATAAAATTATGTTCCTGAATATATTAAAAGAATAGGAGAAATGTAGTAGTTAACATTTATTGAGGACCCCTATGTGCCAGGTAAATAGAGTATATGAATGCTTTACACACATTAAGTCATTTGATTTTTCCAATAGCTCCCTGAAATACATACAATAATTATATTCACTTTATGGATGAGGAAACTAAGATTTTTAAAAGTTGAATTATTTCACCAAGTTTGCAGAAATAGGGGAATCAGAATTTGAGCCCACACATTGTTTGCCCAGAGCCCCCATACCTACATTCATGACCGTGTCGCTTATACCACTTCTGATGAATAGTGTTAAGTGAAAACAAGGAAATCACACACACATACACACACCCAATACCAGAGAGAATACAAACACAACTAGTTTACAGAATAAAATATGCAGTAAACAGCAAGATTGGAAAGATATAAACTAAAATACTAAAAATGATTGCCTGTAAGTGTTGATACCCTGGTTGTTTTCCTTTCTTTATATGTTTTTAAGATGTTCTAGAATAAAAGAGGTTATTTAGTCCCTTAGGGAAGAGGAGGATTTTTTAAATCCTGAGCTGCTACTCCTTTCTGTGAAGATAAGGAGCCCAGCTATGTGCATATCACAAATAACCTAGGGATGTAGAATTTTAACACAAGCTGGTAAGGCTGGAATCAAGAAAGGAGCCCACGCAGGTCCTGAAAAGTTAGAAAGACGAAGGCCACCATTCTTTTGATGTGTGGGAAGCAGGAAAACATTCTATTCAGAATGAAGATGGATTAAGTTACACTGTTTGGCAGAAGGAGCGCTCCAGGGGCTTTGTCAATGGTCGCAGAGCAGGGGACTCAGAGTTCCTGAGTTTCACTGAGTCAGATTTACTAAGGCCTAGACAGACCCAAGGTAGCTGCAGGTTTTCTGATACTAGCTGGACGCTACAGACAAGGTGTGCCACTGGACCCAGGTTTCTTGTAAGCTGTAACTGCTTGATTGTGTAACTTTTGCACTAAGCTGCCCATAGATTTCAACACCATAATAATGGATAAAAATATTTATGTCCACTGCTTTCTTAAAAATTCATTTTCTAAAGAACGATACATTTAATGGAAAGCAAGCAAGTCCTTATTTTCTCCCGGAGCACATCGGACTTTTCCAGGCTTGTGGAAGTTTATCTGGACAACCAGGAAGGTAACTGGGAGGAAATACCTATGTCTGTGGATATCAGCCTTGTGTTGATGGACATAAGCTTCCAAACCCAAACCTCGGTTGGCAGCCTCCGTCACAGAACTGGAATTAACATCGGAGACAAGGGGCTCCCTCACATCCTTCCCTCTCCTATGCATCCCCTTTTTGGGGCAACAGGGAGCAACAGGAAGGGGTAACTTGATAACCAATAGGTAAGAACTCATTTTGATTGTTAGAGTTCCTGTTCCTTTCAAATGATTTTTTGAAAAATCAGCCAAAAGAAAACCTTAGCTTTGTAACAGCTCAGTATAATTTACTAATTCTAGCATAAACGGACATAAAATAAGCTTCACATAAACTTGATTTAATTGACTAATTATGGGGTGGGGGAGGTGGAGGGAGGAATGTGAGAAAATAAACACATATCCAGAGGGGACCCCATCAAGGGAGCAAAGGGGACTGAGTGGATTTCCTGTGGCATGTCCCTTTAATCTTCTATCCCTTCTATGAATTATTATTTAAATTGAATTTCATCTGGTTCCTTGGAGAATTTGGAAAGCCCATTCTAAAACCTTTATTGCACATAAAAATACGGTGCAGGACAGTGTGATACACTAGCAAAATAGTACACCAGCTGAGAATGTGTCCTACCCCAGCTTCTTACACCTTTCTCCTGCTTTTCACTTCATGCAGACCAACTTCACTACATGGAGACTTCCTAAAATGTTGGAAAGTTTATTCATCTCTATTAATATATAACATTCTAACTGTACCAATTGCTTATAATTCACACCTTATTTTGCATAAATGTTTGATTTTAAATAGAACCTCATGTTGGGCTGCAATATAATTAGAGAGGTTCCTTCGTCCGGGGTACAGAGGCACCTCCAGCACATTCCCCAGCTGGTCCCTCTAGCGTCTCTGTCTCTGGTGTTGGTGCCAACACCAAGTTAACACGGAGCAATTTGAATTTTAGAGATGAAAGGAATCTGCGTCCTAGTGATACTGCTTCTTTCTGAGCTGAGATGGTTTAATTACCGTGGCCTTTGTCTGTCTGCAGTGTGAGTGTGGTGACCCTGAGTAAACCACAGCGTGCATCTTCCTTTCCTGGGCAACGAGTCCTCCACTAGCCTCTTGTCCACCACCTACTTCCAGCCCTTCCACTCCTCTCCAAGGTCTCCACAACTTTCAAAGTCAAGCTCAATTAATTCTTTTTCTTTTTTAATTAAGGTATCATTGATATACACTCTACGAAGGTTTCACAAGAAAAACAATGTGGTTATTACATTCACTTCATTATCGAGTCCCCCCACACCCCATTGCAGTCGCTGTCCATGAGTGTAGGAAGATGCCGCAGGGTCCCTACTTGTCTTCTCTGAAGCTCAATTACTTCTTGGCACTGATACAGGCCTTTATTATCATTCCTTCCCACAACCAATCGCCCTTTCTCTGAATTCTATGGCCTGAAATACCCATACCAGCTGTTAGGAGTTGAACTATGTCCTCCAAAAGGACACAATGAAGTCCTCACCCCTGGTACCCTTGAATGTGACCTTATTTTGAAACAGGGTCTTGGCAGATGTCCTCAAGTCAACACGAGGTCACTGGAAGGGCCTTAATCCAATATGACAGGCGCCTCATACAGAGAGGAGAAGATGTTCGGAAACAAAGAGTTACAAAAGAATGGTGTATAAGTTCCTTGGGTGCCAGATCAAGGGAGAATTCCATGAGAAGACTAAGAAACTGCAGCAATGCTACAAGCCAAGGATTGCCAAGGATTGCTAGCCATTACCAGAAGAAAGGGGGGAGGCATGGGACACCCTCTCCCTCAGTGTCCCTCAGAAAGAATAAGCACTGTGAACACCCTGACTTCAGACTTCTAGCCTCCAGAATTATGAGAGAACAAATTTCTGTGTGGCAGCCCACCCAACTGTGGTACCTCTATTTGGCGCTCAAGAAACTTATACACCGTTCATTTGTAACTCTCTGTTTCCGTACTTTGCTTGGTTAGTTTTCTCCTTAACTTGTAAAAACAAAACAAAAAAACTCCCTTGGAGCAGAAACCTCACCTTAATTTTTTTTCTTATACAGACATCAGCTCTTATCTATGTTAGGTTTGCCAAATACAATACAAGATACCTAGTTAATTGGGCATCCTGTGTTTTTATTTGTTATCAGACAACCCTAATTTATATACAAAAATAGATGATCAATAAATACCTAAGAAGTAAATGTGTGAATCCCTAGTTTATTCGTTTTATGAAATATTCTTTCTTAGAATTTAAAATAATCCATCATTAATACAGACACTAAGAAACTTTAACCTCCCACCTATAAACTTTGGTGGCCCACACCTGGAATATTGACTTAGATATTGTAAGAGTATATCAGAAATAGAGAAGACCAAAAAAGAACAATTTGAATGGTCAGAAACAGTATAGTGACAGAAATTAAAGAGATTTAGACTATGCCAGTTGAAAGATTCATGATCAAAATTTAGAATCATAACAGACATATGAGTGAAATGGTTAATTCCCCAAATCTAGAAAGACTAGGCTGGGAATGAAGTCAATATTAACTGATTACATTTTGACGTGTCAGGCCTTTTATACATATTAATTCATTTTAACTTATAATTATGTTAGTAGGTAGGTATTAATATCTTTGCATTTCAGATTATGTAACTCAGGCTTGGACGGTATAGTCAGGATCCAAGATCCAAGATCCAAGACCTCTGCTAATTCTACACTCCTAGACTGCTTCTCTGAACCTTTGTCCCCTGAGCAGTGCAAATGAAAAACAATGAAAATAAGCACATATTCACTCAGCAGATCATTCGTACAGGCAAACCTCAGCGATACTGCAGGCTCAGTTCCAGACCACTCCATAGAGGGAGTGTTGCAAGCGAGTCAGATGAGCTTTTTGGTTTCCCAGGGCACAGAAAAGTGGTGTTTAGACTATATTGTAGTCTATTAAGTATGTGACAGAATTATGTGTAAAAAAAAAAGTACATACATACTTTTATTTAAAAAAACCTTATTGCTAAAAAATGCTAACCATCATGTGTGCTTTCAGTGAGTCAGAATCTTTTGGCTGGTGGAAGGTCCTGCCTCAATGTCGATACTGCTGACAGATCAGGGTGGTGGATGCCGAAGGCTGGGGTGGCCGTGGGGATTTCCTAAAGTAAGACAATGAAGTTTGCTGTGTCTGTGGACTTGTCCTTTCGGGGATGAATTCTCTGTAGCATGTGATCCTGTTTGATAGCATTTCACCCACAGTAGGACTTCTTTCAAAATTGGAATCAAACCACTCAAACCCTGCCACTGCCTTATTGACTAAGTTTATGCAATATTCTAACTATTTCATCATTTTGACAATCTCAGCATCTTCACCAAGAGTAGATTCCATCTCAAGAAACCACTTTCTTTGATCATCCATAAGAGGCAGCTCCTTGTCCATATAAGTTTCGTTATGACACGGCAATAATTCAGTCACATCTTCAGGCTCCTCTTCTAATTCTAGTTCTCTTGCTATTTCTACCACATCCACAGTTACTTCCTCCACCAAAGTCTTGAATCCCTCAAAATCATCCATGAAGGTTGTAATCAACTTCCAAACTCCTGCTAATATTAATATTTTGACGTCTTCCCCATGAATGTTGCTAATGGCATCTAGTGTGGGGGGTTCTTCATATGAGGTTTTCAAGTGACCTTGCTCAGATGCAGCAGAGGAGTCCCTTACAGCAGCCATAGGCTTAGGAAATGTATTTCTTAAATAATAAGCATTGAAAGTCACAATTACTCCTTGGTCCAAGGGCTGCAGAATGAATGTTGTGTTAGCAGGCATGAAAGCCACAGTAATCTTGTACATATCCATCAGAGTTCTTGGGTGACTAGGTACCTTGTGAAGAACAGTAATATGTTGAAAGGAATTTTTTTTCTGAGCAGTAGGTCTCACCAGTGGGTTTAAAATATTCAGTACACCATGTTGTAAACAGATGTGCTGTCATCTAGGCTTTGTTGTTCCATTTATAGAGCACAGGCAGAGTAGATCTAGCATCATTCTTAAGGGCCCTAGGATTTTCAGAATGGTCAATGAGCATTGGCTTTGACTTAAAGTCACCAGCTGCCTTCACTCTTATCAAGAGACTCAGCATATCTTTCGAAGTCTTGAAGCCAGGCATTGACTTCTCCTCTCTAGCTATGAAAGTCCTAGATGGCATCCTCTAATGTGAGGCCGTTCCACTTACACTGAAATCTGTTGTTTAGTGTAGCCGTCCTCATCTGCTTAATTATTGTAACAAGATCTTCTGGGTGACCTGCTGCAGCTTCCCCATCAGCACCTGCTGCCTTGCCTGCACTTTGATGTTACCGAGATGCTTCTTCCCTTAAACTCCATGGACCAACCTCTGCTAGTTTAAAACTTTTCTTCTGCAGCCTCCTCACCTCTCTCAGCCTTCACAGAATTGAAAATAGGGCCTTGCTCTGGATTATTAGGTTTCGGCTTAAGGGAACATGGTGGCTGGGTTGATCTTCCCTCCAGACACTAAAACTTTCTCTGTATCAGCAATAAGCCTGTTTTGCTTTCTTATCATTCATGTGCTCACTGGAGCAACACTTTTAATTTCCTTCAAGAACTTGTCCTTTCCATCCATGACTTGGCTGTTTATACAAGAGGCCCAGCTTTCAGCCTGTCTCAGCTTCTGACATGCCTTCCTCACTGAGCTCAGTCATTTCTAGCTTTTGACTTAGAGTGAGAGATGTGTAACTCTTCCTTCACTTGAACACTTAGAGGCCATTGTAGGGTTATTAACTGACCTAATCTCAATATAGTGTCTCAAGGAATAGGGAAGCCTGAGAACAGAGAGAGAGAAACGGAGTAGTGAAGCATGTCTAAATTAAAAATCCACTGATGTAAGAGCAGCCTGGCAGCAAATAAAAGTGATGCAAAATTGATGGACAAGTTTACGAGTAAGAAGGACATTAGTGGAAGAGGATTCACATAGAACTCACCTTTGAAATTGACATCAGAAACTACAAGAGCTTCTAGAACACCTGGCTAAATTGACATGGGGTCTATTTCAGGATGACCCTCCCCATATTTCTATGCAAATGATGGACTTATGACACAATCCAGTTACTTTATTATCATTTAGCATTCTTTGGACCTACAGAAACAGAATCTTCAATCTTAAAGGGCACTGGGTTTATACTCTTGGAATCTGGGGCTGCTTCATTCTGTTAACTATTAGGTGTGTGACAGCAGAAATAAGTCACAAACAATCTTGGCTCAGTTTCCTCTTTTGAAACTGATGGACTGCTTTCTATATTTCTATCCAATGAACACTTAAGAGCCTGCTATATTTTGCTTTCATTTCATAATTATACCAATGTTTTTCAACTGTTACACTGTTTCCCCCATAACTTAAGTGCTTCTTCTCTTTATGTCTTTCTACTTCATTCATTTATTTAATTAATTGATCCCCCTCTCTATGTCAGGCATTGTGCAAGACCCTGGGATATAAGTGATAAATAAGAGAGACCACAGAACCAAGAGGAGTAATCAGAATGGACAGAACTATAAAGGCAGGTGCCGTTGTCAAAAGACCCTGAAACAATAAATCAATAATTACAATATTAACGAGTATTTCGAAGGACAATTAGAGTCCTGAGAAACTATTTCACAGTTTAGCTTCAGCCTCCGTGGTCAAGGAAAACTTCCCTGAGGAAATGAACAGGTAAATTTAAACTTGAAGGGTGAGGAGAATTTGGCAGGTAAAGAGGTTCAGAGAGAGCATTCCTGGCGGAGGAAACACCAGTTGTGAAGGTTCTGATTCAGGAAGGAGCTGAGACTAAAAGAAAACAAGAGGGTCAACGTCAATGAGGCACAGTCAGCAAGAACGGTCAGCTTGCACGGTGGCTGGAGAAGCCCAAAGGGAGAATTTGGAATGCAGTACATAGAGAATGAACAAAAATTGCATGCTTTAAAAAATATACTCCTTGCTGTTTGGAATACACATGGAAAAGGTATGAAGTGATAACAGGAAAATAATTTTCTTCTGCCTTCTATTAAACTAGGCATTTTTATTCTATTTTAACTCCATTATTGACTTATTATTTCTACTTCTTTGTTGGTTGTCTTACAATATACACCTTCAAGAGTAAACCTCTGAATATGGCAGCTTCATGTGTAGGGTAAGGACCTCAGAACATACTCCCAAATCCCTTCTCCCATCTTTTGTGCTCTTATTGTCATACCTTTTGGTTTTGTACATGATGTAAACACATATAGCACTATGCTACTCATCTTCTTAGACAGAAAAAAGCAGAGAGCAATTAAAAATAAAAAATAAATTTACATTTACCTTCATATGTGCCATTTCCTGTGCTCTTCATTCCTTTGTGTAAACCCAAGTTTCTGTTTGATGTTATATTCCTCTGCCTGAAGACCTTCCTTTAACATTTATTAACTGAATTTCCTATTTTTTGCTCATCTGAAAAAGAATGTTTATTTTTCTTTAGTTTTTGAAATATGTTTTCCCTGGGTTTAAATTTCTGAGTTTATTGTTTGTTTGTTTTTCTTGTAGCATGTTAAAGACTAACTCGCCTGTCATCTGGATTGCATAGTGTTCAAAAGAATTGTATTCACTCTTGTCTCCACTCTTCTGTACAGAATGTCTTTCTTCTCTGAGTGCTTCCTCTTTCCCTTTGATTTTCAGCAGTTTGAAAGAAAGTAGTTTAGGAATGTTTTGAGGGGAGACTATTTATTTGCTGCTGTTTTCTGAGCCCCCAGATCTGTAATTTTTTGTGTCCACTAATTTTGGGAAATTCTTGGCCATTCTATCTTTAAATGTTTCTTCTTCCCTGCACACCTCTTTCCTTCCTGGAGTCTACATATATAGACCTTTGATATTGTCCCATAGCTCTTGGAGCCTCTTGTATGTTGGTTGTACTCTCTTTCCTTTTGGTATTTCCACTTGGGTCATTTCTGTTGACCTATCCTCAAGTCTGCTGATGCTTTCCTTAGTTTTAGCAAATCTACTCATGAGCCCATCCAGAGACATTCTTATCTCTGTGACCATGTTTTTAGAAAGTGTTCTAGAGCTTCCATTTGTGTATGGTATCTGTCTCTCTGCTCTAATTCTCCATCTGTTCATACTTGTTTTTCACCTGCCACTATTGTCTTTACAATATAAATCATAAATATTTTGAATTCCCTGTCTGAGAGTTTCCACAACGGGCAATAACTTGAGGCTAGTTTTGTTGACTTCAATTTTTGATTGTGTGTGTGCACGTGCATGTGTGTGGTTTTGTTTTCTGCTTTTGTGTGTTGTATTGTTTTGTTTGAAAGGCAAACATCATGTGTAGACTAAGCCAAAGACCTCTTGTGTAGAGGCTAAGGTAAACAGCATTTATGTTCCCCTTGATAAGTTTTTAAAGTCCTGTGTGAGTCAATCTAGTCAAGAATTAAGCTGGCTGGGGGATCTAACACAGTGTTTTTTCTGTTTTCCTCTTTACCTCTTTCCTTTGCAATTGTACCTCAGAGAGAGTCTCTCCATATGCTTGTGGCCCTTTCCCAGCTGGAGACCACTGCTACTCGCTAGCCAGGTGGTGGGGGCAGAGGGGGCAGAGGGGGTAGAGGGGACATTCTCTCCTCTTCTGGCTTGGCTTCAACCTTTGGCAGATACTGCATCACTGGGTCTCAGAGGTGGAGATTCTTAGAGCGCCTGTCCCTCCCTCAGTGGCAGGACACTTAGAACGGTATGAGCCCAGGCATTTTCCTGCTCCCCAAAGCAATAGAATATTTTTTATTGTTGCTCCCATTGCAGTGGGGATTTCCCTGTGGTTTGGTACCCTTGTCCTAGAAGCTTGAAGCTTCTGACCTGTTCGGAGATAGGAAAGAAATCAAGGAAGGGCTTCCCACTTTTCTGCAATGTGGCTGTGCCCTTCCCCTGGGAGGTTGCCCCTCAGTCTTTCTCACGAAGACCCAGCGAGTTCCATGGAGAAGAGGATGCGAGTGTTTCTGAAGGACCCTTCATCCGTGGCTCTCACCATTCTCATACCAGCAAACAGTCAGCATTGATGACTCATTACACATTTTAGCTGAAGGCTTTGTCCATGATTGTGTGAAGTCTCACATCTGCCTCACGTAAGCAAATGTTTGTGTTTCTCTCCCTTTGGAGGCATCAGGGGTCTCTTTTTTTATTTCACATTATTTGTTTGCCCTGAGACCTCCACTCTCTGATGCTTCGGGAAAAGTTGCCAATTACTTGGCTCTTTGTTCCTGTTGTGGTAACAGTAGCAATGGCCCCCGTCCAGCTTTCTCCATCCTACGTGGGAGCCAGAAGTTCCTACTCCCCCTTATCACTTAGTGTCTCTCCTTCCTATAGCAAAATGCCATAAAGGAATTGTTTATATTCATTGTCTTCAACTTATCTCATCCCTTATTTATGTTTTTGCCCTTACCACATATGGAAATTTGTAAACTGTAAGGTCATTGGTGACCTATGTGTTGCAAGTCTCAGAGTTAATATTTAGTCATCTTCCTTGATGTGTCAATAGCTCCTGACATAGTTGTCCTCTGCTGTCCCCTAGAGACAGCTTCCTACTTGCCTCCAGCCATCACACTCTGAGTTCATCTCCTCCCTCAGTAGCTACCCCTTCTCAGTTTTCTTTTCCAAGTAGTTTCCTTACCTTTCAATCTCTAAAGTTATAGCAGCCCAGGAATCAGTCCTGTGACTTCTTTCCTCTTTCCACATTCACTCCTTTGATCTCATCCAGTCTCAAGGTTTTATATATCATCTATAAATTGATGACCCCAGATTTATAGCTTCAAATTTATTAATCTGGAATTCTCCTCTAAACTTCAGAGTTAGATGTAAATTTCCTATTTGATATCTTCCTTACTCGGGATCTCTCGAAGGCATTTCAAAAGGAACATATCCAAAACTGAGCACCTCATCTACCCCTAATACTGTTCTCCTTCCTACATTTTCCCCAGATCATATAAATGGCAAAATCCATCCTCCTAGTTGCTTGGGCCAAAAATTCTTGCATCATCATCAATTCCTCTATTTCTTTCACACTGTATATCCAGTAAGTCAACAAAACCCATTCAATCTGCCTTCAAGATACATACAGAATATGACCACTTATGCCAGGAGCACCGCCAGATACAAGCCATCATTTCTCTCTTACTGCAAAAGACTCCAAGCTGGTTTCCCTGCTTAACTATTCTGAAGTGAGATCCTAGTAAAGTGTAAGTCAAATCTTTTTCTGTGCTCAAAATCCAAAGCATCTTCCCATTTCACTCAGAGCAAAGCCAAAGTCTACTTGATCACTTGGAGACTGCACAGTCTGACCCCATAATAGTCTGACTTCATCTTCTCCTACTTCCCCTAGACCTCTCTGGCTTTTGTTTTTGCTGGAATATGCCAGGCAAGCTCTTGCCTCGGGCACCTGCAATTGTTGTTCCCCTTCTTAAAATGCTTTTCTACCAAAATCTACAGGTTTGGTTCTCTCACCTTCTTCAGGCCTTTCTTTGTTATATCACTACCTCCTCAGAGGCCTTCCCTGGCCACCCAATCTGAAATTGCAAACTTCTCCCCCAAAACTTGCTGCCTTCCTCATTTTATTTTTCTCCTTAGCACTTACAGCCACCTAACATGCTATATATTAAATAGCTATTTATGAATTACCTTGATATACCCCTACAAGAATGTAAATACTATAAGGTATGGAATTTCGTAAGAATTATTTGCTCTATCTTCAGCCTTGAAAACCATACCTAGCCCATAGTAGAGACTCAAAAAGATACCTGTTCAATCAGTTAAATTTGCCACAGGCTAGAATTTTTTAAATGGTTGAGAAATTCACTCAGCCTTTGTGTAAGAGCCATTTTGCTTAGCTTTTTTTTTCCCCAAAACCCTACAACAGTGCAACTATCCACCTTAATGCCTCAGGACATTAGAAGGACAAGGTTTTAGCTGCTCCTCACACACTCCAATTTATTCATCTTTAAGGGCACTTACGTACCCACTTGTATTTATTCTAGAATTATTGTATTATCAGCTCTACATGGTTGTAAACTGATGCCAGGATGGAAAGTCCTCAGAGGATGGCTATTACTCACCCTCAGGATGCCCCCTGACCTGATCTTGAGAAATAACGGCAGCTGCTTGCAGAAGCTGGAGATAACAAAATCTCCCTTAATTGCTCTCGGCCAAAGAGATTTCCGCCCAGCACCAAAACAGCCTACTGTTACCCAAGGAGCATTGCCACACTCCCCGAGCCCCACAGGAGATCTACTCCCCCTTGCATTAGAAAGACCACTAAAATGAGTCACAACTGACTGTCTTTGAAAGTTTTGTTCATGTGTGCATCTTTTTTCTCCCTACAACAAATAAAAAACAAACCAGCAAGCAAACAAAAACCATGATTCCTGCCTTCATTCTTAAAAGAAGAAAAGGAAGATAATCTTTTAAATTACAGGAAGAAAACTCTTCTACAGAGCATTTCAAAAATATAGTTGCTCACAAGTCACACCATCCACAAACAGCTTCTTCAATTTTATGTAACATCTTTCTATCTTTTTAATATGAATATTTTACAGTTGTATTGATTCAAAAACTGGCCCCTGCACATGGAAGCCAAGGAGAGACTGAAGAAAGAGGCAGGCCACTTTCCAGATTGGCAGGTGGCAGGTGACAGGCTTAATAATTAGCAAGGGAACTTACATACGAGCTTGTCTTGGGCAGCCCTGATATGAATAGATCTCCACACCCACCCACCAGAATCTTAAAAGCTTCTATAGAAGCCTTAAGTGCATTCAGTCATGTGTGCCATCCAGATGGGCTCAGTGCCGCATCACTATCTCAAGGCTGTGTCCTTGAAGAACTTCCACGTGGGAACAGCAGAACATGCATTCCAAGGACAGGGAAAGAGTAAGGAGCTTTTGATTGCCCAGGGCCTGATTGGGTCTCCCTCAATGACCTGCTCCAAGTGAAAAGCTTAATGTACATGCAACTGCATATCCTTTTAAAAATAAATATGACAATCACTCATTTATGAGGTGGTCAAGAAAATTTAATGAGTACAAACTATGAGCCACATGCTCTTCTAGACCTAAGTTTTACATAATCAAGGATTAAACCCTGAGTTCAAGGGGCTCCACGCCAGCACTTTCCAATAGCAATATAATGCAAACCACATATATAAGTTCAAATTTGCAAAGAAATGGATAAAATTAACCTTGATGTATTTTATTTAACCCAATATATCTAATACATCACAACATGTAATCAATATAAAATTCTAATGATTTCACTTTTTCTTTGTACCAAGTCTACAAAATCCAGAGTCTGTTTGATTCTTGTAGCACATCTCAATTTGGACAAACCCTAATTCCAGCGCTCAAAGCCCAAGGAAGGTTAGTGGCCACCATACTGAACAGGGCGGTTGCAATTTGAAAGGTCACTTTTCTGGGTTTCTAAGTTTTATCTTCACAATCATCAACTTTCATGCCTCACAATATCATCATATGCCATTGAATTTACTTAGTCATTCTCCTTTCATCAAACCTTTAAGTCAGCTCCATTCTTTCACACTTATAAGTCATACAGCAATGGATTTATTGTTCCATATTTTGATTTAGTATTTAATTAGACTACTCTCACAGATGAGGAATGATTGAGGCAAAAGGTTCAAACATGATAATGGCTTTTGGTACATATTTTCAAGTGGCTTTCCAAAAAAATTGACTGATTTCACCCCGCGTCCAGTCCGTTTCACAGAGCACACGCAGGGCCAGCCTTGCGATCCAACGTCTTTCCTGACTTCCTTCCAGGCTTCTTGGGCGGTTCGCCGTCCAGTCATTTTTGTTATTTTGTTTTTGTTTATTTGGTTTCTTTGGTTCTGCTTGCTTTCCTTGATTTAGGGTATATTTTGGTATTGTTTTTATGTTAGAAAGTAATTCCAATGCTCATCTACTCACTCGTGGGCCAGTCCCTGCCCAGCAAGAAAATGCAGATTTAAAGCAGGGTGGGATTATTTTTTTTTTATCATCTCCACCAATTTTCTCTCTCCTTGTTCTCACTGAGAGAAAACGCTTTAGAATAGGAACATGCCACAAAGTGAAGCCATGAGAAACAAAACAATAATCAGCAAGAGATACATTTGGGTGGTTTATTTTATGAGCCTACATGACGAGCAAACACAGGTTCGTGGAGCCTGCCCGTTCAAATGCAGAAGGCAGCAGGACACAGCAGGAGTAGAGAGGAAGGAGAGAAAGCAATGGAGGGGGAAAAGGATTCTGTACTTTTGAGGTGGGTGGATTCAAACCTTAAAAGAAAGGTCAGCTGAGGTCAATGTAAAAGAAATATTTATAATATCCTCTAGATTTTAAGAAATAAGAAAAGCCTAAGGTTGGGTTATTTCTGTTTCTGGGTCTTGTGCATCTTTCTTGCCATTATGGATCAAAATAATAGGGCCACTTATATTTTTGGCTAGTTAAAGAATACAAATAGATTCCATTGGTATTTTATTTGCATTTTTAAGAAAATGAAGATTAAATATTTTCCACAACTTTACTTCTGGTTTATGTATACCTATGCTTACCCTTTCTTTAGAAATAATGTTAAATTTACAGAAGATTGCAAAAGAGTGCAGAGAACTCCAATATGCATTTGACAGTTTCCCAGATGTTCCCATTTCACGTAAGTACAGTTGATGTATCAGAACTATTTGATCCAAATGCAGTACTATTCATTAACTGCGCTACAGACTGTATTTGGATTTGCCCAGTTCTTCCACTCGTTTCTATTCCAGTCCAGGGGCTCATCCAGGTCACCACATTCCATTTAGTCATCGTGTCTCCTGAGTCTTCCATCTGGGACAGTCTCTGTCTTTCTTTGTTTTTCATGACCTCAACATATGCAAAGAGCACTCTGGTCGGGCATTTTGTACAATGTCCTTCAGTTTGTGTTTTCTCATGATTTCTCTGGGTCTGGGTGATGGACACCACAGAGGTGAATGCCATTCTCATCACATCATATCAGAGGATACCTGACATCAACAAGACCTGATGATGGTCTTGGTTGCATTTTCATTGAGTGTGTTCTTGGTTTATTTTACCTGTGGTTTTTCTCCACTTTTCTCAAAACTCATAAAAAAGAGAAGAGTGACGTCTGAATACAAATAATTATTTTTAAGGACATCTGTGCAGTAACGTTCTGCTACTGTTATTGTCATTGTTATATATAGTTATAAATATAATGTTATCTCCTTCAAACTAATCACCATAAGAGACCTCATTTTCCCAGGAAGGCACACCATTTTATTTTTCTGTCTTTATGTATTTAACTTTTTAATTTTTAAAACAATTTTTGCAGGAATAGTACAAATAACTTTTTCCTGAACAATTTAAGAGTATGTTGATGACATAATGCTCCATTACTCCTGAATACAAATAAAGATATTCTCCTATATAACCACGACACAACCATGAAGTGGAAGTTAATGATACATTAATACCGCCTAGTCCACAGACTCCAGCCTACTGCCCTGTTGTCCCGGTAATGCTCCTTCCGGAGAAAGGATCCATCCAGATAAAGTCCACGTAGTTGCCGTGTGTCTCTAGTCACCTTCAAACTCAGGAGAGTCTCTCCTTTTCCTTGACTTTTAAATCCCTGACAATTGAAAATTATAGGCCAGTTAAATCATAGAGACGTTTGTGGAATGCCTCATGATTAGATTCAGGGCAAGGATCTCACAGTGTTTCTGGATTCTTCCGGTTGCATCCCAACACGTGGCCCACGACACCGCCGAGTTTTATTCCTGGTGGTTGTTAACTGGTGGTCACTTCATTCAGATTTTGTCTGCCAGGCTTCTCCACTGTAAGGTTTCTATTTTTCCCCTGTAAGTAAGAAGTATGTGTGGAGAGGTACTTTGAGTCTGAATATCCAGTTCCTCGTCAAACTTTCGCCCATTCGGTTTAGCATTCATTGACATTTCTTGATTGAATTAATTATCACTAAGACGGTGGCCAAGTGATGATTTTCTAATGCCATCATTTTTTTTCTACACCTATTAATTGGTATTCTACTGCAAGGAAAGGCTTTTTCTTCTCTCCATTTATTATTCTTATTTATTTATAGCGGTATGGACTCAGATTTTTATTTTATTCAATTGGTTATAATTTATCACTATCTTTTTTTTTTTTTTATTGCTCAAATTGTCCCAGCCTTGAACCATGGAGCCCTTCCTGGCTGGCTTCCATTACCTTTTGATGTGTCTCTATCATTCTTTAAACACTTCTTTATTTTCTAGTACAACAAAATCTTCCAAGATTATCTTATGTTTTCCTTGCCCACATGCCTAAATCGGTCATTTCTCCAGAGAGTTCTGGTTCCTAACAGTGGCAAACAGAATTTACAAGTCCCGATCTTACCCTGATCAGGGGTGCCCCTTGGTATTCAGGGGTCCCTACACCCAGGCCCTCTCAAGCACAGAGCCTCACATGCACATTCACGTTTGTATTTATTTCTATCACTAGTGAAATACATCGGAAACAGTGAGTTCACACTAACACCACCAATTATATCCCAGCCTTCCAGCACCACCTCTTAGCTTTTCTCAGCAACTAATCACCTAGAAACCCAGCAATGGAGGGAAGAAGTTTGGCAGGAAGGAAGCATGATTTTAAATAGTTTTGATTCTTGCCAAAGAGCATATGAGTTGTAGTTTTTAAGGGTCTTGCTATATGATAACCATACTTTGCCGTGATATTATCCAGAAAATTGGCTACAAAGAATCAATTGCTTGTTGCAGTCATCAAATCTACCTTCAAAGGATAGAGATTGTTCTGCAAAAGAGATGCTTTAGAAATGTCCCAAACAGGCATCTGTGGAGCAAGTGTATGGTTCCCGAGTAATGGCCATGCTGATAGAACGATACTCTTATTTCTATACTATCTCATAGAAATACCCATATATTTACAGTAATCATAATAGCAACCTTTAAATATAAGAATAGGAGTCTTGGAGCAAGTATTCTGTTTCAGTCTCAAGTTAATATGAATTCAATTTATTTGTACTTTTTGGAGAAACAAATTTTCAGGATAATTTTGGCTAAACCCATGTCTGAAATGTCCATAAATTTCCCTCAACCATACATACAGTCAAATCAATGCAAGAAAAACAACAGATAATGCCAAGAATAAATTCTCCCAAGTCCATAAATTATATACTGCAGTCATTTTGAATAATGCAATCGGCCCATATGAATGCTTTGGACAACTTGGTTTAATTTGACAAACTTTCATTGAATACTTTTTTATGCCAGATACAGTATTAAGTACTGAGGCCACAGAGATGAGTATGACACAATTTCCATCCTCTAGAGTCTTAAATATTCTAGCTGGAGAATATAGAAGGTAAAAGTAGAAGTGGCACTTAAGGTAAACCTGAATATATTATCTCAAGGTACCCTCATAATTTCCATGTGTGTTCAATGCTATTATCCCCATTTTTCAGATGAGGAAACTGAGGCTTAGAGAGATTAAATAAATCACTTAAAGATAATTAGTGGTGAAAAATAAAGATCTACTTTCTACTCTAATCCATCTGATTCCAAAATCCATGCTCCATCTCCAACCTTGCTATTATACATTAAATTATATGAATCCATATCACACAAAACAGATGGGAATAAATCATGTACCACTGCAGTACAGGTGAGACTGAATGTAGAAAAGTGACAGAGAACCAATGATCTATTTTGCTCCTTGGGGTACTCTAAGAAGCCCTAGAACAATGTGGTGAATTTTGCTGTGGAATTTGAGATTAGGTAGGATTGTTACAAGTAGACAGGGAAGAAAGGATATTTAATGACATTGGGAACTCAAAATATATTCTTTCTTCCTGAGTGTCAGGCTTTTGCATCTGGTGGAAATCACCCTCCTTTTCCTTCTCCCTATGTGTTCAAATTCTTGAAAAACTGGATCAAAACTTGGCAGTGCATAATTCTTTCTCTAAGATGTCTTTTCTCATTCAGTCACCCTTCCAATTCACACCTCTCACCTACAGCTCACCCATAAGAAGGTATACCGTTTGCATGTTGCTTATAAATCTTCTCAGATCTTTGCAAAATGAGAATGCTGGTTTCTCTGTTCCCTTTACATAAATCATTGCTTATACATATATATCTTCGAATACGTTATTTTTTTGGTAATAGGTTTACACTTGGCACATCTTGGTTTATATCACACATACACTGTGGGGTACCACCTGCTGTCTCTTCTGCATCACTACATAGTGTCTGTAATTGTTTTCAGCACATGAGGGATGCTCATGAGATATTACTAATTGATTTTAAGTTTTCTCAAAGAACATTCATTGTCATTATCATTATGCCCACACCGGAAAAGTGTCAGATGTCAATGTCTACTTGGTAGAAGGAAAATGACTTGTGAATGTTAATACCTTAGTGAATATTTTTCCACAGATAATAATCTAGAAAAATGCTCTTTTAATGTAATGACTTCAAACAGACTCATTCTTCCTCACCCCACAACACACGCCTCCTAGTCTGGGTTAGTGACCAGGCCAGCACAGATGCCCAGAGCTTCATCCCCTACCCGGAGCTAACATTCATTCTTCATCAATCCTCGAGCATCAGATCACTAATTCATGTACAAGATAAGACAACTGCCAAATTATTGGACTACAGAGAGAAGCTCCTTAGACACCCCCCACGTGGACGAACGCAGCAGTGTCCTCTGACCTTTACTGGTTCAAGGTCAATCATGAGACAGGTCAGGCAGGCAGAGCAGCATGTGTGGACTCCATTAACATGCTGTGTGGCTCTCAGGAGCACGCACCTACAGTCAGTCAGGGTGGGGATCCGGGGAACCTCCAGCTACAAAAGACTTAGCGCGGCCAATGCACACCTCCACTTCTGTGCCCTGGAGCATCTTTGCCAGCCCGCCCTGGACTAGTTCCTCAGCACTTCAGTACTGCTGTCTTTAAGAAACGCAAGCAAGACTTTTTGCATTTCACATCACTCACTAGAAGAATTGTTGAACCTTCTGGTATGAAGTTTGATGACACCTGCCTCTGGTAAAGGCTTTGTGGGGCTTCTTAGAACAACACAGTCTTAACTCGCTCAGAGCTGCATGCGGCAGGACCAGCCAGGGAATCACAGGGAGAGACGGACCCTGTCCCGTAGGGGAGCCGTGGGCACACCGCTAGGCGGGAGTCGAAATAAACCTGTGATGTGGCTGCACGGACCAGCATGTCCACGGAGGAGTCCGTTCGTATTCTTATGAAGAAAGAAACTATAGACAAGCAAACTTGAATCCACAACTAAAGGAATGAAAGAAAGGAATTCAAAAATCTGAAAAGGGAAATGTCTTCATACTCTTCAGGATTCTCTCTTATAAAGAGTAACGATTTGAACCTTTGCAAAATCACTTTATCCAGATATATTTAGCAGAAAAGAATTTAAAATAATATTAAAGTCAGCAGACTCTTCTGCTCATAACCCAGAGCAGCGGCTCTCAGACAGGGGGTGTGCATCCCAATCGTGGGGATGCAGCATGTGACCTGCGGGGCTCACGCCTCCCTCCTTCCAACACCTGACTCCGAAGGGCTGGGCTGGGCGGGAGGAGTTGCCTTGCTGACAGGTTCCCGGATGACAGGGCACCGTGCTTGGAGAACCGCTGCTAGAGACAGCTATCCAAACTGTAAGTGGTATGCCTAAAAAAATAAGTAATCCTTGCCTTTTAAAACAAAGAAAATTTACATGTGATCACTGAAGTTAGTTCTTAAAATATTGGTGTGACTTCATAGACGCATTAAGCTCATTATTTTATTTAATCACATAAACTGAAACATTTGTGTTACTGAAATGCTTCAGTGCAAGAACGTTTATAAAGAGCTCATTGTAAAGCGAAAAGCATATCTCTTCACTTAGGACAATTCTCCTTAACGTCCCCTCTTGCCCTAAGAAATGTGTCTTTACTTGTATAACTAGCCATAGACTAAGCCATGGGGAAGTGACCTGCTAAGGATGTGAAGTCATCAAGCTGTGTGTGTGATCATGTTGCCGATTGGGTGGGCATTGCAGCACTTCATTTATCTAAAAGCGCATTCAGGAAGGACCCTAAGGTGGAGCGTTTGAGGACCAGCACCTGATCAGCCCGGCTGGGGTGGAGTAGGCAGAGGGCCTCTGCAGAGGAAAAATTTGAAGCACAGGAAAGTTAAATGACTAGATCAAGGTCACACAGTTCGTGAAAGGGCTAGGAGCTGAGCTCAGGTCTGTCAGATTCTACAGTCTGCATTTCAGTTGCCCTATAAAAAGCTGCTTATGACTCCGGGAAGATGGCGGTATGAGCAGGGCGGCAGAAATCTCCTCCCAACACTATATTTATCTACGAAAACACAGCAAATACATCTATTCCTAAAAGAGAGACGAGAATACACAGGAAAGCGCACAACATGCAACTACACCCGAGAGGACTTGGCACCCCAAGAGGCGGTCTTAAAGAGCCCAGCTGACATACGTGGCAACTATCAGTGACTAATTCCATAGCCATGAAAAGACAGAGGAATATGGTTCAGACCAAAATCAACCAGACAACCCCAGAGAGGGAGTCTGAAGGGATGGAAATGCACAGTCTTCCTGAAAAAGAATTCAGAATAAAAGTCATAATCATGCTGATGGACCTACAGAGAAATGTGCAAGAGCTGAGGGAGGAAGTGAGGGAACTGAGGAAAGACAATGCAGAAATCAGACAACCGATCGACGGGCTTAACAGCAGAATGGATGAGATGCAAGAGACTGTTAATGGAATAGAAAACAGAGAACAGGAGTACAGAGCAGCTGAGGCAGAGAGAGATAAAAGGATTTCTAGGAATGAAAGAATATTAAGAGAACTGTGTGACCAATCCAAACGGAACAATATTCGCATTATAGGAGTACCAGAGGAAGAAGAGAGAGAAAAAGGGATAGAAAGTGTCTTTGAAGAAATAATTGCTGAAAACTTTCCCTCGCTGGGGAAGGAAGTAGTCTCGCAGTCCACCGAAGCTCATAGATCTCCCAACACAAGGGACCCAAGGAAGACAACACCAAGACACATAATAATTAAGATGGCAAAGATCAAAGATAAAGACAGGGTATTAAAGGCAGCTAGAGAGAGAAAAAAGATCACCTAAAAAGGAAAACCCATCAGAGTATCATCAGACTTCTCAACAGAAACCTTACAGGCCAGAAGAGAATGGCATGATACATTTAACGTTATGAAACAGAAGGGCCTCGAACCAAGAATATTGTATCCAGCACGATTATCCTTTAAATATGATGGAGGGATTAAACAATTTCCAGACTAACGAAAGTTGAGAGAGTTTGCCTCTCATAAACCACCACTACAGGATATCTTAAATGGACTGCTCTAGATGGGAGCACACCTAAGGCTAAAAAGATGTCACCAGAGAAAATAAAATCATAGCAAAGAAAGCAGACCATCCAAATACTAACTAAAGGCAAAGAATAAAACACCTATTATAGAAAGAATGCAGGAGGAGGAATAAGAAGGGAGAGAAAGAAAGAAACATCAGACTGTGTTTACAGTAACTTAACAAGAAAGTTAAGTTAGATTGTTAGATAGTAAAGAAGCAACCCTTGAACCCTTGGTAACCACGAATCTAAAGCCAGCAATGGCAATAAGTACATACCTATCAATAATCACCCTAAATGTAAATGGACTGAACGCACCAATCAAAAGACACAGAGTAACAGAATGGATAAAAAAGCAAGACGCATCTACATGCTGCCTACAAGAAACTCACCTCAAATCCAAAGATATACACAGACTAAAAGTGAAGGGATGGAAAAAGATATTTCATGCAAACAACAAAGAGAAAAAAGCAGGTGTTGCAGTATTTGTATCAGACAAAATAGACTTCAAAACGAAGAAAGTAGCAAAAGATAAAGAAGGACATTACATAATGATAAAGGGGTCAGTCCAACAAGAAGATATAACCATTATAAATATATATGCACCCAACACAGGAGCGCCAGCATATGTGGGACAAATACTAACAGAATTAAAGGAGGAAATAGACAGCAATGCATTCATCTTAGGAGACTTCAACACACCACTCACTCCAGAGGACAGATCAACCAGACATAAAATAAGTAAAGACACAGAAGCACTGAACAACACACTAGAACAGATGGACCTAACAGACATCTACAGAACTCTACACCCAAAAGCAACGGGATACACATTCTTCCCAAGTGCACATGGAACATTTTCCAGAATAGACCACATACTAGGCCACAAAAAGAACCTCAGTAATTTCAAAAATATTGAAATCCTACCAACCAACTTCTCAGATCACCAAGGTATAAAACTAGAAATAAATTTTAGAAAGAAATCAAAAAAGCTCACAAATACATGGAGACTTAACAACACTCTCCTAATTAATCAATGGGTGAACGACCAAATCAAAACAGAAATCAAAGAATATATGGAGACTAATGACAACAACAACACAAAGCCACAACTTCTGTGGGACGCAGGAAAGGCAGTTCTAAGAGGAAAGTATATTGCAATCCAGGCCTGTTTAAAGAAGGAAGAACATTCCCAAATGAATAGTCTGAAGACACAATTACAGAAATTGGAAAAAGAAGAACAAATGAGGCCCAAAGTCACCAGAAGGTGGGACATAATAAAGATTAGAGAAGAAATAAATAAAATTGAGAAGAATAAAACAATAGAAAAAATCAATAAAACCAAGAGCTGGTTCTTTGAAAAAATAAACAAAATAGATAAACCCCTAGCCAAACTCATTAAGAGAAAAAGAGAATCTACACACATAAACACAATCAGAAATGAGAAAGGAAAAATCACGACGGACCCTACAGAAATACAAAGAATCATAAGAGAATATTATGAGAGCCTATATACTAACAAGCTGGAAAACATAGAAGAAATGGACAACTTCTTAGAAAAATACAATCTTCCAAGACTGACCAAGCA
>JAVSCE010005561.1:0-35393 GCA_032199065.1 Smutsia gigantea | reverse complement strand
GTGAACGCTCAGAAAACCTGGCTTCTGACCCTATTCTCTACTTGTGTGAGTGATGTGCAGGAATGCTTAGCATCTCCGGGGTCTTGTGCTTCATCCCGCACTGTACTACTTGCAAACCTTATCATGAACAAGCATAACATCACAGAGTTGAAAGTGCTTCCTAAATCCAGCGGGCTGTGCTTCCATATGTAAAGTGGAGAAAAAGAGAATGTGCCACACTTAACCAAGATAAATTTTAAAATGCCGAAAGAATAAAATAGTTAGGAATACCTTTAACAAAAGAAGTGCAAAACCTGTACACCTAAAACTACAAAACATCATTGAATGAAATTAAAGGAGACCTAAATAAATAAAAAGACATCCTGTGTTCATAGATGGAAAGATTTAGTATTGGTAAGATGTCAATACTCCCCCATGTTGATCTACAGATTCAACACAATCCCCATCAAACGCCCACCTGGCTGTTTTGCAGAAACTCTAAAGTTGATCCTAAAATTCATGTGGACGTACAGGAAACTCAGAATAGCCACAACAGTCTTGAAAAAAAAAATTGGATGACTCACACTTCTCAATTTCAGAAAGCTACAGTAATTAACCCTATGTGGTACTGGCATTGGATAGGCATATGGATCAATGGAATAGAATGAGAGTCCGGAAATAAACTCTTACATCTGTGATCAACTGATTTTTGACAAGGGCAGTAGGACAATTCAAAGGAAAAGAGTAGCCTTTCCACAAATGTCACTGTGACAACTGGATATCCACATGCAAAAGAATGAAGGTGAATCCCTACCTAACATCATATACAAAAATTAACTCAAAAAAAACGGATCAAAGATCGAAATGAAAGAGCTAAAACTGTAAAATTCTTAAAAGAAAACAGATATAAATCTTCATGACCTTGGATTTGGCAATGTTTCTAGAGTAGGCATCAATATTATAAGTGAGAAAAGAAAAAATAGATAAATTGGATCATATCAAAATCAAATAGATTGTTCAAAGTTCACAATCCATAAAGTGAAGAGAAAATGCATGTAATTGGAGATAAAAATATTTGCAAATCATACGTCTGAGAAGAGACTGTTAAAGAACTTTTACAATTCAGTTATAAGAAGACAAAGAACCAATTTTTTAAATGGACTAAGAATCTGAATAAACATTTCTCCAGAGAAGATACACAAATGAATGATAGGCACAGGAAGAGACACTCAACACCATTAGCCATCAGGGAAATGGAAATCAAAACCACAATGAGATACCGCTTCACACCCACTTAGAATGGCTATTACAAGTGTTACAGAGGATGTGGAAAAATGGAAACACTCATACCCTGCTGGTGGGGATGTAAAATGGTGCAGCAGCTTTGTAAAAACAGTCTGGCAGCTCTTGAAAGAAAGGGTTAAACACAGAGGCGACACAGGAACCAGCAATTCTATTCCTAGACACATACCTGAGCTAACTGAAAGATACGATCGCACAAACACCTGCACACATAGTGCTCATAGCAGCAGCGTTATTCATAATAGAAAAAAATCTAATGGTGCTGTGGCTATGCAGAAAAAAAGTCCTCTTGTTAGAAATAGACATATAAATTATGTACAGGTGAAATATCATTATGTCTGTAATTTATTTTAAAATATTTCAAAAACACACGAAGCAAATATAGTAAAATTAATACCCAAATGTTCAGCAACAGGTAAAAAATGTACTCACTGCTTATTCCAGCTAAATTGATATTAAATCTGAGTCAACATCTCAAAGTAGAAGATAAAATAAAAAAAATAATAAGCAGTTAAACAAGTCAACTTTAAACACAAATCCCTCTTTACCGTGTGATCAGGAATTGTGGTGCCTTTAGAAGAGCTATCAGAAGAGAGTGGGATACTAATCCAGGGCTAATTTTCCAGATTAATCCAATACCAGTGAGAGGGAACAAGGAATAAAGTATAATAAATTTCTTATCTTGTCAGGGTGAAGTGGGAAGGAGAGACAAAATTAGTGTTGAATTTTTGAAATTGATGTAGAAACTCAAGTATGTTTGTTAATCATTTAAAGGAAGTTAATAGAGTAGAAATTTGAAGTAGAACTTTTAATCATCCTAACCTAAAGAATAAAAAAAAACTGGATAAGATGAAACTTGTTTGTTCCAGCAAAATTGAGGGAATAAAATCAAGGAAACAATTGGAAATTACACTGAACAAAAAATATTTTTAAGAAGATAGGAGGAATAGGGAGCAAATACGCTATTACAATAAATGCAAATGGGCTGATTTTCCTGATGAAAAAACAAAACTCTTGGACTAAGTAAAATATTTTTTTAAATCTAGGTATTAACTGTTCACCAGAAAAATATCTAAAATAGTTTGAGATGGAAAGTTTAGCCATAAAAATATGGGCAAAGATACACCAGTCATATTCAAATGAAATGAAAACAGGAAGGCCATATTAATCTCAAAGTTGACTATAAAGCCAAAAGCATGGTTTATAGAGACCAAAGAGATATTTCATAATAATTAAGGGTAAAATTACAAAGATAATACTACCATTACCTTTATCTACAAGACTACATAGCATTAAGCAAATTAAAAGTAAGCTGGTATATAGTGACTGTTTTTATGCATAGCTTATTACGGGCCACTTCACTAAATCTTTTATTAATTCTAATAGTTTATTTTCTTGAAGACTGTTCTATCATCTGTTCTCCCTTTTTAACACTTATTATTGATTTCTTTTATTGTCTCACTGCATCAGACAAAAGGTGACAATATGGAGGAAGTGACACCCTTGTCTTGGTTTTGATTTTAATGTTTGTAGAACACTGACCTTTATCATGACATTGCATTAGTTCTGATATTTACTTTTTTCATTTACTTGTTGCATTCGTTTCTGATACTTACAATAATAAATCTTTATTGTTATTGGGAATGACTATTTTTATGCCTATTTTACATATTTCATCGAGGCACAGAAAGGAAAAGTGACTTGCCTGTCACATAGCTAAAAATTAGTAGAGCAATGATTTTAAAATTGTATATATTTAAGATGTACACTATGATGTTTTGATATATGATTATGTTGTGAAATGATTATCACACTCAAACTAATGAACATATCTATCACCTCCCACTGTTATCTGAGTGTGTGTGTGTGTGTGTGTGTGTATGTGTTGAGAACACTTGAAACCTACCATTAGTCATTATGTCTTTGCTTGCTTAAGTGTACCAAAAAATCCCCATACAAGTATCAGAAAAAATACACAGGAGAAGTTTTTTTGTATTTTGTTTTTTAATCGTGGAGAGGAAGGCCTTTCTTTGGTAGACCTCAGGGCCAGAAAATAAACAAAACCCTAACAGCTCTGCTACATAAAAATTTTGAGCTTCTGCATAGGAATTAAAAAGACACCAGAAACAAAGGTGAAAGAAAATGACAAACAGGAGGAAATATTTGCAATGTTTATGACAAATAGTTACTAGCCATACTATGTGGAAAGCTTCAATATATCAACTTTAAAGTAACCAAAACAAACAACAGGGAGTTCACAGAAGAAACCTACAAAAAATCAAGAAAAAAAGACAATCTTATCAAAATCAATACAGTACAACTCAACTCAACTTTACGGAACCCTTAAAAAAGATAAGGTAGATATATTGGTACTCACATAAAAAATGTTCACAAGATGTTATTGAGTGAAAAAATAAAGTGACAGAGGACTATGCAAAGCTTGATCCCAATCAATAATAAATCTTAAATGTGTGCATGTTGTGCTGAGAAAGAGTTCGAAGGGTATACACTAAATTATAAATAGTGGGAATTTAGGGAGTGGGATTATAAGGTAGGGAGGTGGAGTTTCATTTTCTGTTGCATGTGATTGTGTAGGGTTGTTTTTTTTTCAGTGTGCATGTACTTTGATAATTCATATGTATTAATTTTTATAATAATAATGATTAAAAGTAGGATGCATTGGAAAATCTACAGAATCACATGCAGCAGATAATATATTATATTTATTAAGCATTATATATCAAACAAATGTATGAAGGAAGCAAAAGTGTGAAAAATACAAGATGAAAATAATAATGTTTATATTTGTATTGGGGGAGGGGAGCATAGGAGAGCTAACACTTTGCTGTGAATGATTATCTCTGCGGTTTGGGCTTGCAGAGGACTTTAATTTTTATTTAATATGGTCCATTTCAACACCGTTTTACACTAAATGGAAAACTGCACCTGTTAGTCATGTGTAAGCCAGTTCACTGGCTTGGGAATGAGAAAAAGTAAGTTCTGATTCCAACTCTGACCCTCTTCCTTTCCAAGCTTCCAGTTTTCTTATCTGTAAGACTGGTTATGGACAGTGACTGTAATGGGGTATGTGGTGGGGACTTGATAATGGGGGGAGTCTAGTAACCATAATGTTGCTCATGTAATTGTACATTAATGATACCAAAAAAAAAAAAGACTGGTTAACTCTATCCAATTTGTAAAGTTCTCCCAGTTGTAACAAGCTATCATTTTATGACTACATAATTCAGATTTCATTCATTAGAAAATAACACTATCAGCATTTGAAAATTACCTAAAAATGGTAACACCTCATGGGGAAAAAATGTTAAACTTGAGGAGTTTACTATTGCCATCCTCAGTTCCTGTTGCACGTCCATTTAGAATGCTTCACCAATCATCTATATTCTAACAGGTGGAAACAGCCAGCAAATTGAGAGACTGGGCCTTTACACAAAAGTAATGACTTCTGGTGGTTTCACATTCTAAAATAGCACGGGTCAAATTAGAAAGGTATTTTTTTTTTTGGTTATTTTGTTTGTTTGCTTTGTACTTTTGTAAATACACCTAAGTTAGATATTCAATTCCTACTTTGACATGTTTCTCTTTTTTCTACCAATTCACAACGCCCCACATGCCCCTCCTCCACTCCTTCTCCAACCCCCTGCCCCATTGGTCCCTTGTTAGTAGTGCTCACTTTCAGAAAGACTGTAACATTACTGAAAGAACACCAAAATAGAATTCAGCTCACCATTAATCCTTGTCTTCTCCAGCACTCCACAGTACAATCGCCTCTCTATTTCATTCATTGCTCCCCCATCTACAACCTGCACATATTTGCAGTCAATCGGAGAAGTAATTACTTTTGTACTGGGAACACCACAAACCAACCCTTATTTCCACAAGACGCAAATATCAATTAAGCATAAAATTCAATTTAGGACTGAAGTGCTGCCGAATCTCCCACCTAAAAAAGGAGAAAGATTCAGTCTATCCTTTAACGGGATTTCAGGTTTCATTTTCTAAAAAGTGGGGAAAAGGCAGGAATCCCTTCAAACAGTTTAAAGTGTCCTATTTTTCATTTTTGAAGCAATTATCTTGGTGCAAAAACAGAGGTAAAAATCTGCCAAAAATAAATCTAAGAAACATAGAAAATGATGTTCCACATTTTTCAGTAGCCCAAAAGATGTTTTTTTTTAATCAGATTAAACTTAACCATTTGAAGACTATCAATTGGATAATAATGGCAGAAACATATTCAAAGTAAATGAGAGTTGGCAAGGGTTAAATCAGTAAAAATAAGAAACTTGGTTCTTGTGATTGATTTAACTGGGGCAGCAATCATTTGAAACACATATGCAGATAAAATCAAATATTACCAAAAAAGTGAGCAGCAGATTTCATTACATACTCAAATAATTTCTATATTATAGTTGTCTTCCAAATACTTAAAATTCAACAAAATCCACTGACTTGGCAAATACAAGAGAATCCTCCTACACTAATAATTACATGAGGCTATTTTGCCTCAAGAAATGGTCCTCCTTTTACTGTTCCAAGTTGTGCTATTCTCTTAATGACTGTTCTTTATTTGAAGTTATGTATGTATGTGTGTGTGTGTGTGTGTGTGTGTGTGTGTGTGTGTGTATACATGTATAAAATACAGCCACAGGGAGACAAATGCCCACATACCTGATACAAACAAGGGGGCTGGTCCTTGACTGGCCTGTCTTCCTTTTCTTATTAATATAACTTCCAATCACACCCCAGAGCCTATAATCTTGAACTCTGAAAAACAAAATACATTCATCCGTGTTTGAAAAGTAACCCCCAAGAAATGCATTCCTAAATTCTTTAAAATAAACAAATTAAGAGTCCAAGAATAGGAATCCAAGGAGATTTAAATTTGAATTAGCTTAACTACTTTTGACAAGTTTACACATGAAAGACACCAAGATTGTATGTACTACTTGCTGCTTTAAGAAGTTTCATTCTGTCTGCCTATATGAAAAGTTTCGGCCAAAGTTAAATCAATCTCCTCTACTGATTTTCAACATTAGACAAATACCCAGCCCCCCCTTTTTTTGAACCCTGCTTTCAGCCTGACTTTTTCCCCAATTGAAATTCAGGCCCTCAATGGCTGGTTTTTCTTGGTTCTAAATGTTGATAAAAAAGGGTTTTCTCCACTCCCTCAATTTGATGTGACAGGCTTCTGACATGAATAATGGAAGCATTTCTTTCACAGGCAAATCAACTTAATTTAGCAAGCCTTTATACTCTCAGTGGGCAAGCCACAATCCCCGAGATTCCATGAGAGCCTTTAAGTTAGACGAAATCTTTAGAATTTGCAGAAAATGTATAAAGTAAACAACACTTATTTTGTCACAATACTTGAATAACTTTTATGCAGGAGTTACAGATGAATATATTACTTCCTAATCAGATCTTGATTTACAAGCAATTTACAAGCTCAAGGGAAACTAGCCCTCAGTAAGAAAAATAAGAGGTCTCTACACAAATAAATTTTAAAGCTTGAAGATTGAAAACAAAACACAACAAAAAGCTGAGAAAACAAAAAATGAACACCCTTCCCCCCCAAAAAAAGACAAATAAAAATCAAGATACACATACTTTGTAGAGCCAAGAGCAGTTTATAAGAGCATCAGAGAGGTACTATTTTGAACAATCCTTAAAAGCAGAATCTTGGGGAACTGAAAGAGCAGCCACTTCCTAGCCATCAGATTAAAAGGAATAAATCCTACAGTCATTTCCACTTCTAAATCCAGGACACAGTTACTCCCCTGGGAACATTTCAGACCAGAAAGAAGACATGTTAATAATGCATCAATGAGAGAGGGATGGGACTCATAAGAATAAAACTAAGACAGCTGCGTTCTGAGCTGGCTATTGAGGAATAATTAAGAAATGAAGGCAACCAGACTTGGAGTGCAACAGATTTTGTATTAAAACAGTCTCTAACAGAATATAGCAGTTGGCATTTGCCCTCCAGCCTTTGGTATCATTTATATAAGGGGAAGATGGAAAGAAAGGAAAGAACACAGGACTGGGCATCTGGTGCTCCCAGCTTAGCCAGATTTCCTGTGACTTTTGGTAAGTCCCTTCCCCTTCCTGGGCCTCTGCTTCCTCTTCTGTTCAATGAAAAGGTAGAGAGCTAGGTGAACTCTGAGGTTCCTTCCATCTCTAAAATGCTTTATTTTCATAGCCTGGTGACAAAAGTCTAAATGAGTAGGGATGAAAGTACTGAAGTAATTAGATATAATCCATAAATCTCAAAGAACTCTCCCAACTCTGGGATTGGAGCTTGAGCAAGTTTAGCAGATGCATCTTGAACTTCTGCTGGCATATTTCCATAATTTACTCTTTCCAAATACATAAAAGGCAATGTGCTTGCATCTGCAAAGGAAAACCCCAGCAACTGAGGGTTTCTGGAGCAACTCTTAATGTATCACAATTTTCAGTATACAAATAAAAATATAATTCTGTCACAACAACATACTCTTTCAATAAAGGCAGCCTCTGTTTTACTATAATCTAAAATTTTTATGAAGATGTGTTCAAATAAAAAATAACCGGCTTCCTTATTGTCAAACTTTTCACAATATATTTCAATCTCAATCTAGACTTTAAGGTTGTAGGATTCATACATGAGGAGGTAATGAACTGTTTCAGTAAAAAAAATTTTTTTAAAGATGCTCTAAATTTCAAATAATAGTAAACCCTTAACCACAGTGAACTATTTTCACATAAATATTGTTTCAGAGAATAAAGAACCATTTTTGAAAAAAAAACACACTCTACACACATCTTTAAGCCTCTCTCTCTCTCTCTCTCTCTCTCTCTCTCTCTCTCTCTGTCCCTCTCTGTTTCTCTCTCATATAATTAGCTAATCAGCCAATTAGAGTTTCCAACAATTGCAGATGTCAGGGAAGGAAGAAAGGAAAGAAAAATGGGAACCTAGTCAAGGTAGAAGAAAATCCTTTTACTTTAAAGGGTGTCCACCATTAACCTCTGAAGAATTCTACTCCACCTTGACGGATTTGTTATTCCCAGTCTCAACCTCTCCCACCTTCTTTCTCTATTATAATTGTTAGGTCAGTTAATTGGCTGATTAAAAATACCCTGGAATTTTTATTAACTGGCAATTAGAGTCATTCCCGTGGCATACAGGATCCTTTCTGACTGGGAAAGTCACTTGAGTTACAAATATTAATAAAATCAAATGGCTTTTTAAAGTCAGGTTTGGTTAATTCAGCCTTCTTGTATGGATAGTTTAGCATCATCCGTAGATTAATATCATCTCAGATGCTTTCAAACCAAACTGTGTTCATCTGAGAGCAGCAATCATCTGTCACAAAACAGGGGGAAAAAAGTAAATCTGGCAAAACTGTACAATCACAAGCCCTAGAGATGTTTCCATCTGCTATAACAACAATTCTTATATTTTATTCACAACACTCATTTTCTTTCCATTCAGGTGCATTCCAATAGAAGACCCACGTTTCGCATTCAGAAGGCCTCAGGAGTATGACACAGGACACGGCCTAATTCCTTTGGCCTAGGTAAATCCTCTCACAGCCTCTTGCTATAATTTCTCTAAGACAAGGTGGCACTTACGAAGATCCAGTACACAATGTGTCCATTTATGGGCAAGGCAAATGCTTCCATACAATCCAGTTTGTGTTACTCTAAGAAAATGGCAAACCTGTATTAAAAGTACAACCCAGGGAGGGAGAATGAGGCTTATCAATAATAACATGGAAAAACAACTGCAGAATGTCCATGTGGGTGGGAGGGTAGGCCCAGGAAGAGACTGAAGGCAGTATAAAATAACAGTTAAACCCAAGAGCTTTGGATCAGATATGGCCCAAGTCAAAATGCTCGTTCTGCCAGGTACTTAAGAGTGTGACCTTGTGTGAGCATTGGTTTTCTCATCTGTAAAATGAGGATAATAGCAGGAGCCATCTCATAGCTTTAACGGGAAGATTACAAAATAACACATGCAAAGTTTTCTCAGTGCGTGGCACATAGTAAGAATTCAATAAACAGCAGTTATTGGCATGACTGGCTTTCCTTATTCATGTTACTGACTGGCTGAGTAAAACCAACAGGCTTAAGGGAATGTTCACTAGTCTGTAGATACAGTCTAGGAACTTGAGAAAACCTGTGGGACAGAGATCAGAGAGCACAAAATCCCAATGTGTGAAGAGTGGAGATCAGAGAGCACAAAATCCCAATGTGTGAAGAGTGGAGTTTGGCCATCGTACACCCAGGGTTGGGGAAATGTAACCTCTGTGTCAGCTTGACAGGACTCAGGAGGCCATATAGGCCTGTCCAATTACTGAGGACTACCAGTTATTCACAAAACTTGTTGCACGTAAGAACTGAGGCACATGGAATATTACACCATGCAATTCACTATCTCATGGGCAGAGAGTTCAAAGCATGGATTGCAGAGTTAGGCTACTTAGGTTTCAACCTCTACTGTTACTAGCTATTTGATCTTAGGCTATGTAGTAACTTCTCTGTGCCTCAATTTCCTATTCTGTATGGTAGGGGACATTGTTAGGTCTTAATTTATAATCCATGTTATAACAATTAAATGAGTTAATATTTGTAGAACTCTTAGAAGAGTGCCTGGCAAAAAATGAGTTTTATACGTTTTTTGCTAAATTAAATAAATAACACCTATAATGTACTAGCAGCATTTACTTTGTCCTCATGTAACTGGCACATTGGCCTCCAAATGGCAAGTGTTTCGGAGACATGATGATGTATTTGACCCTTGTACCAGCCTTGCAAGATGGTATTGAGATGACCAGAGGCCAAAAAGGAAAGACAGTGATGGAGCCAGTAGTCCAAAAGCCAGTACTCACTTTTCTCGTTTATTGGTTTAATACCCCACTGACATATAGTATCCAACACCTTTATTAGTCCTTTAACCTGAGAGAAAAGGGCAGGGAACAGGTCTAGCACAGGACAAAGATGGAAAGGCAGTGAAGTTTATCATTGAACCTCAGTCCTCTCAGAGCTCCTGTTTGGGTCAGAAGTTGCTTTCTCCTTTCCCTCCAACATGAAAGTGTTAAACCCACTCCTTTAAAAAAAATCAAAAGGAAACAGAATGTTAAGAGTTAGAAGGTCTGTGTCCAAGTGTTATGCCCTCATATTATAGATGAGGTCACTGGTTCCCGCAGAGGGTAAGTGACTTTATTTAAATGATTGAATTCATACTTTTTCCCAATTTCTTCAGATTCAGTATCAAGTTGCATTTAAAGAAGAACAACACTCTCATCCCAACACTTGCCGTTTGGATTCTTTGTAGGTTGGCATGCCTTCCAAGAGTTCAAGCCAAACGCCACTTCATGAGGTCTGATGTGCTGTTTGCATGGGGCATTCCAATGCAAATCGAGTGTCTTGGTCATAACATCTTGGTCCTGGTCTTCTCCCATATTTGCATCACTAATATATTCAAGTGCTGTATAGTCCAAGGGCATCTGGGCGGTAAAACTAGATAGGAAATGTTGCTCTTTCACAGTTGTTTTTTCGATGGAAATTTAGTTAACCATGACAAGTTCCCCCATAGCAGCATTTTTTACTCCAATTGTGAACCTAAAGGATTGTTAATCACATGACTAACAAGTGGTGTGGATCATGTGTAGTAGCATGGAAGCAAGGAAGAGGTAGAATTTAGACATTAAAAAAAGAGATTGTACATCATGACTATAGTTGATAAGACCGCATAATTTGCTAAGAGAGTAGAACTTAAATGTTCTCACACACGCACAAAAGGTAGTATGTGAGGTGATGGATGTGTTAATTAACTCAGTGGGGCCATGGTAGGGGTGGAGGGGGCAAGGGAATCCTTTCACAATGTATACTTACATCAAATCTTCAGATTATACACTTAAATATCTTACAATTTTATCAATTATACCTCAGTAAAGCTGGGGAAAAAAAAAGAAAGATCTTGCTGAGTTCCACCTTCCCCTCATTTTACAGATGAGGAAACTAAAGTCCAGAGAAGACAAGTCACAGAGCTAGTTAGGACCAGAACAAGGTTGACAGCCAGGTCTCCTAACTCCCAGTCTAGAGTTCCTCACCCTGCACAATTTTGCACACATATTTCAGTTTATGTAAAATTCCTTCAGCAATTAAATATATGATTTCAAGTGGAGGTGAATCATGTTATCACAAGGTACATTACTGGAACTTCATCTAACTTAAATTCACAGTCTCCTCTCTGTTAAACATGTTGCTTTCTTTTCATGGGCAGAAAAATACTATAATTTCAGTTAAAATCTTTCCAGGATTTCGAAATATAGATAGGAGATGGATGTTGCTAGAGAATGTTAATAACAGGTCAAAATAGCACTCAAACCCTCTATGTGTCAGAACAGAAACTCCCTAGAAATATTTATTCAGCACTCTATCTTTTATCATTTGAAAATGCTTGATTGTATTCAATAAGAGGAGGGCTCTTGTTGGATAACCATACTGCATTTAGAGAAATCCAATCATATAGCATTTTAACAGTACATTTCTTCCCTTAATTTTCTTCATTTATTTGCCAATGCAAATCATACATTAACATTGCAGTTTGGAAGAAAATGAGTAACATTTCTTGCTGTGTTATAGGTCAGTGGTTAACACAGCCAAAGTTTCATTTCCCTCCCATTAAAATTGCTTGTTTGTCTCATCTGGATGTATATCAAATGGTAATAAGATACAGAATATATAAGGTTGTGACTCATGCCAGTAGGTTTTGCTGTTTCTAGGGTTTTCTTGTTAACTGGTTGCATCTTTTTCCACGCCATCGTTAAGGCTGATGATTCTTCAGAACACCATTGAAAAGACAACTAAAAGGAATTTCACCAAAACAAGGAAATAGAAATGAAATTTCCTAAGGGCAGAGCAATGGTTTTTACTTTTATGGTTTGGAAAATAAAATGCATTCCATTCCGTGAAACTCATTGAGTATGAAAAAGAGCATTTTACTGGGAAAAAAAGGAAGAAAATTACTCAATTTGAAATTCTGCACTGATTTCAGAGGTTTCAGGTTAGAACACATTTCTGGAGAGAGAAAACCGAGTGATAGGAAGAAATTACTCTTGGGATCTTCAAGTAATGACCTGCCCCATGGAGCTATGCATACTTTACTTCACCTAGTAAATGTCCGTCTTAGCTACTGGGTATAAGATATTTCTGTAAATGAAATTGTATGCTAACCTATCCAGAGGAGCACTCTTTTTGAACCAATGGAATAATTGTTTTACGATGTGAATAATCCCTCTCTTATTTATCTATTGTCAGTGGTTGGATTTTTGTTCATTAAACTTCTTAACAGAGAGCTAGCCTGCATACGCTTATCTCTCAGCACCTGAAGGACAGACTTTGAGAAAGCAGAAAAGCAGGGTAGGGGCAAGGTCCGGACATTGGCCAAGAAGTCAGAAGACCTTGGTTGAATCCAGCTCCATGTCTTATTAGCCAAAGGATGGTGGGCAAGTTAATACATCTTTCTGGGCTTCAGTTTCCTTACCTGTAAAAATACCAGATAAAGAAACTATGGGAGTCTAATGTAGTTATCTGTACGAAAACACTTGGTAAACTGTAAAATGGTAGACAAATAGGTTAATTAACAATATTTAATTACTGCCCCCTGTTCCACCTTCCAAAGTCAACAATGGAAATGATAATCAATAGGTCCTTAACAGGAAAGTCTCACATCAAAGAACCTAATTTTAATCAAATAGCCTATGGTGGCACCTTGGCTTGAAAAGGAAAAGAATGCAGTCAGGTAGCATCAGAAAAGCCACATTCTGTTGCAGCTAACTTAGCCTGTGTGGAGTCTCTGGCACTGGCACCAAGAGGCACTTTGTGGCAACAGAAAATTGTCTCACATCTTCAGGGAAATGCAAACAAAACCATAATGAGATATCACCTCACACCAGTCAGAACGGCCACTGTCCAAAAGACAAGAAATAACAAGTGTTGGCAAGAATGTGGAGAAATGGGAACCCTCCTACACTGTTGGTGGGACTGCAAATTGGTGCAGCCACTGTGGAAAGCAGTATGGAGCTTCCTCAAAAAACTAAAAATAGAAATGCCATTCAATCCAGTAATTCTACTTCTATGAATTTACCCAAAGAAAACAAAATCTCACAGAAAACAAAATTCGAGAATATATATACATTCCTATGTTTATCGCTACATTATATGCAGTAGCCAAAATATATAAGCAACCAAAGTGTCCATCAATAGATGAATGGATAAAGAAGATGTGATCCATATACACAATGGAATATTATTCAGCCATTAAAAGAAAAGAAATCCTGCCATTTGCAACAACATGGATGGATCTACAGGGTATCATGCTCAGTGAAATAAGCCAGGTGGCAAAAGACAAACATTGTATGATTTCACTTATTTATGGAATCTAAAAACAAAGCAAAACAGAATGAACAAAACAGCCGTAGAGTCAGAGACACTGAGAAGTGACTGGTGGTAACCATGTGGGAGGGATTGAGGCGAGGAGGGTGAGGGGGATAAAAGGGCACAAAAATTCTCAATCATAATATAGGTTGGTCACCGGGATAGTAGTACAGCATGGAGAATATAGTCAATGATCCTGTAATATCTTTCTTTGTTGACAGACAGTAACCGCTAGTGGGGGTGAGGATTTAATAATATGGGGAACTGTTAAACCACTGTGTTGCACATTTGGAACCAATGTGAGATTGCATATCAACAATACTTCAATAAAAAAGAAAACAGTTTCACTTCAGACTGACTGAGTGAAGAAAATGTGTGCAGAAAATCTCCAGGGGATCAGAAAACCTCAACTCTATTAGGATCTATTTCAAACTTGATCTTGCACAGTATGTTGGGAGTAACTTGTTAGACTAACCAACTTGAAAAAACTGATCCTTTGAGGCTCAGTTCAGATACCTCTTCTGTAACCAGCCTCAGAATCTCTTCAACTGGGATTAATCTCTCCTTAGTTTGTGCCCCTAACATGAGTGATATGCCTCTAGTATGGCACTCATTCATATTTTGTTTATCTTACAGTCTGTGTGTGTCTGTGTGTGCACACATGTGTAAGTTTATGCTTGTGTACTGCCTCACTCACAAGAGCATAATTTAAGCTCCTGAGGTCAGGAATCATGTCTTGGTCATTTTTATGCATCTTTCCATCACAGCATCTAACACATTGCCTTACACATAGTTGCTCATGAAGCATTGCTATTAAAAGGAATAAGGATCATACATTTACTGTTCAGGGAAGTATTTCCTTTTTTCTGTGCCCCAAAACTATCTACTTCAAGCTTTAAGGTGTTGCCGTTATTGCATCCTATAATTTAGGTAACAACTCCATGGAGTAGTAGATGACTGTAGGCATTTTTTCAAAAACCAGAAAAATCAGTACTTAAGAATATAATCACTGTTCTTGAAGCAAAGTAGTTGATGATCTCAGATCTGACAACAGGGACTCCCATTCTGGACAGAGTGGAATATAGCAGTATTGTTTAATCCCTCAAGGGAGGTCAATATACTTCAGTTATCATAAGCGTCCATCCCAAATGGAGGCTAGGTCCAGCTAGGATAGTGTTGTGCAATACAGGAGCCACTGGCCATATGTGCCTATTGAGCACAGGAAATGTGCTAAGATTAAATGGAGATATACTGTAAATATAAAGCACACACCAAATTTCAAATACTTAGTACAAGATTTAAAAAATAATATAAAACATCTTATTAGTTATTTTCATATTGATTGTATGTTGAAATGAAAATATTTTGGATATATTGGGTTAAATAAAATATATTATTAAGACCCATTCACCTTTTTATTCTTATTTTTTTAATGTGCTTACTAGAAGATTCAGAATTATATATATGGCTTGCATTATATTTCATTGGACAGCACGAAAACTGGACCTCCCCCAGAAAATAATCTATCTTTAAAACAACCTAAATGCTAATAATTAGCACATCTACCATTTCCTCCTGAAGCCAACAGGACCCCCAAAACCAAAGGGTGATGTCACAAAGCACTGATACAAGACTACACCTTCACCTCTGAAATATCTGAGTCTGTATCCAAGCTAGGAATAAGAGATCTGGAGGAAGGCCTTCTAAGAAGAGAAAATTATTATCGAATGTTCAAAAGTTACAAGTAAATAAGAAAAGCATTCTTGAAGTTTCTGAACAATGAAACTTCAATATTTACCAACTTAACTTGTGCTGCCATGATGCTACTGAAAAGGTAAAATAAAACCCAAATGCTTTGCATGAGGTAGCACAGTGTCTTGCATCTTAACAATGTCTGTTGAAGTGAATTGAATTTGGAAGAGGTTGTCTAATTGGATTGGATCTCTTTTTAAACTGAAGTCAATGAACCAGGGTATGTCCATACACAGCCCTAAAGCTCTCCACTGAGTCTATTAACATGTATTGAGGGTGGATACTATGCTCTCTTGGCCCTTTATATAGCAACTACTGGATCCTTGCTAAAGCACTAGCTGCTACAAGGCCGAATTAGGTATACGCTTGATTTTTATTCCAGTAAATACCATCTTATATCCATGTTTCCTCTAAAGCAGGAGGGCTTTCACAGCATGGCCCCTCAGAACAGCACCATAACAGAGCCTTTAATTATTGCACGTAGCTGCGGTACTTAAATTTTATCATCCATGAAGATTTGGGCTCCATGAATAAGGCACAGACAGCACCTGTGTTTAAATTTAAATTGGAATATTAAAAAGAGATTTTCAAAAATAGAAAGAATTTGTTAATTAACTAGATGGGGATCTTTTTTTTCACAGTGTATATATACATCAAATCATCATGTCATCTACTTTATTTTTAAATTGTATTTGTTAATTATACTTCAATAAAAAAGAAATAGGAAGAACCAATTTTTAAGCAAAGGGAATGTAAGTACTGAAAGAACAGCCCTGTTAAATTGCTCATAATTCCACTTAAAACATGAAAAAGCCAAAAGCAGTATCAACAGATCTGTTCAGTTAATTCAGTGAAATATAAAAAGAAAAACATTCAACCCGGGCATTGGCATTGTGAAAGCAAACTTAGCAGGTGATTGATCTATTTTCAACAGGCTGTGTGGACAGCATGTAGGCACAGACTCAGTCTGTGGCTGTTGCCTTAATAGAGGTAAAAATCCTCAGATCAGATATAGTAAAGTGGACATGGTCACAGTGACCCAGCAACATCTGTTCAAACTTTACCCATATTTGGAGACTCTTACGCTAGGTTGTTCTGAACAAGACCCAAATCTATTTATGTATTTTCCTAGTCTTATCACCTCCTTGTGGCAGTTTTTGCAGAGACAAGCCACTATTACAGTGTTGTCAAGTTCCTTCTCGTTTTCTAGTTCAAATCCTTGTTCATGCTGTTTGTTAAGTACTTGTTCCCTTTGACAGCTTTCAGCCAAATAGAACACACTGAATGCTACATTCCAAACCACTCCGTCCCGCTGGGCTCCAAGTGAAACAAGCTCTTCAAACTCCATCATGTGAACTTTTCACAAGGAACAATCTCCCTCAGACACTTCCATTCAGAGATACTATCCGTGAAACTGGGACTCAGGGAAAGGGTGACATCACAGGCTTCCCCCTCTGGCCAGGGTCATGACCACCAAAGTTGTATTTAAGAGGCCCCCACGTGGTTTGGCACATGATTTTCTTAATGATCTAACCTTTCCCCCAACTTTCCCATAAGCTTCCAATTTAAGATACTCACATTTAAACACAAAATTGGGTACTGGTGTCAAGAAAGCCTGGGATTTCAAACAGAATGAGAAACTTGCAGCCAGGGTCTCTATTAGGGGTAGGAGGGTAAATGTAAGACATACTATATAATATGTGCCATATGTGGGATTTGGGGGCAGTGTATTGGGAATCACAGAAAGAAAAAGTATTATATCCAACCAAGAGGCTGGAAAAGCACACACACATGCACACACACACACACACAAAGTGAGAAAAAGTTAAGAAGTAGATTTGTTTTTAATGTCTAAAGCTGAGATTTGGAGACAAGAGCTTTGTAAAATGCAGGAGGATTATTCTCATGAGATGGATAGCCAGCTTGTCTACAGTTGGGCCACAACAGGAGAGCAGCCCACAAGCACACCAGGCTATATTCTGGGGAACTGGGGGCAGTTTTCAGTTGGGGGTGATCTGCCCAGTAGCTGCTGAGGAAGGCTTTGGACTCTCCTAAAAGATCTTTAAGATGAGAGCGACTCATGGATCCTGGGTGGTTTCCATTTCAATTCTCACTACAGTTGGGACATGTGGTCTCAGTGGCCTTCCAGGTGCCCCTTTAATGCAATGACCCTATGAACTCTTGTGTGTGTAACATCCTCCTGCTCAACTTACTATTTTTTAAAAATAAATGTGCCTAAATAAGGGGGCATTTGACTGTAATATGCCCCTTAAGCATTCAAAATTGTTTTTGTTTTAATTCTTGACCTGCTGAGCAAGATAGAACCAATTTAAAATCCCCACTTTACAAGTGGCATGTCATTTCCACCAGATCAGTCTCCTGGCTTGGAATTGTCTCAACATGGCAGTCCTTGTTTCAAGGGGCTCTCAGAGCTCAGCTGGTCAGATGCCAGATTATCAAAATGCAAATATCATAGAAAGAAAGTTATCATTACCATTGTCTGCTGAATTAAATCACAGGTCAGAAAGTGCCAAGACCTTCTGGAGACCTTAAAGATCATCTAACACAACTAAGTCTTTTGTTTCATATACCAAGTGAAAAAGGGTTGACTTGCTTAAAATCAGTTATTGGGAAAGGCAAAGCTTAAACCTGGATCCTGTGTCCTTGCCACTGATGCCTGGCACACTACAATCCTATCTACAAATGAGAAAGAATGTTGATAACATTATATGCTACACTTCTTTGAGGGAGCACATGCAATGTTCCATAGAATAAAACTGCTCCTCTGAAGTTCTGTTTTGAGTTTTACCTTCCCATAATTTTATGACAAAATAATTGGTTCATTAAAAAATATACAAGTATGGTGTAATGTTGAATATGTCTTTTCAACCTACACATGCAGGAATGGCGATTCTTACACACCTCCCTGTGGAAAAGACCCCCTTGGGATGAGACTTCATGGTTTATAGTCTAGTGGAGCAAAGATACAAACGGACAATTCCAGTAATGACTTTGAAGTGAGAACTTTTGGAAGGGGTGTTTAACCCCAACTCAGAAGAGCAAGGAAGTTAGTCAAGGGGGAAAAAAAAAAAAAAGTAAAGCCTGAGGTGAGCTTTGAAGTTTGCGTAGGAGTTAAGCAGACAAAAAAACAGTTTAGGGCAGGGCATTCCAGACTGAGGAAGCTACAAGGGTAAAGAGCTGTTAGAAAGTTCAGAAAACTTCAATTGGTCCAGTTTGGCTGGTAGCTAGAGTGCAGTGGTGGTGGTAAGGGGTGACTTGTGTTCCCTGAATGCACAACTCCAACAAGTTTCCCCCAAATAAATACCACATAGTAAAGACAGTATGCTTGCCTCGCCAGAGTATCTTCACAGTGCAAGCTTCCTAGCCCCACTCTATCATCAACACATTAATTAAAAGGTCAGACACAATATAACTAAGGGAGGTACAGTGAAGTGAGCTATGGACTGGAACCTGCTATGGGATAATCGTCTTTGCAGTAAGTTATTGTGGCCCTCCCTGGTGAGAACAGTCTCTTGTTTGTAAACCGAATAGTTGACCCTGCTGTAGATGATCTTTAAGGTTCCTCTGGCTCTAAATTTGGGAAGGATCCTACCATGCTTCAAGAAGAGGTCTGTAATCCTCCACAAAGGTCCAGGCTGACCAAAAACCAATCCACCCCAGACCCCTATTCCCATCATTACATAAAAGGCAAAGTGATCTAGTTGAAATGTTTTCTAACTCTCAGTTTGTAAGTAATTTTGATTAGGAAGCAGTGGTCTAATAAGATAAAATACTAAGCTAGACGTTAGGAAGTCAGAGCCTTCCTTCAGCCTCCTCTAAAGGTCAAAAATGAAAAAATTTCACCTAATAACAAGTTTTTGACTCAGTCCTCTCATCTGCACACCCGGAAGGAAAATGTAAGAAATATACAAAATGATGATATGGATAATATGTACACATGGGGAGATTCACTTAAAGTCTGCATAGAAAGTTCACCAACAATGATCAATTCAAAATTAGCTATTTGAATTTATCACAAACCTCACAACAGGGTCACTCTCATTTCAGACTTCACTATGTATCAAATCACCAGGCCCTCTTTGAAGTATGTGCTTCAGAGGGCCTCCCACCGAGATTTTGATTTACCTGGAGGGTGGTTCCAAAGCTGCCAGCTTCATAAGCAACTCAGGAGATTCTCAAGGGACGTGGTTGTGGGTCTGACCACTCTTTCCAAAAAGATGAATCTAATAGGAATGAGGATAAAGGCACGTGGGGAGAATCATCTAGAAATTAGAGCATGGGTTTCAGGTGCCTTTCCTGGGCAGTAAGAAAACAGAAAGGGAGAATGGGAATAGCTATACCTGGGTCTCGATGGGGGCTTACTCATCTATGCAATAAATATTTCTTGTGTGCCCATATGGATCAGGCACTGTGCTAAGCACTGAGGATTACAGAAGGAAACAAGGCAAATGAGGTCCTTGCCCTCAGGTTGACATGCCTTCTTACAACTCTCCATACCTACCTGCAGTTGTACAGTCAGTCTTGTAGCTTCCAATGCCACAGTGATGCCAACAGAAGAGGGCTCTTGAGCACACAAGAACCAGGAAGAATGATAGAAGGCATGGCTCTTTTGTTTCTTCAAGACTAGCCCTCCAAGAATTCTACAGCTATAATTGAAGGCTTTCTCAGCTTTCAAGAAGCAGTGCAGAGCACACACTGAGATGCTTCCTACTGGTATGGTCTGAGGCGTGGGAGGGTGTGAGAGAGCAAAGGCTTTCCAGAGAAAGCTCTGTCAAGGTAAACATCTCCACAAACCTGGTTAACCAGATAGCAGTGTTCCCAGAGAAGAACATCCTACAGGGATACCACTGTGCCATCCCTGCTCTGGTGTCCTGCTGCTGGACAACCAGGCGTCCTGCCAGACCAATCTTCCCTAAATCACAGTTTGGGTGGTGTCACCCCTGCCCCAGGATAGGATCTAAAGTACAGGGCCAGACATTTGAGACCCTCCATACTTTGGCCTCTACCTCCCCTACCTCCTCTACCCAGCTCCTATGATTCCCCTGAACCCAGCTTTACTATTATTTTCCCCCTTCTCAAACTTTTTTAGATATCCTTCCCCTACAAGTATTCCCTATGCCCTCCTTTTCTACCCATTTTTCTAGGCCCAGGTCAAATGCTACTTCCTCCAGAAGTTGTTTCTTGGTAAGGAGGCCTCTGTCCTCTGAATTCTGCAAAGCTCTTGGGTTCTCTTCACACAATTAACACAAAGAACTGCTTTCTGGCTACGTTACCTTCCAAGCCAGGAGGTGCGCTTTGGGGATAAGGATTGTTTCTATGTTTTTTTTTTCTACTATCCCTTTTCTAGGTCTAGCACAGTGCCTCTGTAAGTTCTTGTGGAATGCCTCAATGGCAAGTTTTTATCGGGGAATTCACTTAATTTTGTTGTATTATTTTTAATGCACCAGTCAATAACAAATTTACTCCAAAGGGCACACTAATGAAACAGAAACAACTGTCTGAGATGAACCTTAAGCAAAAGTATTACTCCTTTCCTTATAATATTTTATGCACTCGTTTTGGGAGAGCCTGGGGAGATTTGGGTGTTTCATCCTCACCCCTTCCACAACCTTGCTCCAACCTCCTCCACCCCCATCCCACCCACTCTACCTCTTTCATCACCTCCAGTCCACTCCACCCTTATTCAGAACCACTTTCACCTTTTTAGGTGCCCCTAGGCCTTTCACTTTCAAATCCTTTTCACTCTTATGCCCCTCCTCATATTCTTTCAAGCCAGAGGAGGTAGATCTTTCATAACTCCTGTTGCAAGGTGCTTCCCTCAAGAAATTTCAGGAACTCCAAGGCTGCACTAATATCCAGAGTGATGATCCTGAGTACTCATGAGCTAAAGACACAATTAACACAAGATCTGGGATATTTAGGCAAGTTTCAACTATAAAACAGTAGTTTCAGCTTAAACACAGAGATTCTATTTTCTGATTTCTAAATTGATCTATTTTCCTGCTTTTTCTCAACTATAAAGGATTTTAGAATTTGACCGATTTTTATTTACAGAGAAGGGAGAACATTTATTGAGTACATTTAAGTGCCAAGCATTGTGCTAGATACTTGAAATATGGACTTCATCTTAGCCTCATAACCACCTTAGGAGACGCACAGTTCCATTTTACAGATGCAAAACTGAGGTCAATAGGCATTAAATGATTCACCCAAAATAATGCAGTGAATTTATAGGGCTAGGATTCTAGTGTCGGTCCTTTTAATACAAAGCTCATGCTCTTTAGTTATATCATGTTGTACCGTTAAACAAAACCCAGAAGTTCACTCTACTTCATCTTCCACTTCAAAACAGATCAGCAAAAAGATGTAACCTCAGAAAAAGGAACTTTTTACATTCCTAAGGAAAAGGAGCCCCACTGGGCCAACCAGGATTGCCATCTTTGATCTCAGGATCTCAATTATTGGCTTAATTTTCCTAAACAAGAGCATTAAATTGACTATCAAGTTACTACTTGCCCAGCCAAACGAACGTAGCACCTCTTTACACCACCATATAATCACGAAAATGACGTTTTTTTTTACAAAAGCCTCACAGCCCAATATGTATAATTTGCAGTTTTTTTTCTAGAAATTCGGTGCATGATGTAGTGGAGCAAAAATACAAGACTTCAGGTTTCACAAAGATACCAAGTTTCACATTTTGATAAAATGTAACTGGCAAAAAATGGTTAAAGGAAACAACCAAAAAAACAAAAACGGGCAAAAATATCCTGTAACCTAGTAAACACCTGTTAGTCCTTCCCCTTCAGTAATTTTAAATAAGGTCACATTTATTCATTCAATAAACATTTATTGAGCACCAGCGACTGTGCGAGGTGCTAGGAATATAACTGTGAACAAGATAAACCAGGCTTCCGCCTTGACCAGATACTTCTGCTTTAAATGATCTTGCTAACTACTACATGACACTTGTTCTCTGCTAGGATTATATTTTGGGAAAAGGAAAGTCAAGAGTCACATGAGGCCTCTTCTGGAATACTTTTAAAGTTTCTAAACGGCAAAGATGATAGAACTCATTATTTAACTTAGAGGAGAAAGAGATGGCCTTGAGGATCCTTTCCACGGCATGTTGAAGGTCGAGTTAGCTGTTAAGCAATTTGATGGCTGGCGACCAAAGAGGCAGTTTAGACCATTCGGTTGCGCTTGTGGTTCGGGGAGTCTGTGACGCCATCACCACACTGGGCTGACGTGCGCTTGCGGGTCCCCCCACTGTCTGGGCGGATGGCCAGTTCTTCTGAGTCGAAGGGGTTCAAGTCATCCTCGAGGAAGCTACTTTTCCGGCGCCCGCCGCTGGCACCACTGCTGGCATGAGATGGGGAGCCAGGTGCGCCAGATCGCACACTGATGTTCGCCATAGCGCCACTAAGACCATGCAGGGCGATGGCCTCATGGAAGGGCTGCAGGTCAACGTCCACCGATGAGGTGGATTCAGTGGCCACGGCCTGGCTGGGGGCCCCAGTGGGCAGCTTCGGGGGTGTCCTGGGGGTGCGCTGTGGTGGAGTAGCTGGCGGCACTTTGCCACAGAGAAAGCTAATCAGGTCTTCGCGGAGTATGGTGCTCCGGCCCTTTTTCACCCACTCCAGCACATCTTTGATACGACGCTGGTAGCCAACCTGGACGCCCAGGTCAAAACTTCGTTGATGGGCATCCCCGCTCTCTTTGTAGAGACTGGTCACGGCCATGGCCGCATTCTGGAAGGGGTCCCACATGGAGAGTCCTGGCTGTTGGCACCCGGAATCCTTGTAGAGCTGGGCCACAGCGGTGGCTGTGATCTGGAAGAGATGCCACAGCTTCTGCTGTTCGCTCTTGAGCCCCACCGTCTCCTCGGCCGCCTCCTCCTGCAGCTCGGGGGGCAGCTGCTCTTCCTGCTCGGCCTCGGCCAGGCACTGGCGTTCCCACTTGGAGAACCAGTGCTCTGCGACCTCGGCCTCGCCCTCCTTCGGCTGCTCCTCCATCCTCCGCCTCCTGGCTGCTCGCTTTCTTCACCGCCGCCGCCGCCGCCTACTCTGGCTCCTCCACCTCCACCTCACCTCCTGATCGGTGCTCCCCTCTACCTTCAACAGCCACCGCCTCCTCCTCGTGCGCCGGCGGCCGGTCGCGTGGGCGGCGGGGCCCTGAGGCCAACTGATCCGTCGCGCGCCGCCCGCGGCCGGGTAGAAGCCCCGCCCCGCCTGCCCCGGCCCGGCCCCCAGCTACGCCGCGGAGATAACTCCGCAGCCGCTGGCGCCGCCTCACTGCCCCCTTCCGGCCCCGCGGTCAACCTCTACGCCCCCCCCCCCCCCCCCGATGGCGCCGCGGCCTCCCCGCAGCCGCCGCCGCCACTGCCGCCGCTGCCGCTTTGGTTGTCGCCGCGCCGCGGCTTCTCAGCTCGGCCCCAACCCCCGCTCCGCCGTGGCTGCCGCACCGAGACTTCAGAGGGGGGTCTGCTGGAGCGCTGCCTCAACGCGGCGCTTGCCTACCGCTTGGCCCCCTTTTCACACATTTTTGAGACTTGTCGGTTTCATCCAATGAGCTGATCAAATTGTACATCTTATGCTGCCAGAGAGGATTATGGGGCAACTTAATGGTGTCGATCACATCCAGGGCGCCGATCCGGGAAGGCCGTGGCGGGGGGGGGGGGGGTGGTAGTGTGGAAAGAGCACCGCTCTCGTAAATAGGCTAGCAGTCTGAATCCCAGCAATGCCCTCCGCACAGTAGGTGCCCAAGAAAAGTGTTTTCCATGCACGGAAGCAGTATTTTGCAAGGGAAAAAAAAAAATTCACACCAGGCAAGCCCCACACCCCTTCTTGAGGCCTCAGTTTCCCCAATTTGCCCAATGAGGTGGTTGGATTAATTCTCTAGAAAGCACCTCCAGTCGCGATTTAGAACTTTCTGTGTGGTCTACTTTCCCCTACTGAAAATTTCAATATGAAGTAAAGAGTATGAATATAGGAAAATGAAATTCCAAACACAGGATTTTCTGCTTTAGTGTAGAATTCAGTACCTTTTAGAAAACAGAAATGCTAACCTAATTTCCAACACCCTAAAAATACTAAATAGTTAAAACATAATAATACCAAAATTAAGCTAAAACAGTATGTGATACTGAAGTCTTTTCTCGGGTTCAATAACAGCTACATTGTAATAGTGCAGACCTTTCTCAGTGCAGACAATTCCAGAGCAAACTATGCTGAGAAGAAAAATTATCACTGAGCTAAGAATAACGTAAAAAATATGAGGAACTAACATAATAATTGTTTTATTTAGGAGAAAAGTTAGAATTTCGCAGTTTTTGTTGTAGAATATTTGCTAAGTCTGCAGAAAGGCTTACCAAGATAAAGGAACCTAAATCTTATAGCAAAATATGTTTAATAATTCCCAAGTATGAAAATAAGCATATAAAATAAAATGATCTAATCATTAAGCTTTATCGTCTTCCTTAAAAGAAATACATGTTTCTAAGTTAAACATAAAAGAGAAGAAGAAGAAGAGGGGATTGTGCCCTTTCTCTGCAAACCGGGCTTTTTCACGATTCATTAAACCCTTTTTCCATATGTGTAATTGGACTCTCCTCATTTACATAAACGAGGGATGAGGCAAAAGACCTATAAGGTCAGCCCAAAAGGAGAAATACATTTCTCATTCTCCTATATTTAAAAAAAAAATTGTAGAAGAAAACTCCAGGAAGGCAGAGTCCCCCCCCGCCAGCCCCGCACACCCCTACACCCACATATACCTGAAAACAGTTCGTGGCCAAGGAGTCACCCTGTTTGCCAGAGCTTTGAGGATCGCCCTGCACACGGTGCTTCATAGTTATTATGAGAGGCACATGTTTTTACTTTCTTTAAGTAAAAGCTTGGAACGAAGTGACTGACAGTAGGACACTATATCCTATTTTGTCCCCTCATTTTTGATTGGGTTAAAAACCAAGAAGAAAGACTGCACTGTCTCTGAAAGAGCACAACTCTCTGCTTGGGCTTAAGTTGTCTGGCTGGTACCCTCCATTCAGTTGGTTTCAGCACCTGATTAATTAGTTAATTAGTACTTAGAGCTGACTAGCCCCGGTTGGCAATTTTCATGCCCTGCATGGTGAAACGTTGAATCCAGCATTGAAATTTCTGTGTCGCACACCCTAATTATTATCACCCCACTACTTTTAAAACAAATGCACAAAATTATTATAATAGACAGAGCCAGACAACTGTGTGGGAATTTGTTCTTTCTGAGAAATAATGGTAGACTTAATATTTTTCACTGTTGTCCTTAACACATTCAAATAAAACAATTGAACGGGAAAAATTCTAATTCAATTAGCCTGCAACTCCTTCCATAAAGAAAATGGTTTTATATGGGAGAGATGTTAGAAAAATTACAACAGAAAATGTTAATATTTTATCAGTTCCTCAGATGGCAAAGAGGGGGTTTACAAGATATCTTGAGATTAGTTTTGCACCTATGTAAGTCTAAAATGTCAGAAATAAAAGTAAAATAATAGAAAAAAGGAACAAAATAAAAGGAAAAAAAAAACCCAAGATCCTTTTAACTAGCTGTAAGGAAATGATGCTATCTCTCTGTGTTCAGGGTGGAGGGAATTTTGATGTTGAAAAATACTGACATGGTTTAGGAATGAATTTTCTATGGGAAAAAAAAAATTCCTTGGCTGCTTCACTATTCTTCCATAAATTTGATATGATGGCTAAGGTTAAATATCAACTAGGGAAAGATAGTTTTAGAAAGTAAGTTAGGACATAAACCTAGAGGACTCTAATTTTTGGCATTTCTCAATATACCATTACCAAAAAGGGCCCGAGCATGTGAATGATTTTCAGTATTAGTGGTAGCTATTTTTGCCTGAAACAATCCTTATATATCAGTAGTGGGTTGCCTGTAATTGTAAGAGCTAAACGGTACACAAAACTGGATACACAACCACACAGATCAGTAAATGGGTTGGATTGAAAGCAAAAGTAAACACCAACCATAGGAAATGAAAGAAGTTAAAAGATAAGTGTTAAGGACCTTATTCTTTTTGGAGAATAAAACAAGATTTAGTAGCTTTCCACTTAATTTAAATGAAAAGAATCACTACCTTACATATTGCAGTGATAATGTAATGGGGAAAGAAAACAAAAAAGTCTTTGTACAAATGACACCTCCTATAGTTGTTGTGAAGAAACTTTTCCCCTTGGTATCTGCTAACAAATTCTAATTAATGCTGCACATTCCTTTACTGAAATCATTTAATGCGTAACAAGGGGGGTAAAAAGAAATGCTGAATGCTCGTGATTGCCCTGTTAGAATTATGGGAGTGAAAGCCTGGGGCCCCAAACTTACTGTCTATTAAAGCCAAGCTTTGAAAAAGAAATGCAACCTACAAAAGCTGTCAATCTCCCTTGCCCCTAAAGCCTGGGTTCACATGGATTCAAGTGACAGCCCTCCTCCCCCATGCACAATACATCAATCTGTCTCTCCCACAAGCACCCACAGCCCATTGTGCTGGCCGCAGGTGCCTATTATGGCACCCATGGCTGCCTCCCACAGCTCCGCCCCTGAGAAACAGGAACTGCAGACAATGGAGCCCTGTGGGAAGACAGAGGTGGGTGTTGGGAGGGATAACAGACAGATGGTAAAGGGTATAGGGTAGTAAGGTAGTTTCAAAACAAATGTCAAACATTCAAAATTATTGCTTTCGCGTGTCTCCCCTTTTGAATTGCCTTTGCTTCAATCACCATCTGCCATAATTATAAAAACACTTACCTGTTATGATGAATAGTTGCTCCCCTTTTTGGGTAGTGGTGGAGGGGATGACTCTTCAATATTCTCCTCCTGTCTAGCCTCTAGGTTTCTCAAGGTCACAGACTGAGGAGTTTTAGCGAAGTGACACCAGTAGACCACATAGGGGAAGGAATGACTATTTCTAATTTTTTTTTGCAGGGTTTGTGATTTCCCTTCGAGCTTAGTTTTGAACTCCTTACAGGGCAATGGTTATAAAAACTAGTTACTTTGGCTAATAAATTTGTAAAATCAAAGTACTTTAAGACTTCTTACAAATGTCATATCAGGCAGGTGGAAATTCTTGGGCCATTTCTTTTCTGGTAAGGAGTCACATAAAGGGAGATGACATGAATTTAATAATAAAAGTATGGAAGATTTCTGCCTCAGCTTCTTTTCCTACTTCCAAACATGTCAACAAAAATAAAGTTATCAGAAAAATTACTAACGCTAGTCACACTGAGTGCCATTTCCAGAAAAAGTACATTTCAAACATTTTATTTCATAGTGTCACTTGTCTGTGGTGTTTTTAATCTTCTGAGGTATGGACTAAATGAGCAATAAATGGAAGAATTAAAATATATGCCAAAATCACATATATTAGTTCAAGTGAGTTTGATTTAGTTGCTTTTGCCCTTACTTTATCATTTCATATGCCACCTTATTCCTGTTTCCAAGATAATTTGTCATAAATTAAAACCAAATTAACAATAATTTCATCACTACTACTACTTCCTACCTCAAAAAAAAAAGAAACAAGAAAAATCTGGCACAACTATAAGTCATGGTCAAGAGGATTTGTGACTTGTTGAGATGAGGGTACCACCAAAATAATGCCAGGGACGAAAACCAGCCAGTTTTCCTGACACAAACAAGAGGGTATTGGTTTGCTGTCAAAAACTACAAACTAGGCTTTAACTAGGGACTGTCAGAGATCCAAGTGAACTCCTGGCCAGGGAGAGCTTAATTAGCAGAGTTGGTTTGGGTTTTTAAAGTACATAAGAAAAACAACCAATTCAGAATGAAAGCATACAGCGGTCTAATGTAGCACAAAATTCACTATTCCATTATGTGTGCGTGTAATGATTTTGCACATTTTGTTAATATAAATTTAGATTTTAAACATTTTTTCCCCACCACTAGGGCATGTTTCTTCCGTTTTGTTCTCATGTATCCTTTCAGAGAGTTTAACAAGTTTTTAAATCACCAAATACAAAAATATGCTTGTGCCCTCTTTTTTATATATTACTACATATGCTATGTATTTTTTTTTATGTGAGAGATCTTGGAGATCAGTCCACATCAGAGCTACTAGGGCACACTTCTTAAATGTGAATAGTTTTGAGTCATATCTGGTATTTGTAAGAGTTAAGAATCTAGTTCAACAATGGGAAAGTATATCATTCCATTTTTCAGCTACCAAAGTGATCAAGCCATTTGGAGGGTACTTGCATTTCCCCTAACAAGGATTGAATATGGCATTCCATTTCAAATACTCATAAATTAGTACTGCTAACACCAATTATCCATCTAAATGGGAGGCAGAGAAAATGTGGAGGGGAAAGTCACAGATAATCTATAGATACAACCTTTGTTAGAGATGTTTTTATAGGAAAACTTTTAAGATGTTTATTGGTAGTGTTTATGAATTGTTTCCATAGCATCCAGAAGTTTTGATTCAGAGTTCCAAAGCAATTGCTAAGTCTTCCCACTTGATAGATGGCCTATTATTCATATTTCTGGAATCACAAAAACGATCTTGCTTAATTGATTTAACTGATTAAAAGATGCCAGGTGTTAGCTATAAAATTAGTTGACAATACAGTCTTCATCTGTGCTCCAAGTAAAAGACTTCTAGATGTTTTCCATGGGGCTCCTGAATCTGTCCATTTTTAAAATTAACATAGTTTGGTGGTTAAAATCCAAAATTTTATTGTCAAACAAACATGGGTTCTAATCCTGGCTCTGGAGCGTGAAAAGTGGTGTGATATAACATCTCTGATACTGTTTTCTCTAAAATGGGGATAATAACAGTACCTACCTCATATGTTTGTTGTAAGGATTAAACAAGACTATGCATTCACTCTTAAAACAATGTCTGGAACATAGTAAAACCTCAAAAAATAGTAACTATATTGTTATTAATAACATTGTTTGTTAATAACATTGCTATTAATAACAATAATATCGGTTATAAGCCTCTAAGGGATTAGCTAGATGGGTTCACAAATTTAATCAGCAAAATAACTTGGTGAGTTTTTTAAAAATACACATACCCCAGCCAAACTTCCCTCAAATAAACTCCAATGGAATAGGCCTGTGGTGGCACCTGGGAATATGTATTTTAAAGTATCCGAAAGGTGTGCAATAAAAGAATCCAAAAATGGCAACTGCTAAGGTGACCAGGAATGCATTAGGTCAGAATTAGAACAGGAAGTTAAAAGGCTCAGTGAAGAATATCCTTAAAATGGACACAAATTCCATAATCAATCTACATAACTAAAAAAAAGAGGCTATTTATATGTGCTCTGGTTGACAATAAAAATGAAATATAATTAAGAACTCTAAGAAGAACAAAAAGGCCGTTTGATGATTCCAGTTCTAATAGGAAGCATACAAAGGGTGTCATCATTGTGAGCCACTGAAAAAAATGAAGGAGTGTAAGAAAATATCATCCATTTGATTTTGACATCTGAAACTTTCTCCTACTAGCAGCACTTTTTTAGTTCCATATGACTACATTTTTTTTCTATATAGGTCCAGTCGCACAACTTAGTTCTGCTGTGAATGATATTTACATGGAACTTAATATTGGGAATACTGTATATTGGCTTGATTCTTGAAATTTCTTATTTTGAGGTAATTATAGATTCACATGCAGTTGTAAGAAATTAATACAAAGAGATTCAGTGCACCCTTTGGTCATTTTCCCTAACAGCAACATCTTGCAAAAGTGTAAAACAAAACCAGACCAGAATATTGCCACTGATATAATTGCAGTTGATTGTAATGGATACAATTACAAAACCAGTTGGTTCCATCACCACAAGGACTCCTTGTTTCCTTTTTAGGCCACACCCTCCTCCCTTCTTTCCCTTCACCTCTCTAATCCATGGTAACCAAGAAACTTGTTTATTTCTATATTTTTATAATTTCAAGAATGTATATGAATAATACAATCAAACAGTATGTAACTTTTTGGGATTGGCTTTTTCCACTCAACATAATTCTCTGGAGATTCATTCAGATTGCTGCCTATGTGAATAGTTCCTTCCTCTTTTTTGCTGAGTAGTATTCTATCATATGAATGTACCACAATTTAACCATTCACCTATTGAAGGGTTGGTTTATGAAAAAAACTTATTAATAAAGCTGCTCTGAACATTTGTGTACAGGCTTTTGTGTGTATTTAAATCTTCATTTCTCTAGATAAGTGCCCAGCAATAAAATTCCTGGGTTGTATAGTGCCTGCAGGTTTAGTTTTTTAAAGTAACCGCCAAACTCTTTTTTTCCAGAGTGGCCATAGCATTTTACACTTCCACCAGCAATGTATGAGTGATCCAGTTTCACCACATCTTCATCAGCATTTGGTAGTCTCACTAAATTTAGCTCTTTTGATAGATGCCTGGTGATCTCATTGCAGCTTTAATTTGCATTTCCTTAAGAACTAATAATACTGGACATATTTTTATATGCCTCTTTGCCATCTATATATCCTCCCTGGTGAAATGTCCCTTCATGTCCTTTGCGTTTTGGTTTTATTTTTTGAAAAGCAAGCTATAGATAAAGATACTATGGGTTTAATTAGAGCTATAAATCAGATTTAATTTAGCTTTTAATTTTGTTATTTTATTTTTTAGTTTAACACTTAAAAAGTACTTCCCATGTACCAAATACCATTTTAAGTGCTTTGAAATATTTATTTCAATTTAAGTTAAAGTAAAGCTTGCAGCAACCCTATGAAGTAAATAATGTGATTATCATCACCATTTGCGAGGTGAGGAAACTGATGGCACAGAAACATGCAATAATTTACATAGGAGTACACAAATAACGAATGGTGGATTTGGGATTGGAACACGAGCAGTAGTTGTTACAAGCTTAACAATGTGCACAGCTGACAGAAGCCGGAAGCAGTGGGAGATGGGAGAGAGTGTAGGAAAGTATTTCTGAAATGAGCATCAGTAAATAGTGTATGGAATTAAGGGATCCAGAAATACAGATTAAAGCATGTAATTTAAAGTTATAAACATAACCACTTCATGAAACCATATTCATGAAAAGTCATGAATAGTATAATATAATTAATAACATTTTGGGAAAGTCACAAGTAGGTCAAGGAGGTGGCATGAGTATGGTAAATCCTTCATCTTTCTTATTAGAGAGTCAATAAATGTGGTCTAAAATTGATGAAGTAAGAAAATATAAGTATAAACATATTATTTAGAGTAATGATATCAAATATCAGAAAAACTCAAAACTAGAAATAGTTAAAAGGGGAGGTTCCAGGAAGATGGCGGCATGAGCAGGGTGGCAGAAATCTCCTCCGAAAACCATATGTATCTATGAAAATAGAGCAAATACAACTATTCCTAAAAGAGAGACCAGAATACACAGGACAGCGCACAGCCTGCATCTGCACCTGAGAGGACTCGGCATCCTGCGAGGTGGGTAAGATACGGAGCTGCATCCGGGCGGGACCTGAGCACTCCACTACCCCAGCGCACCGGCAGGAGGAGAGGATTCAGAGCCAGGAGGAGGTTGAAGTACAGGCCTGCGAAATAACCAGCCCTGATGATCTGCACTGTAGCGCTGACACACGTCGGATGGTGTAGCAGAGATTGGAGAGGCAGAAGGTGCAGGTTTTGAGCTGGGAAGGCGCACAGGTCCTTGCAGCCAGCTCCAGGGACAAAAGAAAAGTGCACACTTTCTTCAGCGGTCGTACGATCATCCCAGCACACTCAGCCCAGCAGGCTGGGAGACCTGAGGAATTTCAAACCCCTTGCCTGGCGACTGGGAAAAAGTAGCGGCACTGAAACTTCACAAAGAGAACAACAGCATCCCATTCGTTCCCGCCCTGGCCAGAGCTGGAAAAAGGCCCAGCGGAGCGACGCAGCTGCAGCTCTGGAATAGTAGAGCAATAGCAACACCTACAGAATTCTTACAGAATCAACTCCCGGAGGGCTTCTTTTTTTTTTCCGTTCTTTTCTTCTCTTTTCTTTCTTTCTTTTTTCTCTTCTCCCTCTTCCTTCTTTTTATCTTCTTTTCTTCAATTCCTTCTTTTTTTTTTTTTTAAGTCTTAAAGAGCCCAGCTGACATACGTGGCACCTGCCAGTGACCACTTCTATCGCCATGAAAAGACAGAGGAATATGGTACAGACAAAGTTCACCCAGACAACACCACAGAGGGAGCCTGAAGGCACGGTAATGCACAATCTTCTTGACAAAGAATTCAGAATAAAAGTCATAACCATGCTGATGGATCTACAGAGAAATATGCAAGAGCTGAGGGAGGAAGTGAGGGAAGTCAGGAAAGACAATGCAGACATGAGACAAGCCATTGACAGGCTTAGCAGCAGACTGGACAAGATGCAAGAGACTGTTAAAGCAATAGAAATCAGGGAACAGGAACACAGAGCAGCTGAGGCAGAGAGAGATAAAAGGATCTCTAGGAAAGAAAGAATATTAAGAAAACTGTGCGACCAATCCAAACGGAACAATATTCGCATTATAAGAGTACCAGAAGAAGAAGAGAGAGAAAAAGGGATAGAAAGTGTCTTTGAAGAAATAATTGCTGAAAACGTCCCCATGCTGGAGAAGGAAATAGGCTCGCAGTCCACAGAAGCCCACATATATCCCAACACAAGGGACCCAAGGAAGACAACACCAAGACACATAATAATTAAAACGGCAAAGATCAAAGATAAGGACAGAGTATTAAAGGCAGCTAGAGAGAGAAAAAAGATCACCTAAAAAGGAAAACCCATCACAATATCATCAGACTTCTCAACAGAAACCTTAGCGGCCAGAAGAGAATGGCATGATATATTTAATGTAATGAAACAGAGGGCCTCGAACCAAGAATATTGTATACAGCATGATTATCATTTAAATATGACGGAGGGATTAAACAATTTCCAGACAAGCGAAAGCTGAGAGAGTTTGCCTCCCGTAAACCACCTTTACAGGACATCTTAAAGGAACTGCTCTAGAGGGAAGCACTCCTAAGGCTAAAAAGATGTCACCAGAGAAAATAAAATCAGAGCAAAGAAAGCAGACCATCCAAATACTAACAAAAGGCAAAGAATAAAACACCTAGTACATAAAGAATGGAGGAGGAAGAATAAGAAGGGAGAGAAATAAAGAAACATCAGACTGTGTTTACAATAACTTAACAAGAAAGTTAAGTTAGATTGTGAGATAGTAAAGAAGCAACCCTTGAACCTTTGGAAACCACGAATCTAAAGCCAAGAATGGCAATAAGTACATATCTATCGATAATCACCCTAAATGTAAATGGACTGAATGCACCAATCAAAAGACACATACTAACAGAATGGATAAAAAAGCAAGACCCATCTATATGCTGCCTACAAGAGATTCACCTCAAACCCAAAGATATACACAGACTAAAAGTGAGGGGATGGAAAAAGATATTTCATGCAAACAACAAGGAGAAAAAAGCAGGTGTTGCAGTACTTGTATCAGACAAAATAGACTTCACAACGAAGAAAGTAGCAAAAATAAGGAAGGGCATTACATAATGATAAAGGGGTCAGTCCAACAAGAAGATATAACCATTATAAATATATATGCACCCAACACAGGAGCGCCAGCATATGTGAGACAAATACTAACAGAATTAAAGGAGGAAATAGACAGCAATGCATTCATCTTAGGAGACTTCAACACACCACTCACTCCAGAGGACAGATAACCAGACGGAAAATAAGTAAAGACACAGAGGCACTGAACAACACACTAGAACAGATGGACCTAACAGACATCTACAGAACTCTACACCCAAAAGAACAGGATACACATTCTTCTCAAGTGCACATGGAACATTTTCCAGAATAGACCACATACTAGGCCACAAAAAGAACCTCAGTAAAGTCAAAAATATTGAAATTCAACCAAACAACTTCTCAGATCACAAAGGTATAAAACTAGAAATAAATTTTAGAAAGAAAACAAAAAGGTTGACACAAACACATGGAGACTTAACAACATTCTCCTAATTAATCAATGGGTTAACGACCAAATCAAAACAGAAATCAAAGAATATATGGAGACTAATGACAGCAACAACACAAACCACAACTTCTGTGGGACGCAGCAAAGGCAGTTCTAAGAGGAAAGTATATTGCAATCCAGGCCTATTTAAAGAAGGAACCAAATTCCCAAATGAATAGTCTAAAGACACAATTACTGAAATTGGAAAAAGAAGAACAAATGAGGCCCAAAGTCACCAGAAGGAGGGACATAATAAAGATTAGGGAAGAAATAAATAAAATTGAGAAGAATAAAACAATAGAAAAATCAATGAAACCAAGAGCTGGTTCTTTGAAAAAATAAACAAAATAGATAAACCCCTAGCCAGACTCATTAAGAGAAAAAGAGAATCTACACACATAAACAGAATCAGAAATGAGAAAGGAAAAATAACGACGGACCCCACAGAAATACAAAGAATTATAAGAGAATATTATGAGAATCTATATGCTAACAAACTGGAAAACCTAGAAGAAATGGTCAACTTCTTGGAAAAATACAACCATCCAAAACTGACCAAGCAAGAAACAGAAAAACTAAACAGATGAACCACCAGCAACGAAATTGAAGCGGTAATCAAAAAACTACCCAAGAACAAAACCCCCGGACCAGGTGGATTCATCTCTGAATTCTACCAGACATATAGAGAAGAAATAACACCGATTCTCCTTAAAGTTTTCCGAAAAATAGAAGAGGAGGGAATACTTCCAAACTCATTCTATGAAGCCAGCATCACTCTAATACCAAAACCTGGCAAAGACCTCACCAAAAAAGAAAATTACAGACCAATATTCCTGATGAACGTAGAT
>JAVSCE010005560.1:0-11309 GCA_032199065.1 Smutsia gigantea | reverse complement strand
CTGAAAACTACAAGACACTCATGAGAGAAATTAGATACCAATAAATGGAAATACTTCCCATGCTCATGGATAGGAAGAATTAATATTGTCAAAATGGCCATCCTGCCTAAAACAATCTACAGATTCAATGCAATCCCTATCAAAATACCAACGGCATTCTTCATCAAACTAGAGCAAATAGTTCAAAAATTCATATGGAAACACAAAATATCCCGAATAGTGAAAGCAATCCTGAGAAGGAAGAATAAGGCTGGGAGTATTATGCTCTCCGACTTCAAGCTCTACTACAAGGCCACAGTAATCAAGACAATTTGGTACTGGCACAAGAAGAGACCCATAGACCAATGGAACAGACTAGAGAGCCCAGATATAAACCCAAACATATATGGTCAATTAATATACGATAAAGGAGCCATGGACATACAATGGGAAAATGACAGCCTCTTCAACAACTGGTGTTGGCAAAATTGGACAGCTACATGGAAGAGAATGAAACTGGATTATTGTCTAGCCCCATACACAAAAGTAAACTCAAAATGGATCAAAGACCTGAATGTAAGTCACGAAACCATAAAACTGTTAGAAGAAAACAAAGGCAAAAATCTCTTGAATATAAACATGAGCAACTTTTTTTCTGAAAGCATCTCCTTGGGCAAGGGAAACAAAAGCAAAAATGAAATGGGACTAAATGAAGCTTAAAAGCTTCTTTACAGCAAAGAACACCATCAGCAGAACAAAAAGTCATCCTACAGTATGGGAGAATATATTTGTAAGCGACATATCTGATAATGGGTTAACATCCAAAATATATAAAGAACTCACACTGCTCAACAACCAAAAAGCAAATAACCCGATTAAAAAATGGGCAGAAGATATAAACAGACACTTCTCCAAAGAAGAAATTCAGATGGCCAACAGGCACATGAAAAGATGCTCCACATGGCTAATTGTCAGGGAAATGCAAATTAAAACCACAATGAGATATCACCTCACACCAGTTAGGATGGCCAGCATTGAAAAGACTAACAACAACAAATGCTGGTGAGGATGTGGAGTAAGGGGAACCCTCCTACACTGCTGGTGGGAATGTAAACCAGTTCAACCATTGTGGAAAGCAATATGGAGGTTCCTCAACAAACTAAAAAGAGAAATACCATTTGACCCAGGAATTCCACTGCTAGGAATTTACCCAAAGAATACAAGTTCTCAGATTCAAAAAGACATATGCACCCCTATGTTTATCGTAGCACTATTTACAATAGCCAAGATATGGAAGCAACCTAAGTGTCCATCAATAGAAGAATGGATAAAGAAGATGTGGTACATATACACAATGGAATACTATTCAGCCATAAGAAGGAAACAAACCCTACCATTTGCAATAATGTGGGTGGAGCTGGAGGGTATTATGCTCAGTGAAATAATCCAGGCAGAGAAAAACAAACACAAAATGATTTCACTCATTTGTGGAGTATAAAAACAAAGCAAAACTGAAGGAACAAAATAGCAGTGGACTCACAGACACCAAGAAGGGACTAGTGATTACCAAAGGGCAGGGGTTGGGGAGTGTGGGTGAGGAGGGAGGGAGAGAGAGGGGGATTAGGGGGCACTATAATTAGCAATGACAATATAGGTAGGTCACAGGGAAGGCAGTACAGCATGGAGAAGACAATTAATAACTTCTATAACATCTTACTATGCTGATAGACAGTGACTGCAACAGAGGGGGTGAGGACTTGATAATAGGGGTTAATGTTGAAACCACTGTGTTGCTTATGTGAAGCCATCGTAAGATTGTATATCAGTGATACTTTTATAAAAAAAGAGGCAGGGCTCCAAATTATGATTTCCAGAATATGAAATATTATACATACATGTTCTACTTGTAATATGGAAAAATAAAAAATAGGTGTTAAGGTCATGTACTAGGGATGCTGTGGTATTCTTATTCATTCAATATGTTTTACTGAGTACCTGTTATGTATCAGGTGCTGTGCCACATGCTGTGAGTTTAGCAGTAGGCAAAACAGACTAAGTCTATACCATAATGGAGAGTTTATTCCAGCAGTTTCCTGGAGGAGTAATATTAAGGGAGAGACATACAATAAACAGATATGTAAGAAAATATGTAATATGTCAGATGGTAGTAAGTGCTACTGAAAGAAAAAAAAAGCAGGAAAGGGGGACAGAGAGTTCCAAGAGAGGAAAGGATGCCATTTTATATAGATGTCCATGAGGATATCTAGAGAAAGAGCTTCCAAGCAGAATAAAAAGCAAATGCAAAGGCCCTGAGGCCAGAGTGCACTTGGTGTAATCAAGAAACAGCATGGAGGTCAATTTGCTGAAGCAGAGGGGAACTAGGGATAAGGCAGAGAGGCTACAGGAGTCAGAGTGCATATGGCCCTGTGGACCATCATAAGGACTTTAGGGTTTGCTCTCAATGAGACAAAGAAGCCACTACAGTGATGGAGCAGAGGTGACATGATCTGACTTAAGTTTAAAAATAATCACCCCTTTTAATTTACCCAAAGAAAACAAGATCCCTGATTCAAAAAGACACATGCACCCCTATGTTTATTGTAGCACCATTTACAATAGCCAAGGTATGGAAGCAACCGAAGTGTCCATCAGTAGATGAATGGATAAAGAAGTGGTACAGATACACAATGGAATATTATTCAGCCATAAAAAGAAAACAAACCCTACCATTTGCAACAACATGGATGGAGCTAGAGGTGAAATAAGTCAGGTGGAGAAAGACAACTATCAAATGATTTCACTCATTTGTGGAGTATAACAACAAAATAAACTGAAGGAACAAAACAGCAGCAGACTCACAGATTCACAGACTCCAGAAAGGGACTAGTAATGCCTCTATGGCACCTTACTACACTGATAGACAATGAGTGCAAAGGGGTAGGGGTGAGAACTTGATAATATGGGTGAATTGACCTTTAGATACACATTTCAAATTCTATACCAAGTCCCATATTGTAAATTGAGCTGCTGTTTGGGAACTAAAATTGGTGGTTTATGGACTTGTCTTACCTAGCTCATGCACAACACTTCTGCAGTACCACTCACAATCCAGGAGACCCTCGTGGGAAGTCTGTATGTGCTGGCAAGATTATCTGAAAAACTAATAAAATCCTTGTAATCCTTTTCAAGGATGCAGAAAGGAAAAATGGCTGCATTCCAAATCCATGGCATTTCAAAGGCATGAATTAAGCTCTACACTGGAAAAAAATCCACACAAGTTCTCTGATTTATGTTCTAAACTGAGAAAACAAATGGTTACTAAGAAATGAAATTTGCAAAATTCTCAAACACATTTTCTAGTTGATATGCACATTCTTAAATCTACAGCTATACCAAAATATAAATTGCAGGAATCACTACCATTGAACTTGGTTGATACAACTTTGCCATGAAATCTGGAACTGTTTTTCAGTTTGGTTTATTTTATTCCCAGACATTCTGCCTTGTAAGTGTATATAAAACTGATCATGTGTAGATGATGTTGAGACAATACTTTGTCTCTCTTCCTCTTTACCTACCCCTCATGTTTTGGGAACAAGGGTTCTTCTTAGTTCCTCGACATCCTGATTTCTGTGACACTCATATCAGAGGGCTCTGTACCCTGTCTCTTCTCCTTACTATCTTCTGTTAACTTCCCACTCACTGTACAGTTCGGCACAGGACTACCAGGGTTCCTCTGCCCTTCAAAGCAACCGTCTTATAAGACTTGCTAATGACCCATCCCACATATTCACTTTTCAATCCCATGACCTCTTCTGTCCACTACAGCCACCCTGCCCTTTCCCCTGACCAGGGCTCCTCCACCTCTGACCAGCACTGCCGGCCCTCCCCCCTCCCATCACATCTATCCTCTCACTCCATTCACCAAGAATCCAACCCCTCCCATCTGTTTACTCCATCCTGCCTTCACCTCCTTCCTCTTGATGGACCACTGCTTCCACCTCTTGTCAGCATCTCCAACTTTGTCACTTTCTTGCCTTCCTGTCCACCAAAGCCCAGCCCTGGATCAGCTCACCAGTAGCCTGTCCATGCCTTAAGGCTGCTGGGTTGCTGAAGAAAGCCCACAGCCCCACAGATTAGTGCTTCCGCAAACCCATGGCCTCCAAAGTCAGCAGGCCCTCACCACTGTCTTGCAGTCTCTGTGGGCTGCTTTTAGCTTTCCCCCCTCTCTTCCAGAGCAGCCATCTTCTTATTCCTCTTTCTCCAAGCTTCTCACCCATTCCATTTCCTCACACAGAGCAGATATCCTTACCTCCAACATCACCTTTGGGTATGAACTACCTCCATTTCCTGAGTCTGCCTCCCAACTACCTACCTACCTAGCCACCTGCACCTCCAACTCCTCCTCCCTTTCTCGCCTCTCATCTTAGAGGGAAGGTGGGCCCTCCATCTGCTTGAGGCTCATTCTGAACCCCACCACCTCCCACCTCCTTTCTGTCCTCACTCTATCCTTCAATCCTTCTCTTTCCTGTATCGTCTATTGTTCCTCTATTGGTCTTTCCCCCTGAGTGTTTTTAAGTGGCCTAATCTCTCAACTTAAAACAAAATTGTCTCTCAACTGTGCATCATTTCTGGTTTTCTCTCTTTTCCCCTCTCGAGTCATCTACCTCTATTTCCCATGTACTCAGACTCCTGCTCCCCTGAACCTTCTCTCTCCAAGGTCACCAGTGAACTCTTTGCTGCTGAATTTGGTGTTAGCTTGTTCAGCCTGTGGCTTACTTGACCATTTCGCACCATGTTACCTCACTCCCTCCATTTGGCTTCTGCAGCATGCCATTCTCTGCTCTTCCTTCTATCCCTCTGACTGTTCTTCTCACCTTCCCTTCTGGGCTCCTCTTCCTCTACCTGTCCCTTACATGCTGGCATTTCCTAAGGCATTTTGGTCTTCTTTCTGACCATCTCTACTGAAGGATTTCATCCATTCCCATGGCTTCAATTATGATGTACATGCTGGTAACCTGATAACTTATGACTCTTTCTCCAGAGCTATCTCTCAAGGATGACTAGGCTCTCAGGCTTTGTCTTTTTGGTTTGAATTAAGTTTGGGTCTTGAAACGGTTCCCCTGGTACTTCTTCTTTAGCCACAAATTAATTAATCCCCATATTAAGGCATTTTCCAAAGATAAGTTCCAAATCCCCTACTGGACATCTCTCACTCACCTCAAACTCACCTCCTCCTCTTTCTATCTAAACCTGCTCCCCAGCCTATTCCACATGTCACAGGAAAGCACCACCAGTCATCCACCTAGTTTCTCAGGTATCTGGGCATCATCTTTGACTCACTGCTCTCCCTCATGCCCTCAGCTCATTACTCATAGAGTCCTCTGAATATTTGCCTCCTAATACATCTAGATCCAGCCCCTCTTTTCCACCTTCACAGACAGTGTGCTAGATCACTCCAAGCAGCTTCCCACCTACATCCTAGCCTCACCTCCTGGCCATTTCCCACACAGGCCCTAGGCCTTTTCAAAACACGTATTTCCTTAAGAACTTCCATTATCTTTAGAATAAAGTTATATTCCTCAGCCTAGTATACTAGGATCTTCAGGACCTGACCCTGGTTAATCACTCCAACCCCATGTCTGATATTCACCATTCATTACCTAATTGGAAGACCTATGGACTTTACTGAGACCTTTTTTCCCCTCTAACAAGGTAGGAGGCTAGCTCAAAGTTCCCCTGCAATCCTTCACAACTCTAGCTTCTAAGCACCTAGAACTCCATTCTCTTAGGGTTCTCTCCTCTAAAGCTGCCCCTTTGAAAATGTGTATATATATATTTTATATCCACTGAGAGAGAGAGAGAAAGAATGAGAAGACATAAACCTGGCCAAAATCATACAACTAATAAAAGATAGAATGGGAATTTGAACCCAGATTACCCAGGACATTACCTTCTGCCTGTTTATTCATAGTCAAACCAATTTCTGAAAGTCCAAGATGAAGAACATTTATTAAGTGTTTAATATCTATGAAGTGCATTACATAAGGCATCTCATTTGTCCACTACAACACTGACAAATAAGCAAACTGCAGATCTAAAAAATAGTTTGTAGAGGGTCAAATAGATAGTAAATGGGTTTGAATTCCCCCACCTCAACCTCCCTGACACCAATGAAAAGAATTTTACAACTGAAGAAATAGGTCCAACCCAAAGTCACACATATAATCAGAGGCAAAGTAAGAATTAGAATCCAGGTTTTCTGACTCTAGTTGCCTGGGTTGATACTATTTTAGTCCTTGCTTTCTGGGAGAATCGTGGAACCCTGGCCTCTTCCCTATTTGTAACAGTTTCCTGAAAACTAGCACTACTCCTGAGGGGCTGACCTGACCTTCAGAGTTTCAGCTGTAGCTCAGACAGTCTCCTTTGGAAACCCTCTGTTGATATTCTGCTGGTGCCTGCCCTATGGAATAGTCCTCCCCTACCTGCTTTTCCAAAGCCTCTGTTCTCACTGCATCCACAGAATTAGGCACTCAGTGTCAGCACAAATCCCATTCCCCCCACCCCACTCCAACGCCTCCAATGCCTCCTTACAGTTTTCTCATCTTCAGTAATGAGTCCCCATCTGTTCACCCAGCTCCTCCAATGGTCTTCCCTCATGATTTAGCCAGGATCAAAGCCCCTCTGCCATGTCTCTGAGAAGTCCTGTTCATTCTTCCCTAAATGCAGTCCATTTTACTTACTCTTCTGTCCTAGCTTTTCCTCCCCGGATGGATCAACTCAAGGATGACAGGACTGCTTTTACTCAAGCTCTGTCTTTTTTGTTTGAATCTGGTTACTTCTTTGACCACGAATTATTCCCATATATTATTCCCATACATTAAGCTTTCTCCCAAACATGCTTTGGCTGAAATACACCCAAAAAGTCTGGATGGGGTGACATATGAAAGTGTGTGGGATTAACTGGACCATCTGGCCAACACCAGGGGCCTGAGTGGGGAAAGATTCAGAAAAGATGCTACCTAGCAATCAGGGACATCACCATCAGGGCCCTCTGGTGCTGAGCAGAGGGCTGAAAGAAGGGCTGGGATCTCAGACTATCTTTACTTCATAACTGACAGGGGCAGAAGAGCTTTCCCAGAAAGGGAGTGGGAGGTAGGGCACTTAGGCACAGAAAGAAGTGCCAACAGCTAGAAATAGAGGAACATGAAGAACTGATGACATTTAGAGGAAGACTGACAGAACTTCCAAGGAATAATAGGCAAGAATCTATCGATCCCTAGCATCATAGGATTGGAAGGTCCTTAAGGCATTGAGGCAAAATGCCAATCTCCTTATGAATGAGATAAACATTTCTTCAAGGCAGTGGCATCCCTGTAGTTGAACTCCCAGCAGTGGGAAATGCCCAGACTTAGGAAATCAAGATTATGGAGGTGTCAGTGAAATTCAATTAAAGTTCAACTCAACAAATATCTGTTGAGTATTTGTGCAAGACACTATAGCACTGGACTGTAAGTATGAATAGTAGTAGATGGGCCCCTGCTCTATGGATCTGATTATGTTCAAGACAGATACAAAAACACACAAGTAGAATAAGGGGGGTAGAGGGTGCTGTTCATATACAGAGTGGGGTACCTAATACCGAGCCAGGCATCTAGGAAGAGTTCATGCATGCGACAACATCTAGGCTGGGCTTTAAGAGTGAGGGTTTCCCCGAATGCAAGGTGGAAGGACCCACAGGAGTGAGAGAAAAACGGGTGTTTAAGACTTCCCAGCTTACAGAGAAGTTCATATTGTTGCATGAAGAAGGTGGAGTCCAGATCTTGAAGACCTCTGAGAGCAATGGAGGGTATGGGCTTAATTCTGAAGGCAATGGCAAGCAGGAGAAGCGCCCTCTGGCTGCACTGGGGGGAGACGCTGCAGTATCGGGAATGGAGTGAAAGAGGCCAGAACCTGGGGTGGGAAGACGAGATGAGAAGGCCTTGATGGTCCAAGGGATATGACCAAAAGTAAAGCGCTCCTCTATTACACGATCGAGACAAAAATAAAGGGATAAAGTTCAGAATGTGCCCCTTCCACTCGCAAGCCAAAGGTCTCCGTCGTCTCACCTTTTTTGGGCCAACCAAAGCGGCTCGCCCTCGGTTTGCCCCACCACCGAGGAGTGTGGGCACGGGAACGGCTCCACGCCCTACTCAGATAGGAAAACTGAGGCCCAGAGCCCCGAGATGGGGACCGATGACAAAACAGAATCGAAAGGGCCACCCAAGAGGCTGCCCGAAGTCAGGCACGATCCTTCGAGGGTCTCTTGGCCTGCCCTATTTCTTCTTCAGCCATCCCCAACCAGCGCCTTTGCCATGGAAACATTCCTCCCGCCCTCCTCAGCGCCTCTGTTTCTTCCATGCACCCTGGGAAATGCAGTCCATCTCTGGTTACCTGCGCGCGACATAAGTCCACTCTGCATCCTTAAAGGACTACAAGTTCCAGAAGAGTGTGCGAAAACTCCGGCGGTCTCTGGGGGTTGTGGTCTTGACAGAGAGACCAAGGAAACCGCGGGCGGGGCCGAAGGGAGTGGGGACCACACCCCCATTGGGCGTTCTCTTGGGCGGGGCCATCGTCACCATTGGCTACGGCAGAGTAGGGGAGGCGGAGTCAGCGGAATGAGGCGCGGAGCTGTTCGCCGCTCCAGGTGCTGAGTCCGAGGGAGGCCCCGAACGCTAGAGCTGCGGTTGCCGCCGCGGCGGGGAGAGCCACCGCGGGGAAGCCGGAGCCGCGAGGAGCCGCTAGGAGCTGGGTGCGCTGCCGGGCGCTAATCGCCCTCCCGCTTCTCCGAGGTCGGTGCTGCTAGATTCGCTTTTGTTTTATTGGGAGAGGAATGAACTGAGGCGTGAGGGGGCCTGGGGAGTTGATGGGACCTGTCCTCCCCGTCCTCAAGACCATCTGTCCCGGAGAGCTGCTGACTGCTCGCGGCCTTCCCTGGTCCGGCACCTGACGTCGGAGCAGCTTGTGTTCGTTTTTGGTTTAAGGTAGAGGAGTCTCTTGATTGTGAAGGGCGAGGGCTAGGGAACCCCTCCCATCTTCCCTGAGGGCGTCAAGAGCTCGGAGCTTCCTTCCCTCTGTGCCTTAAGTCGACGCTGCTTGGATTATTGAGGATGGGAGGGAGTATTCTGGGATGAAAGGTTCGGAGGCAAGGGACCCTTCCTCACAACACCTCTACTGCTTAAGGTTCCAGAGGAGGTCTGGATGTGATGGCTGAGACCGCGGGACTCCTCCTCCGCTCAGACCCTCCTAGGCTTATTGAGGAGCGACTGCTTGGGATGGAGGGAAGATCTTCCCGTGCCCAGCCCTCTCCCAAAGCTAGGGGTTTTGTGAAGAGCGGAGACGGGATGTAGATGGAGACAGGGGACCCTCCCCCCTCCCCCCTCCCCCCTAAACCCGCCTAGGGTTTGGGGAGGGAGGGGATTGGGATGTGAGGACAAAAGCCAAGAAAACCCTCCCCACCCTCAGAGTAACAGGTACAGGAAAGCACAGTCCAATTCTCTGGGTCCTCCGCGCTCTGGGCCGCGCGCCTAAGGTCGGAGTGGCTTGGGGGTGGGGTGTGCGGTAGGGGAAAGTAAGAGGGGTTGAGGGACTCCTCCCGACCTCTCCCCACTCAGGCCTTGTCTCCCAGGCCGTCTCTACCAGGATCCAGGCCACGCGCCTTAAGTCAAGAGGACCCTCCCTGCCCCGCCCAGCCCCGGGGACCCGGGCTCCTGCACCGCGGCGGGGAGCCAGACCCGGGTCGGCTCCTGCGGGGAGAGGCGGAGTGGGTCCCCGCTTTAACACCCCAAAGCTCGGGACAGGCACCCCTGCGCCTGCAGACCCTCGGTGCTGCTCGGCTCCGCTCGGGGCGCGCCCCAGATCCGGCCACCGAAACCTCCGCGTGGCTGCCAGTTTGGGAACAGGCTTTCGCGCTCCGCCCAGGCATCTGCGGTAGGACAAAGCGGCGGTCGCTGCACTGGCGGGCCTGCGCCACGGGCTGGGCTGGGGGCGCGGCTGGGGGAGGAGGATCTTCGGGTGCGGCATGGGGAGCTTCCGTGGAAACGTGCCAGGAGCTAGGCGGGAGACAAAGCGTGCTCGCTCCTCGCGGGACCGCGCGAGTCGGGATGGAAAATCCCGAGGGAGGAGGCGGCTGCGCCTGGGTAGGGCACTATGCCTCGCACCCCTCTTTCCAGCACACCACCCCCTCCGCCAGCCCGACTCCCGGGATGCCGTGTGTGGTTACCAAAAGGTTCAAGACCCGTGACCACGAGGACGTGTACAGGCTGGGGGCTCCGTGGGCCCGGGATTCGGGAGACGTGAATGGGCCAGGGTCCAGAAAGGCATCCCAACTGGACCCCTACCCCCACTCCCATGCTCCATCAGCTATATTCGGTCTAATTTGGTTCTGGGGTTCAAGTGTGTTTGTATGTGTCACAGTGTGTTTGCATGGGTGATGGTGTGGGTCAGAGTGAGTGAATGTGTGTGACTGGGTGAACGTGCCAGGGTGTGCTCCAGGGTACCTCTGTGTTGTGGTGAGCTTGCGTATCTGGCTGTGTGTGTGGGAGAAGAGGAACCACTTACTGTTGGCCTTGGATGCCCCCCCCAAGGTGGCCACCCTTCTACTCTCGAGCCACAGTAATAACCTGGGGTCCCAGTAGATGCCCTCAGGGTGGAGGTAGTTTCAAGCCACCTTAAGCCTAGCCTGCATGCCAGGGTGTGGCTCAGAAAGTAGGATCTCACAAGTATGTGGAGACCTCTTCAGCTCTTCCGGGGTTTCAGGTGTGACCTTAACATCCTCGCCAGTGCCCTGCCCTTCTTATCCTTCAGAAACCTTTTCCTGCTGTAATGGGCTGCCCTGAGGATGAGAATTCTGCCCCCCCTCCTCCACGAGTTACCAAGTGGGACCTGGGGGGTTCATCAGCAGAGCCCTTTATGATGTGGGTGTTAAGACCATGTGGCAAGGCAACTTGTGTCATTTTGGCCTCTAAGGGTCATGGGGCTGGGGTTGCTGGTCAGTGACAGGTAGTCTGTCAGTAATACCAGGTACACTCACTGAGAGGGCACCCATATCTCTGTAGACACCCCTAAAGGATGAAGACTCCCAGCAAGTGACCTCAATTTCACAGCACTCTTACAGCAAAGATGCTGTGTGCTTTGAGATAATCCCACCAGAGGTCTCTTTCCCATAGGATGAGGGGCTAGACTGTGGCCAGTGGAATCATAGGAAGAGCAGTTACCAGGCAGTGGAGCCACCATCCAGCCCAGCCCTGCCTGGTCCTATCTCCACAGGTATCTAGTACCAGTATCCACTG